>CM040122.1:334235875-334668946 GCA_022559845.1 Amorphophallus konjac | reverse complement strand
TTGTAAGGACCCTTGTCCACAACTCTCCAGATCTCATACTCATGGGCTCCCAAGAAAACATGCATTCTATTTTTCCAATAGGAGTAATTTGAGCATCAAAGTATGGAGGACGATGAATGAAGTGACCCTCAGGCATCAAACCCTTGTTTGCCATTGATCTGGATCTTACTCTAGATCATTAGATCTGAAAGAAAAAGAGCACTTGCTCTGATACCAATTGAAGTCTCGCGATCAATGACACCCAAGAGGGGGGTGAATTGGGTGATAACAAATTTTAATTACTTTTACCGATTTAAAACACGTATTAAGAGCAAGCAACAAACGAGTATAGATCTGATGGATTACAAAATGAATCTGGCTAAATCAACCCCTACAGTAGTTCTTTGGTACTAGGTGGAGTCCGGGAATCCGAGGATTCTCTCACACAAGGTATTTTCTTCCCGACAGGACTAACCTTGTCGATCAGAACCTACCTTATGATATACTAGAGATCTCCCGTAAAAAGGTTAATAAAGCTAGATCTAAACAAAGAAACTAGATGATGATGCAATATGCAAAAGAGCTAGAGTAGAATGGAGGTAGAAGATAAGGGACAATCCACACAGAAGACCACGATTTTTAGGTGGTTCGGTTCCAACAATGGCAACCTATGTCCACCCCTCACAGACTGTGAGGATTCACACACTATCTTGTAGAATGTTACAAGATCAAAGCACACACACACTCGTGTGAGTTCAGAACTCCCACGAAGGTGCACAAGCACCGAATCACAAAGAAAAGTGAAGAACAAGGAAATCACACACACACACACACACACACGGATCTGCGTAGATCCACACACACACAGGTGTTTCAATATTACAAGAATACATAATTAAAGCTCAACAAGAGTGGAATGAGAAGACAGAAAATGAAGACACAAATTCAAGCTCCCCCTTAGTGGATGAAGATGGTATTAGATGAAGCTAGCTCCCAGCTCGATCTTCACTTGAATGGCCTGCAAATCAGCTTGAGAAGCTTGCACTTGGATGAAGAACTTCTTGCACGAAACACTATTCATGGAGCTACAGTGACCCCTCCTTCTCCTTTGATGGCCTCCTTTGTTCTTGCTTGAATCACTTAGGTTTTTGACCCCCAATGAGATTATTTATAGAACTTGGGTGGTCAAGAGACATGCCACAGACCAGATCCACAAATCATGGTGAATCTGGTGACTTTTAGATTAAACAAACCCAATGAAGAGGGCTTCCCACGTTGTAGAAAACAAAGTCAAAATAGGTCGCATCGAGACTGGCGGTCGACCGGTATCATGGGGCGGTCGACCGGAATTTTACAGGAAATGGCCCGTTCGTTGCTGGGAAAATCGGTCGACCGGCCCTGGCTGGCGGTCAACCGTTGGCTGGATTTCCTGCAAAAAATAAAGAGGTTAGCCAATGCAATATAATACATGAATCAGTTCATGGCTACCTTGTTTCAATCAAGGTGAATGGGTTTAAGCTTAGCATGGGTGGTCTAGAAACCAAAAATTGATTTATGCATTTGGAAGAGATTAAGCATTTAAACATTGCATGATGATATTAGGCTTTAAAAGCGTATGAAGGTCAAACTTGATTGTTAATATATAGCGCGTGAGAAAACACATAACCTGGGTTTTGTTATCATCAAAATCACCTAGATATGCTCAACAATTTCATTCTCTGTTCTTTTTTCTTTCGGAAGCTACTGGCGTTGAAACCATTGTAGCAGATGCTCCCGCCAATTAGGTTGTCGAGTTTCTTCTACAGCCATTACTTCATTTTCTTCTTCAGTAATTGGAATATCCATCACACTCGGCACTTGTCGCCTGTTGATGACCGTCACGTTCAGGCTCTCATCCGGCGGGACTGCCAGGGAACTAGCTAGCTTTGTGAGGGCGTCTACCTGAGCATTCTATCCTCGGTTGATGTGATTTATCTGGATGAAATAGAATTTTGCCATCAAGCCTAGGGCCAGCTGGTGATAGGGGAGGAGTTCTGGCTTCCAGACATCAAACTCTCCTTCGACTTGTTTAACAATTGGCATGGAATCCTCATAGACTTCTTGCATTCGAATCCCCATGGATAAGGTGATTTGCATGCCAATAGTCAAAGCCTTGTATTCTGCCTCATTGTTTGTGCAAGGCTTGTTGATTGAACAGGAGGTGTGCACGACCTCCCCCTCTGGAGATTTCAGTACTACGCCTGCGTCGGCTTAAATTCTGCTAGGCCCGCTGGCCGTTGTGTCAATTTTGGAAGCACCATCAAAATACAGTTGCCACAATGTGGATTGCGCCTGGTTTGCTTCTAGTGCTTCATCTTTGTGCAGTTCAGCCTGCAACAGAGAATCTTCAAGTATTGGGTGTGCAGCAAAGAAATCTGCAATGGCTTGTCCCTTGACTGCTTTCTGCGGCACGTAGGAGATATCGAACTCCATAAGTATGACCGCCCATTTCCCCAGATGGCCTTTTAGTGCTGGCTGAGACAATATATATTTCAATAGATCTACCTTGGAGACCAACTTAATTTCATGCGACAACATATAGTGTCGGAGCTTCTTGACCGCGAAGACCAGCGCTAGGCAATTCTTCTCAATGTAAGAATATTTTTTTTCATTCCTCACCAATCTTCTGCTGAGATAGTAGAGGGTCTGCTCTTTTCTTTCATCATTATTTTGGGCCAACATCGCCCCTAGAGAACGATGCGTGGCTGCTATGTACAAGATCAGCGGCCGCCCTTTTACTGTTGCGCCGAGCACAGGAGGGGTCTTGAGGTATTCCTTCAGCCTCTCAAATGCCGCCTGACATTCTTCATCCCAATAAAACGGGACATCCTTCATCATCAGCTTGTGAAAAGGGTGACATCTTCCGGACAGATTCGATATGAATCGTCGGATATAGGCCAGCCGGCCTTGGAGAGACCGCAGCTCGGAGAGGTTCCTTGGCAGAGGCAACTCCTGAATGGCTTTAATCTTTGCGGGGTCTATTTCAATCCCCCGATGCCTTACAACAAAACCCAGAAACTTGCCGCTGGAGACTCCAAAGGCGCATTTCAATGGGTTCATTTTCAGCTCGTACTGCCTGAGCCGTTGGAATATTATTCGGAGATCTTGCAGGTGATCCTCTCTTCTTTTGGTCTTAACCACCAAGTCATCAATATAGCATTCGACTTTGTGGTAGAGCAATTCATCAAAAATTCTGGTCATCGCCCGTTGGTAGGTGGCGCCAGCATTCTTCAGCCCGAAAGGCATCATTTTGTAATGGTAGATACCCTTGGGGGTACGGAAAGTAGTATGAACGCGGTCGTGCTCCGCGATCCATATCTGATTGTAGCCTGATGAACCATCCATAAAGGAAAGGGCCTCATAGCCAGTCGTAGCATCTATCATGACCTCTATTATCGGCACCGAGAAGTCATCTTTCGGGCAAGCTTTATTTAGGTCTCGGAAATCCACACATATCCGGATCTGACCATTCTTCTTTTGGACGAGCACTATGTTGGCCAGCCATGTAGTTTATTGATTCTCTTCGACGAAGCCCACCTCAATAAGCTTGTCAACTTCTTTGCATATTTGAGTGATGAGCTCCGGCCTCATGCGCCGTGGTGACTACTTCACTGGCTCCATGTTGGGGCTAATTGCCAGTTCATGTTAAGCAACTGCGGGGCTAAGCCCGAGCATTTCTTTATAACTCTAGGCGAAACAGTCATGGAATTCTTGCAGCAATTGAACATATAGCTCCCGCTCAACTAAGGAGAGCTGAGCACTCAAGAAGATAGGCCTAGGGTCCTCTTCACTCCCCAGGTTGACTTCTACCAATTCATCGACCATGGCCTGCCCCCTGTCCTCAATTTCCGGAGGTGCAGGTTCAAGGTCAATGAAATCTGGGACATCATCGATGTCGTCGAGCTCAAGGACTTCGACAGTATTATCATTTTGCCCTCCGACATCTTCAAGGGTTTGTAATTCAGGGGACAGTCGGAGCATGGATTGTCCCGATATCAGGTTCTCTCCAGTTCCCTCCCAATGGGATTCGTCGACTGCTTTGATAGGAGTTGGCTCTTTCATCGCTGGATTAGGAAGACGGCTCTCCAACTCCACTGGAAGTGGGGACCGCTCAGTTTCCGCTTCAGCTTGCACTGCCACATCTTCGCGAGGGGCGTCTTGTTCCTGCTTGGCCACGTCCTCATTGGCAAAAATTGTTCGACATGTTGCAGCGGCCCCTGCATCGGTCGGCTGAGAATGAGCTGTTGTAGTGGTAGTGAAGGGACTGCAGGAGGAATTGTACACCTCTCCTTCAACATGTTCAGCTTCGCTGTTATTAGATGTATCGAACTTAGCTTGGAGAGTTATCTCCTCACCCCCGAGTTGTTCCCAACATTTGCAGAGGGTGGCAACCTCCAGATTTTGGTTCTCTTGTTGGAACACCCGAGCTGGTTCATCTTCCACCGTGCTTTCATCATAAGTTGCCTCCAGAGCCGCTTCTTCTATCGACGAGAGGATAGAGATGGTATCCACCTCATATCGCCCACTGTAATAATACTCTTCTAGCGAGAATCCTAGCCCTGGATACTGAGATACGCGTCTGAGCTCCTTATCAATGCTGGCAGGATACAGAGCTTTTGGAAGGCCTGATTTGTCTTTCGAGATTGGCCGACAGGGATATGCTGTTTTATGAACATTCTAGCCATCTTGTCCGAGGTGAAAGGCAACCTTTGAACAGGCACTGCAGCACTCTCCACGTCTTCAGGGAGGCAACAATCAGCATCTTCTCGCGCCGCGTGTTCTTCCGCAACATAGAACAAGCTGGTGGGACCTTCATCATGGGCCACTTCCAGGGTTCTGAAAGGCCTGACCGTGAGGTGGTCAAGACCGACTATCGGGCTAAAGAGACCCTCCGGCACCTTGATATGATCTTGTCGATCTTCCATTTTAGGTTCATTCACCTGTGGGAAAATAGCATGAGGCGCTGCCCTACCCACATCTCCTGTGGTGGTGATATGGGACACCCCTCGGGGGCTTACATAGCCAGGCGATGGTGGCAGGAACCAACCATCCCCGGAAGCTTTCGTTACTACCTTCACTAAGGCCTCTACCTTAGGCATTTTCTGCGGCTGTTCTATGTAGAATGGCGCATCCAACATGTGACATTCAAATACTTCAAATGGATGGAGATCGAAAAATATCCTTTCCTCCTTTCCTTCATGGTTATATTTGATACATTGGTGGAGAGTTGAAGGTACCACCATATTTTCATGTAGCCAAGGACGGCCAAGCAGCGCTTTGTATGTGGTATTTGAATTTATTACATGGAACTGGACCTTCGTAGTGAAGTCCGCCATGGCAAGAGTGAATTCCGCCACACCGAGCGGGACTTCAGACTTTTGATTAAAACCTGTGATGCGCATATCCCCGACCTTGTCCAGGTGAACATTAAAGCAATATTTTTAAAATATCTTGTAAGGGAGTATATTGACAACTGCCCCTGGGTCTACCAAAATCCGGCTCAGCGGCTGTCCATTCAATTGCCCCCTCATGTATAGGGGTCTATTGTGCTCAGCAGTCGGCAATAGCATATCTTCCTCAGTGAATGTGATATTTGTCGAAGGCAATGCCTCGGCCAAACAGCTCTCATACTGGGCAGGCGTCTGCAAAGCAGTGACAATCGCCTGTCGGGTTTCTTCACTTAGGGATAGGATTTCCCAAATGGTAAATCGAGCAGGAAGCTTCTTTAATACTTTCATGATTTTGTTACCCGCTCGGACATTCGACAACTTCATTTCTTTCGCCCATCTCGGCCTGGAGGAGGCTTGCACGGTGGCCCCTGATGGGCCTGCTTCATCAGCCTCTGGTTCTAAGTCCTCTTGTGGCTCAGCAGCTTCACCCGGAAGTTTGTTAGCATCTATCTCCGCTTTGGCTTTATCTCCCTTTGTCCGGCTCGACAGCTGCTGAGGCCGTGGGGGTAGGTTCCCGGTTGCGGGGCTGGCTTCACGGCAGGGCTGCTTGCCTTGGGACTTGTTGAGAAATTCTAGAAAGGAGGGAGTGATGTTAATGCCCCCAGCCTGGTTGTATAGTCTTGATGGAAGAGGAATTTGGACTCCCTTAACTTCTGGTGCAGGTATCTTGTACGGCTGCTCACCCCTGAAGATGATGTTATGATTCGCGGGTGACGGGCACCCCCACTTTCGACCTGAGCTGGTCGCATGCGTTGACTGAGAAGTTTCAACCTGGTTAGCCTCAGCAGCAGGAGTATAACATATGTATCATCTTCATCCCATCCCCGGGCAGGGTGAAGAGGGCGGACAGTGTGTTGCAGGCTAAAACTGCTTCTTTCTTGGCCTTTCGACCCCTTCTTTTCTTCTTCTATTTCTTTCAGTAGGCGCCTACCCCCAGAACATGCTTTCGTTCTCTTTAGGGAATTCTTGGACTCTTCTTGTTGATGGCAAGGAGAGTTTCTCCAGTTCTTCCCATGGGACATGATCCTTCACCAGTAGTGGCTGCAGTGCGGGCTGTTCATACTCTTCTAGCCCATTTATTTAGGCCTGTAGCCGCTGAAGCTCTAGGCCGACCCTCTTAGGCTCGGGCAGGGGCTCGGTTTTCTTCCAATTGCAGACAGGAACTTTGACCCTTACAGGCTGCTCAACCTAGACCAAACCTGGGGATGGCGGGGTTAGCCGGGGCGTAACGCCTCGAATTTGTACCCCTTTAGTTGAATGGGGTAAAGGCTTCTTCTTGTTCTTGTAAAGACCTGCTGCCATCCTGTTGGTCTTTTAGAGGTGTGAGAAAGCATGCCTCATATGTATGTTGCGTACTGGCCTCTGTCATTTCTTCAGGTAATGCCTGGTATAGTGATATCATATTAATAGTCATCCGTTTTAGCTGAACTTCATGTGGCTGCGGGGGATCAACCTTGTACTCCCCCATATCTATCTCTCCCTTCCTTATCAGACCTTCTATAATGTCTTTAAAGACATAGCAATTTTCAATTGGATGTCCCAGCATTCGGTGGTAAGGACAAAACCTGGGACTATCTTGCTTCTTCAGATCTTCTTCCCTTTTGGGCTAAGGCAGAGTAATTATGTCATACTGGGTAACCCAGTCAAACAGCACCTTAGTCTTTTCCTTGGGAAAAGAGTAAGCCTTCTTCATCTTGTCCCTGAGTGAAAGGCCCTCTTTCTTATCATTTGTCTTATCTGGCAGAGGCTCAGCGACTTCTTTAGCTTTATCCCATTACTTTTCAAAGGCTTTAAAGTCGATGGTGTTGGCTTCTTTAGGTGTCGGGCGTAGCTCGGCTGCCTTTGCTTTTGGTATAGAAGTACCGGATGTGGTAGTTGAATGTTTTGCCAGAAAGGCTTCTGTTGGTTTTAATGTGCCCCTTCTTTTGCAAGATGGGCTATGATGCCAACTATGAGCAAATAATGAGCCAAGTAATGAAGTCAATCAACCTATGAACATGCGAATCATGAACCTAGGCAACCAAAACAAGCTCTAGCATGGGCATGCTATCTCAATCAAGACTAAGCTAAGCAAATAAAGAAAAACACATGCCGGAGCATGGAATAAGGAATAAAGGAAAGCACACCATAGAGGTGGAACAAGCAAAGTAAATAAGAGATATGATGAAGAGAAAGCAAATGCCCAAACTAAGGAAAGATGTGATCGTCACCAAGGTAAAAACAAGCCAAAGACCTGATAAATACCTTGGAATAGAAGGATGATGCACCCGCCCACGGGAGAGAGAACAACCAGGGAAACTACAGCTCCGTCAGATGTAACGGTCAAAGGCGGGTGCGTCACAAGACTGTGACGGTCTCACGATAGACCGCTACAACACTCTAACGCGCCTGTGATAGACCGTCAGAGCTTCTGTAGAATAAGATTGGGAATCTTCTGATCTCCAAGCTTTCCAGCCGGCCAGAGAGCTTGGGCCTCGTGCTAGGGAATCTGTAAACCTGCAAAAGAATGTAGAACACAATAAAAATAACCCAGATTAGCCCTTTCACCAAGTAGTATCAATAAACCAAAGAACTTATGAACATGCAAAAGGAGAGGGAAATACCGGGGAGATTGGTTTTTTTAACCCCTCTGGGCGTTTTAAAAGATGGAGGATGTTTTAAATGAATGCAACAGATGAAAGAACGTGAAGATGGAGAGGGACAATGCTATGATTGCTTAGAAGAGGGAAAAGCACTAAGAACAATGACTTGACTGAACTAAACCCTTGAAACCGATACTCCCTAACTTTGGAAGCAGATGGACGTGGGAAGCAGCTCTCCTTGGTTGGTTCTAGCTCCAAGATGCGGCAGCACTTCGACGCAAACTCCAGATTTCTCCTCTTCAAGCCATGAAGTCAAGGGTTCTATTTATAGGCCCTCAAAGTCTAGGTTCGAGTTGAGGATAATCCAGCTAGAAAGTAGGACGTTTCTTAGCAAACTCTTGAAGATAATACTCCCAAGAGTCCATAGAATCAAATGAAAGGTTCTTAGGATGAGTATTGAGAGAGAAATCAAGGAAACAAACTCTTAGTTCGATCACGGAATAGCAGAGAAAAGGCCAGGCTTGGCAGGACTCTCTGTTGGATGTAACGGATGCTCGATAGACCGCCACAGTGATGTAACGCTCCATGAAGAGACCGTCACACAACCATATCCACCAAGAAGATAAGATCAACGGGGAAGTTTTCAAACGTTGGACTCTAGATGAATGTAACGGTCTAGGGTAGATGCGTTACAATAAGGTAACGGTCGCACGATAAACCGTCACACTCAACGGATAGGCAAAAGATAAGCTTTGGAAAGAAGCCCTAAGCATAAGGACTCTGCAAGGATGTAACGCACCAGGGTAGATGCGTTAGAGTACTGTAACGCCCCATCAAAGGCCGTTAGAGATAATAGAGTTCAAAATGAAAATGAGAGCTTGCTAAGCCTCGTCCAGCGGAATAAGGCAAGGAACCAGACTCAACCAAGGAGACATGACTCAAGAAATGAACCTCAAATTGACCAAGAAGGATCAACAAAGGTGAACAACTCGGAGCATCATATAGAATGAACAAGGAGATGACCCGACTTATTGGTCATAAAACGGGTGTCAACAGATGCCCCTACTTAACGTCCTCTTTGCAGGGGAGCGAGCGGAGGTGAAGCGAAAGCGAAATGGAACATGGAGATGAAGCGGAGATGAAGCGGAGTGGACTAAAAAGCGGGCGTTAAGGCAAACAACACCTGTTTTCAACCAACAAGCAACAGGAATTTTCCAGAAAACCTCAAACTACTCACAAGGAAATAGCCAACCAAATGACGCATGTCTGGAGGAACTAACAACTAAGGAAAGGGAAACACGGCTAGCCGTCGGAGCAACGGAAATGAAAGAGACGATCAACTAACTCCAGACAGGAATCTTCAGTTAACCAAATCAAGCGAGTAGATCGAAGGAAACCTTCGAACTCAGAGTGGAATGACTCTCCTCATTCGAGATCATTAAACACATAGTTATTCACCATTACTGAGACACCTCGGACAAATGAAGGTTCATGAATGCTCAAAAGATACGTATGATGCATGTTGGGCTAAAGAAAAGAAATCATCAAAACAAATGCAAAGAAAGATAAAATAACAAGATACTCGAGAATAATATTGCTAGACCGGAGAAACCAGGTCAGGACACTATCTGCAACCACGGCGTGCAAGATAGAACCATCGTCCCCAAGCTTTTCCAACCTAACGGCCTATCCAACGATTAAACATGTGCACTTAGATCATCATCATTTTTGTTTAAGGGGAACATCAGATCCCAGAACACATGAATGACCAGTCAGTTCTCGAGATAATATATCATAAATAACATATAGTAATGCATTAAGGGACAAAGGATCGAGATACAATACCTGACTGACCTACCCGACGAAAGGCGAGGCGTGATGACTTGTGGGATCTCATGAAATGAAGAAAGGTTAGCCAATTTAACATAAGCATGAAATGAAGCATAACCATTTGTAAACATGAATTGCATTAAAAGATAGGACATGAAAAATGCAATCATTCAACATTAATTGGAGCATTATTATTAATCAAAACATTCTGAAGATTGTAACGGTCTAACAAGGGTGCGTTAGACAGTTCTGATGGATCAACATTAGGCCGTCCGAGTCTGGCGGTTCACATCCCCCAATGTAGAATTCAAATGGCCTAACGGTCCAATGCAGACGCGTCAGAGAAGTGTGGCGGTCCTACGATAGACCGTCACATTTCCTGAGCGTTCAAAAAAAAAATAAACCCGAACGGTCATTCGTTCCATTCAACACTCAATCGCCCAAACACAAAACCCACAAAACCACCGAGCAAATCCTCCCACCGGTGAAGATGACCGGCGACGAGCTCCCCCGGCTGCCCGTGGCAAGGGAAAAAGGGAAGAAGGTGAAAGCGATCAAGCGCCTCCGACGCCAGATAGAACGAGAAGAAAGTCCACCGACGGCGAGCCCTCCGGCAGCAATGGTAGAAGCAACGGCGGAGGAGGACCCTCCTACGGCCGAGGAAAAGGAGAGGAAGCCGTCGGCGAAGGAGAGGAAGGCATAGCCCTAGAGAAGAAGAGGAAAAGAGGGCAAGACCATGAGGTAGGCCGCCCACCCCTAAAATTTCAAATTTTAATTTTTATGTTCATGTATACATGAATGGGGGGTAGAAATGGGTCTGAGAACCCATTAGGAATGATTGTAGGCCATTTGGCCATTTTGGGAAGCCAAGGGAACCAAAGGGGTGAACGCCCCTTTGCAGGCAACGTGACAGGTCGTTGCAGCGACCGTCACAGCTCTGACGCACCACCCCAGGTGCGTTAGGGTGCTGTGACGCACCACCACAGGGCCGTCAAAGTAACCAGAGGCAAAGACAATTTTTAGGGGTTTTCAATTATTCAATTTTTTGTTTTTTCATTATATTAATGCAATGTAATGAATTTATGATGCAAATGACTGACTTATGCTCTACATGTGCAGGGGAAAAGAAGAACGAGGATTTCTTGGCTGCAGATCCGGGTAGTGTACCAGGCATTGCCCGAGTTTCAGAGAGAGAGATTGGCTGCAATGGGCTTCGCCGAAGTGCTGAGCATTGAGGTGATCAGAATGGACACTCCACTCCTGTACGCGCTCCATGAGAGATGGGATCCGATCAGCCGAGCTTTCATCTTCCCCTGGGGTCACATGATCCCAACACTGGAAGACATGGCCAGGATCGTCGGATTGAGAGTGCATGGAGCAGCGGTGACTGGGTGGACATACGGCGACTACAGAGAGCTAGCCCAGGGGTTGCTAGGGCTGGACTTGATCAGGCCGGGGTAGACTTCATCCCAGCTTTCGAGATCGAGACTGCAGGATAGCCTGGGATTGAGAGGAGCAGCGATAGCGGTCGGCGAGCTACCCGAGCAGCATCTAGACATGGTAATTGAGCAAGTACGCCCACGAGTGGTGGCGGAGGCTGGACAGGAAGGAGACCGAGTCCTGAGACGGTTCCTGATGCTATTGTTCGGGAAACTGCTCTTTTCGACTCGAGCTGATGTGATTAGCTGCAGACTACTGCCCTTGCTGGAGGATCTGGGCAGAGTGGGGAAGTACGCATGGGTAGCGGCAACGCTTGCTTTCCTCTTCGAGTCGCTCAGCACCACGGACCGACGGATGATGCTGGGTGGCTTCTCGCCTTTCCTACAGGTAAATGCTAAACTCTAAATGCCTTTTTATATGATTATGATTATGCAAAATGACTTATGCAATTTACTGACACTCGACTTTAAATGCAGATATGGAGCTTCGTCTACCTCCCGGGGATTGGGCGAGGTACACAGCTACATCCTGAGCGGACCCCGATCGCGAGGCGATGGGTAGTAGTGAGGGACACGGGGTCGATCAGTAGACTGACCCGGGTGATCCAGGATGATCTAGACTCATTCCCGCATACGGCGGTAAGCTCTGAACTTAAAATGCTTCTACATGCCTAAAAAATGCTTTTAAATGGGTTTTGATTGCTTCTAAATGGACTGACATGACTTTCAGGTGAGATGGACCCCATACCGAGACGAGGGCCACGAGGGACAGCCATGGGTCAAGGCATCCCTGGCGTACAGCGGGCGAGATGTATGGCTGCACTGCATCAACGTCATCGAGCCCTTGCACTACCGACGGATCCTGAGGACTCGGGGATTACATCAGCCAGAGGTGACCTTCCCGCGCAGAAATGACGAGTGCCTGGGCAAGTCTTCCAAGGGTATTAGTGGCAATGTGGATTGGTGCGCCCGAAAGGCCAAGTACGTGCATGATTGGAACAAGAGAGGCCAGGCGGTGAAGGATCGGGCAGAAAGTGACGAGGCTTACCTCAAAGCCTACTCGCAGCGGTATGGGGACCAGGTGTTTAGAGGCACTCGACGGCCGGTATGAACTTCTAAACTTAAACTATGTCTATTCTAAATTAATGCTATATGCTTCTAACTCATGCTTTCTAAATGCAGCTAGACCCTCAGGGACGCATAGCCGAGCTCGAGGGACTCCTTCACGCCACCATCCAGCAGCGGGATGAGTACCGGACTGCTTTGGAGCTCCTAGTGAGATTCCCTAGAACCTCAGACTTAAATGCTTATGTTTATGATGCGAACGTGACTAACTTTGACTTCTAAATGCAGCGGGCTGAAGGAGCCCAAAGAGCGAGACCAGATGCACCGTCCTCATCGTCACAGCCTGCCAGGGGCAGAGCTGAGCGAGATGTCGAGTTCGCTCGAGTAGTCGCTCGGGCCGAGGAGGCGGAGGCCACCCTCGCAGAGCGGGTAAGACACTAAATGCTTGACTTAAAAAAATGCTTATGTTTATGCACTAAATGCTTAATACACTAACAATGCAAAATGCAAACTACAGGTGAGAGAGCTGACTGCAGCAGTGGCTGAGGCGGAGCGAGCTCGGGGAGAGACTGAGAACCTGCGGGCAGAGGTAGCCCGACTGAGAGGGGAGCTAGAGCGGACAGCTACCCAGACTACGGATCTTGAGAGATACCGGTCCGAGGCTTGGGCGGCACGACTTCAGATTCACGATTTGAAGATTGAGCTGCGGGCCGTGGAGCGGACGGTCCGGACGATCAGTCGTGGGCCGAGACTGAGTGGATCCCGAAGCGTGGTAGCAGGGAGCATTCGGAGTGCAGCACCGAGCGGATCGGTCAGTGATTATTTAGCTAGTTCTTCCGGACGCCGGAGGAATGAGGAGGCAGATCAGCAAAAACCCCGGGAGGAGGAGCACAGCGCCATGGGACCACTAGCCAGGCGGCAGGAGGGTGCTGGTGACAGTGAGGGCCCGGGGGACAAACGGCTGAGTGACTTGTTTTCTTCTTTATTACCCCCTTACTTGTACATGACTCATGATAAATGGAATGAAATGAAAACTCTTTTTTATGTTTTGTGTGTTATGAGATGAATGTGTGAATGAGTGTGCATGGATGTGAGAATGAGATTGAATGTGAACATGTAAATGCATGTGAATGAATGACTGAAGTGTGAACAGTGTAAGACCGGCAGGTCAAACCACAGGCAGAAAGGAAAGAACCAAACCCATAGCAGAAAGCGTGACGGTCTAGAGAAGACGCGTCAGACCAATGTAACGCACCATGAAGAGGCCGTCAGAAATGACAGAGGGTGGACCTCAAGCAGGGTAGCAAAAAATGTGACGGTCCATGAACGGAGCGTCAGAACGAGGTGACGGTCAAATGCTAGACCGTTAGACATGACAGAATGAAGATGGATTTGAAGCAGGATGCAGAAAATGTGACGGTCTAGGAATGGAGCACCAGACTGAAGTAACGGCCATAACTCAGACCGTCAGAAATGTCAATAAAAAAAATGAGCCAGTAATGTGTACTAGGAAGGTGACGGCCCAGAAGTGGAGCGTCAGAGAAAGTAACGGTCATAGCTCAGACCGTTAGACATGACAGAACGAGGTTGAACTAAAAAACATGTAGCAGAAAATGTAACGGCCCAGGAATGGAGTGTCAGCGGCATCTGACGGTCTTACGATAGACCGCCAGAGAACAAAGCGTACTCCGAGACGGATTGTGCCGTGAGAGTCCAAACTCGAAGCAAGGACGCCTTAATCCATACTAGAACTCTCCTAAGCTTGGGATAAGGCCTTCTAACCCAAATCTTATCATTCTAGAGCCATAATCAAGCCTTTAAAACCTAGGAACCAGCCCAAAAATCGCAGCTTTCACCAATTCTCTGCTATAAGGGCAGAAAACCTCCATCAAAGGGCAAGGAACACCATGAAGAGAAGCTTCGAAGCGATAAGCATGGGAGAAAGGGTCTACACCGGCCCTAAAGTAGTCAAAAAGGAGCATGGGGAGCTGCAACTGTTGACATCAATCCCCAAGCATCTTAGCTCAAGTCCCCAAAGGGTGGTAAGTTCTAATGATTTCAACAAAGTTCATCAATCAATTTCTGCACTTCCTTCTTATGATTCTCTCTCTTTCTTCTTCTTCCTTCTTTCTAGCCTCTTCCTGGTCCAAGGTGTCACTCCAGCTTAAAGTGGGTGGCTCCCATGGTCAAAGAACTCCCTTTAGAAGTGTTAACCATCCTTAGGGCATGGCACCTCCAACCTTTATTGGTTTTGGCCAAGAACTTTCAAAAATTGTCCTTAGATTGGGCAAGCATTTCAGCTCTTATAGAATTATGGCATCCACAAACACATACCTTCATTTTCCCTTTCTTTGAAGCTACAGTCCTTTTGGAGGAGGTAGAGACCTACCTAGCCCTTGCTAAGACAAAAGTGGGGGATGAAGATCTAGTGTGCCATACGATCGAACCTATTGACATATCCTTGATCCTAAGCGATTTCATACACAACCCGAAGGATGTGAGGACCATGATCAGCCCAAACTATATTCACTTGATACCCATAGCTCAATGGATAGTCTCTCACTGTAAGAACAAGTGGGAGAGATACGAAGCCATTGCCAAAGCCGTGTCGGTTTGCCTATGCGGAGTCTTCCTTTTCACTACCACCGACCACCTCTTAGATATCCAAAACCTTAGCATCATCAACGGGTTGTGGCGGGGTTTGTCCATATCTCAAGCAATCCTTTCATACCTTTACGAGGGACTTAGTTCAACTTGCTTAGGAGGACCTTTGTTCGGCTCCATGATAGTCATCGAGTGTTGGATGGGCGTAAGAGTTAAGTTCCAACCCAAGGAGAACATAACTTCAACCAGCCGGATCTTTGGGAGCCACCCTTTGTTCTTCATTGGAGGTGCCTTTGGATTTTCTTCACAGGTCGAATGCAAGACGGTGGACAAGAAAACGCGGGATGAATGGCGCCTCTTCCTCAACACTTTGCCAATAGAGAAGTTCATGATGCGTCCAAGAGTTCTGCGGAACACCTTGCTTAGAGTACCCCGGCGACCAGGCCTTGATCTTCAGCCAGTGGGGAACACTACCATGGCGATCTACAACCCGCACCGGTGCTATCTTCAAATTGGGATACCCCGAGCCGAAGTTTATGCACTATCACACAACCCTCCCCTTCTAGCTAGGAAGATGGGGACCGAGGAGGATGAAAGAGCGATCCGGAACGCACTGACCATGTGGGAAGTCAGCAAAGCGTGCTCGTGACAAGAAAAGGTGGAAGAAGACGGCAAGGGACGCCGTAGCTATGTGGAGGAATTACGCAAGATCCGCCCTCTTGTGGATAGAAAATTGAATGTAGTTTGAGCTTTCTTCATGAATGATGTAATTGACAATTGGGGTTTCATCAATCAAATTTATGTTTCATTGAGTTCAATTTAATGACATGGAAGGTGCCTTAGTTGAATAGATATGAGATTGTTGCTTGACTTAGCTTGAATGTTCTAGAAAATAGAGCTTCTGCAGAGTGTAACGGTCCTGTTTAGGGCCTTCACAAGAGTCTGACTGTCTTGGGATAAGTCGTCAGGTGGGATAGACTGAGAGTTCTATCCTCAGGAGGGTGTAACGGTCTAACGACAGACCGTTAGAGTGAGGTGACGGTCTAACATAGACGCGTCAGAGAAAGCCTGCTGAGAGGAAATGAGTGCCAATCCTTCTGGAGAGTGTGACGGTCAAAGGGTGACTGTTACAGGTTGTGACGGTCTGATACTGGTGCGTTACAGACCTGAACCTGGAAATTTATGAATCTTTAGTCCTGGGTTTGAACCTGTGTTCTGTACACATTCAGACAAAAAACAAGTCAGATCCGTTCTTAGACTCAACCCCTTGCCTTAATGCAAGTTAGAGAATGACCAATTCTTGATATTTGGTCAAGGGGTGGAGTCTTATTAAATAGGCGGAAAACGTAATGAAAATAATGCAATGCGTGCGATGCATATGATGAAACTTTTTTGGATTTTGAAGAATATCTGGATTTTTGTGAAATTTTGAAAATATCGGATGTTTTTTGAATCTTGGAACATATGATTTTTTGGATTTTGGAAATATGTGATTTTTTTTGGACTTTGAAAATATGTGATTTTTTTGGATTTTGAAATATGTGATTTTTTGGATTTTGAAATATGTGATTTCTTTTGGAGTTTTGAAAACCAGCGCCTCCCCTAACCACGTGGGTCCTTCACATATCATTAAGAGTTCCCAAGGTTGGCGTGCAAAATAGAGGTGACAACCCCTGGCCAAGACTTGATTTGCATGATGGTGCTTCTACCAAGGTCATACCCTGGGTACTTATCTCAGTCCTAAAAAAAGAAAAAAAGAACACGGGGTAAGGTTAGGCCAGTTATAGAAGTTTTTAGGGCTTGAGTCCCTTTCTAGACAGCCCACTAGAGACTTGGTCTGTTGTGCCGGGGCTTTGTGTCCGTCATCGAACCTTGATCCACTCTAGGCACGCATACGACCGGGCTCATGCGTCCCGCGGGGAAACTGTACTGCCACTCTTGCCATGCCTAGTTTTTCTCTTTCTTGCCTTTCTGGAGCTTTGATTTTATAGACTTTTGAGATAAACTTTTATTTTTTTGTCACAAAGATCACTTCTTTGCTTTACTTTTTTTCTTCTTGCTTT
The DNA here is from genome assembly GCA_022559845.1 of Amorphophallus konjac. Taxonomy (NCBI): domain Eukaryota; kingdom Viridiplantae; phylum Streptophyta; class Magnoliopsida; order Alismatales; family Araceae; genus Amorphophallus; species Amorphophallus konjac. The sequence goes on along the minus strand of CM040122.1, from coordinate 334,651,895 downwards.
CTGTGGCGTCAGGTCATAACGGACTGCCCCTGTTTGAGACCTCCTCTCGTTAGGGTGCCTAGATTGGTCATCGCCTCCTTATTCACCTCTTGCCCCTAGATTCAGCCGAAGAAGGAAACGGATAGGGACTTTGACTTTCCCCCAAAGTATGGCCAGGGAGAAACGATGTCTATAAAGTGGGAATCCTGACTAGGGATGTCGTGTAGTGTGTGATTACCGCACTCGGGGTCCTCTTTTATGGCAAAAGGAAAGACACCTCGCTGCTGGGGTGGCACATGGTTAGACTCTAAGGAAAGAAACGCTTAAGATACAACTCATTCCAAGCGTGAGCGAGCTCCTCACCTTCTGCGTTTACCAAGCGATAAGCATTCCCTGGATAAGCCTCTTTGACAACGAACGACCCTTCCCAGTTAGGTTGCAATTTAGACCTGGGACCTGCAGACCGAATGAATTTACGTTTCAAAACCATATCACCTTTTTGAAATTTACGCTCAATTACCTTCTTTTGAAAATAACGTGAAACTCTCTTTTGATAAACGGATACGTGATCGGCCGCATTCATCCTCTTCTCGTCTAAGAGTTCCAACTGGACGAGCAACGCCTCTCGACGTTCGTCGAGATTAAGTTCCTTATCGAGCTGTACCCTTAGGGAAGGGATTAAGATCTCATATGGGAGCACCGCCGCCATCCCGTAGGTGAGAGCATAGGGAGTTTGTCCCGTGTGAGTACGAACGGAGGTGCGGTAAGCCCATAGAGCCTCTACTAATCTTTCTGGCCAATCAGAAAATTTATGAGATTCGCATGTTTTCTTTATGATTTTGAGAAGTGTTTTATTAGTGGCTTCGACTTGACCGTTACCTTATGGGTAATATGGAGATGAATGATGTAATGTGATATTGAACTTCTTACATAGGTCCTTGAGCTCTTGAGAGACGAACTGGGGTCCGTTGTCGGTGACGATGCTGCTTGGCACTCCGAACCGTGAGATAATGTTCTTCATGATGAAGCGGCACACCGTGGTAGCTTTAATCTCTGCGTAAGCTTCGGCTTCAGCCCACTTGGTGAAGTACTCAGTGGCGGCAAGGATGAAGGATTTTTGCTTGATCTGAGAATTGGGATCACCGAGCGGGCCGACAATGTCGAAAGCCCACATAGAGAACGGCCAAGGAGCAGATAGAGGATGAAGAGATGAAGCTGGAGCATGAATTTTATCAACGTGGAGTTGGCATTTAAGACACCTCCGGACATAGAGGGAGCAATCTTCCTCTAGAGTGGGCCAATAGTAGCCCTGCCTAAGAATCTTTTTCGCTAGAGCCTGGCCATTAACATGACCTCCACACTCACTAGAATGGGCTGCTTCGGCCACCTTCCAAGCTTCATCATCGTCTAAGCATCTCATGAGCATTCCATTAGTAGCGTGCCTGTATAGTTCTCCCGCGACAATAGTATACCTTGAGGCGGCTCTTCTTATTGACTTGCGCTGCTCGGCATTTGTCACTTCCGGGAACGATCCATCTTTACAAAACAACTCAATCTCATGATACCAGGGCAATTCTTCTTCCTCCAAGATCTCTTCTAATTCCATCAAAGATACTTCCTTAAGCTCTTCCTTCTCAGCCCTCGCCTCCACAGTCTTCCTAAGGTTGACATACCAAGGATCCTGAAGAGAGGGTGCGTCCAATCTCTAAATGACGATAGTCTCAGTATTTCGACTGAGAGGGAAAGATAGAGAGGAAGCGAGGGATGCTAAAGAATCGGCTAGAATGTTCTGAGACCTAGGAGTATGGATGTAGATCAACTTGCGGAATTGCCTAGCGAGGAGCATGACCAAATCTTGATATGGTTTGAGCTTAGGGTCACGGGTGCAGTAAGTGGACAGAACTTACCGCAGGATGAGCTGGGAGTCCCCTATGATATTCAAGTAACGTGCGCCTAGAAGATAGGCGTGCTTCAATGCAGCTAAGAGAGCCTCATACTCGGTAATATTATTGGTAGCAGGAAATCGGAGTTGATAAGCAAAAGGAATCGTCACCCCTTCTGGGGTGAGCAGCACAGCACCTATCCCTCGGCTCTGAGAATTGAGTGCACCATCAAAGTGCAGAGACCAGAAGGGATGATGAGTTAGGACAGAGAGATGCTCATCAGGGAAGTCATCCTGAATAGAATCTGTGCAGGGAATCGGGAGATGGGCAAGATGCTCAACGATGGCATATCCTTTGACCGCCTTCTGAACGACGAACGTGATATCGAACTGAGAGAGGAAACTTTGCCAGCGAGCTAACCTACTAGAAAGGATGGGCTTTTCTAAGAGATAGCAGATCGGGTCCATTCTAGAGATCAGCCTAACTGGGTTGGCAAGGAAGTAGTGTTTAAGCTTCTGAGCTACCCACACTAAGGCAGCACAAGTCTTCTCCATAGCGGTGTATTTAGCCTCGGCTGGGTTGAACAACCTAGAGAGATAATAAGCTACCCACTCTTTCCCTTCATCATCTACTTGTGCTAAGACTGCTCCTAGGGAGTCTTCAATAACCGAAATGTATAGGATTAGGGGTTTCCCAGGGACAGGAGGTTGCAAAACTGGGGGATTGGATAGATATTCCTTCAAGTCCTCATATGCCTTTTGACACTCTTGATTCCATTCAAATTTAACTCCCGCCTTGAGTAATTCATAAAACGGGCGGCACCTCTGAGAATGTTGGGATATGAATCTTCTGCTGAATTGCAATCTACTAATCAATCCTTGAAGTTCCGTAATGTTCTTTAGCGGAGGCATGTCCATGACGGCCTTTGCTTTATTAGGATCAATCTAGATCCCCCGTTTGCTAACTATAAAGCCTAGCAACTTCCCTGAAGAGACTCTGAAAATACACTTCTTTGTATTCATTTTCAGCTTGTACTCCCTAGCTCTTTGCAGCACCTTAGCCAGGATAGAGGGGTGTTCTTCTTTGGTTCTCGACTGTAGACACGCCAAAATTGACGCTTTGTTGATCAAATCTCATGTCACTATGTTAACGCCCCAAAGTGAACTTCAATATTTCTACAATATAAAGTTTTTCTATTTTTGTGTGTTTTTGTGATTAATTCTTGCATTTTTAGAATTCACAACTTGAGGAGGGGCGTGTTTTAAATAGCGACCTAATCTGGGGCGTGTTCTTAAGAAAGGACGACCACAGATAAGGGCGTCAATTCCTGGTGTTTTACGAGTCCCAACCCCGATTTAAAATCGATGATTAAACGTCCTTCCCTAGGGCGTGTTTTTGTTTAACGCCTTTGCTTCAGGCCTCTTTTCTCAATTTTTAAATAAAGAAGGTTTTTATTTCAAAATTTTAATCCAGGAAGTGACGCCTTAATCCCGGTCATGTTTTGAATTAACGCCCTTGAGCAGGTCGTCAATTCTGTAGGTCGTGTCTCACCCTTTCGTGTCCTGCTTGAACTCGCCTTTCCTGAAGAGTTGCCTGCCTTTCTTGATCACCTTGCTCGATCTGGGAACTAGAGTCCTTGCCGTTTACGACCACTGCCTATTCTTATCTTCCCAAATCTGTGTCTATCTGTGATCGGAACCCTATAAAAGAGTCCCCTGGTTGATCTCGCGCGAGGTAAGAAGGAGAGTTGTTGTTGTTGTCACAGAGGTTAACGAGTGCACAGAGAGGTTAGCGTATAGACAGAGTTAGATAGAGGGCACAGAGAGGTTATCGTGTGAGGTTAGAAGCAGAGTTGTTGTCACAGAGTTTCACGGGTGCTGGTTACTGATTTCTCTTCTGCTTCCTTCTGCTTCCTCCTGCTGCCACATCTGAAGCAAAGTGTTTCCCTCTACTGTTTACAGGAACAGCAGGGATCTTCTTCTTCTCTTCGTTGTTATTTGTTATCTCTGCTCATCATCGTATAGCCTTTCCTCGCATTAGTTTTATTGCATCTCTCCTCTCCCTAATTCTCTAGGGGTTTTAAAAACAAACAAAAAGGTGCACACTTTATGCTTTTCTTTCATCACCATCTTTCATCTTGGGATTGATACTACACTCACGTTTGGCTGATCTCTTTTCCTTTTACTTGTTTGTTCTTTGTTCAAAGGTAATCAAAGAGGAAAACCCCCTTCATCGGCCGACCGATAGAAGGTGGAGGAAGGAACTCACATCCATCCCGCATCCTATTATCACCAGGTATTCGCGATCATCTTTTTCTTCTTATTGAGGTAACCCTCAATAACCCCTCTGGCGATCACCCTCCTTAGTAGCACCACGTGCTCTTTACTCCCTTTTTCATTATTCTTCTCATGCTTTATTATTATAATTTTTGTCTTAAAAGTGGATTAATTTCCATGATTCACAAATTGGCGATCACGGTGGGAATACTCACTGTTTTTATTTTGATTACCATCTCCTTTTGGCACCCACGTGTGCCCTTTCCTATTGGCACCCACGTGTGCCCTTTCCCCTTCGGCACCCACGCGTGCCCTTTCCCTTTGGTACCCACGGTACCCCTCCCTTGTGCCCCACGGGCACCCTCCACTGTGCACACTGCACACTCCCCGGGATCAGCCAGCTTGTGATTAATCTATTACTGTTGTTTAATTAACGCCTTTCACAAAGGCGCCTTTCTATTTAACGCCTTTATCCAGGGCGTCTGTTGTCTGTTTAACGTCTTCCACGAAGGCGTCTTTCATCATATCTGCTGCTTCTGTGAATTTGCGCCCTCCTCTCGGGCATCTTTTTATTTGGTAGCGCCTCACACAAAGGCGCATTTTTCGTCGATCGTGCGCACCACTCACATTTGACGCCCTCTGGCAGAGGCGTCTTTATCATATTTAGCGCCCCACATCAAGGCACATTTTTTTCATTGTCTGTGAGCCTCTCCCAGTGATTCACGACAGCTACGCTGTCATCTCTTTTGTTGGTAGCGACTGCCTCCAGGTCGCCTCTTTCCTGTGTGTTTACAGAGCCTTACTGTTTCTGTCTATTCATGCTGGATTCATACTTACATTGATTATTTGATTATATTGCTGTGATTGGCTTATCTTATACTACATTTTGTGGCATTTGGTTGAGAGACCTCCTCTCTCTACACTAGGATTCCACACACCTTTCTTGGAATCGGGACAACCCTCCATTGAGCATTCCGTCTCTTTGGACCGAAAATCCCTTTTCCAAGACCTCCGTAAGTCCCCGCACCCGCGGATTTCCTCACGGACGCTGGGCTGGTTGTACCTTTGAAGTACCCGAAGTTTAGAGAACCTATCGTTGGTAAGAAGAGAGAGAACCTAGTTGACCCGGAGATTACACTTGGACCCAAACTAGGTTTCATTTTGGAAAGAGGAGTGAATTATTCTGCAATTTAACTCACTCTAATCTCAAACATAACACTAAAATCTTGCGTTCATCTCAACTTGTTTGCATAAACTTGGTTGGGTTGATTTGCTTAAGCTTATTTCGATTGGGTGATTGATTGTGTGATAATTCCTTCATAAAGCTCTCTCTTTTTTAAGCATGCAACTCCGTTCAGGTAAGATTATCAACATGGCAAGATACGGATATTCCTATGATGATGTGGAGGAGAATGTTTTTGGTCAATCATATGAGGTTCCTCAAGATTCTATCTATCATGAGGAGAATTACCCTCCTCCTCATTCTCATTATCCTCAAGTTCATATGGTTGATACCACTACTCAAGAGGTTGTGCCCTCTTCTCAGGCTTTACCCTCCAACACTTCGGGGAACCCCTCCCCATCTTTCAATGTTACTGATTTGATTAATGCTCTATCTCAATTAGATGACTCCCAGCGGCAGCCAGTTCAGGCCGCTTTAAAAGGGAAGTCCGTTCCCTCTTCATCCTCCAATCCCCCTCCGGCCGAGAGTGGCCATCACCTCACCAATGACCAGGCGGTCTTGCACAAACCCCCCTCTTGTCCACCAACACCTGGTGCGGCCATGCCGGCCCAACAGGCGAGCTACTCAGCGGCTAGGCCCCAATTCTTTCAACCTCCCCAAATTCTAAGGACGTCTATGCCAAATACCTTCATTCCAAATTCGGCCCCAGTCGAGTCAGACACTAATGCTTTGCTCCTTCAGAAATTGGCTAGCATGGAAGAAAAACTCAACAAGGTTACTGCTGCCAAGAATGCCCCAGAAATCTCTCTGCCTACACTGCCAGTTTTCCATTTGCCGCCTTCTGAGATGCCGAATTTTCGGCGATACAATGGAACTGGTAATCCTTTTATCCATCTGAAGGATTTTATGTATGAAACGTCTTTTTGGCAGGGCAACAAAGCCTCGTTGGCTTATTTGTTTAGAAGATCTTTAGAGGGGTTAGCCCTCGAGTGGTTCTATTCCCTGGATCCGGCAGATGCTAGTGATTTCGATGTGGTGCAAAGGAAATTCTTGCAGAAATATAGGGACCGGGTTGGACCCTCCCTTTCAGTTACAGATGTGGTGCAAAGGAAATTCTTCATCGAACTCCTCACCAACACCCCCTACGGGGTCTCCTTCTTCAAACACCCCTCCACCACTTCTTAACGCCAATACACCCTCTTCTTCTTCCAACCCTCCTCCTTTACTTGCCCCGACAGAGGCGCGGCAAAACATGGCGCCGCTCCGCAGTGGACGGATGTTCCAGCGCATCTTTCCCCAAAGAGAGCAAGAGCCCGTGCAGGGGCCTAATGAACAAGAACAGGAGCAGGAGTCCGTACCCGGCACTCAGTATGATTTGTTAAAGCATCTTGACCGAACTCCAGCAAGAATTTCCATTTTAGAACTGATCAAAAGGTCAACCACTCATCAGATGGCCCTGAAAGATTATCTGCAGAAAGTTATGGTCAATGAGGACATTCCGATCGAGCAGATAACCACAGTATTAATGCCCGCTAGCAGTTAGCCGGCGATTACTTTTCATGAGCATGAACTGGCACCACTCTCAGCAAGGAAATATGCCTTGTGCATCACGGTTGATATCAATAAGGTGGCGGTGAAACAATGTCTGGTGGACACTGGGGCATCTATCAATGTATTGCCGCCAAGCACGTTGAAGATGTGCGGCATTCCTGAAAATCTGATTCGGCCATCTACCATAACAGTCACAGCATATGACAATACTAAGAAGCCTCCTCTAGGCATGATCACATTAAAAGTCAGTTTGGGCCCGGCCACAATCACGGTCGATTTTCATATTTTGGATATGGATCCAACATTTAATGGCATTCTGGGCCGCCCCTATATTCAACAGCTCGACGCAGTGCCCTCCACAAATCATCAATGCCTTAAGTTTCCACACAAGGGCCGCATCATCAAAGTTACCAGTATGCCAATTCTGCCAGAGGAAGATATACACTTGGCTTCATTAGTTCCTTCTATTTGGCCTGCCAACAAGCCGTTGCTATCAACGCTAGACCTCCCTCGCCCACGGCCAATGTTGCCCGAGACTGTCACGACAGTTGCTATGACACCCTTGCCTTCCAAGGGGAAGAAGAAGAAAAGTATGATAAACACCCCTGGCTGGAAAATTCTAATGAAAATGGGGTATCAAAATGGCAAAGGACTGGGTACCAGTTGTCAAGGCAGGACTAGGCCTATTAAGCCTCAGAAATTGATTACACGAGGCGGCCTGGGATACAAAGGGCCGGGCAAAAATGAAGATGAACCATGGGCAGTTATGACATCCACCTTGAAGACAGATCGCTAGCCGCTTACTTGGACATTGAAGACACATTTTATCACGGGTGGCGTTCAGAGTCATTAGCAGACTACAATAATCACCTCCATTCTAGACTGTCAAGATGTTCATGCTAGACAGTTTGCTCGCCATATTCCTCCATTGGCCACATACAAGGCCCTGGAATCTTTAAGGCCTGATAAAAGAAGGAAGATGGATGATCCAGAGTGTGATTGGTACAGATGGTTCGATATGTATGATATTACTATTGCCTTGAGCCGTCTCTTTATGCCGACTGATCCGGAATGGCCGCCACTAATACATGAATTGATTGAAAAGCCGGCTGTGATTACAGATAAGAGGCAGTTACTGAGTGATTATACGGACACTGGAGAGCCAGATGTTCCGTATGAAGAAGGATTTACAATAGACAGGCTGTGGGCCGGCCTTTTCTCTCTCACTTCCATGCATCCGTCTCTTCTAGCTTCTCTACATTCTCAATTGTTCTCTCGCGTGCCGAGACCACCGCCAATTATGATTAGCTTTTCTCCAGATTCACTGCAGATTTCTCTCCCGATTCCTCCCTTACTGCTCGAGCAATTCTCCAAACTCTCTATCACACCCCCGCACGGGTCATCTCTGATTCAATCTTTCTCCAAACTTTCAATCTCCACTCCTCCTGATATTCTCCCTTCACATTGCTTTCTTCTAGAAAAGGATAATAAAAATGAAGATAAAGATAAAAATGAAAAAAAATGCCAAAATTCCAACTCTTCAATCCTCCATCTCCGTTGAGGAGACTTCTTATCTCTTTTACGAGTGTGTCCCGACCCAGGGGCCACTCTTCCATGACTCATTGATAAATCTTTTCTCCCCCGCTGGTGAGGGGTCTCCTTCTGTATCACCTCCTGTATCCACTTTTTCACCTCCTTCCTTCAATCAAGCTAGTTGTTCCTCTTCCTCTAATAAAATTCATGGGGTAGATTTTCATAAGAAATCCAAGGGTAAGCAGATTCCCCATAGGTTTCTGTTGGAGTTAGCCAGAATATGCCAGGCTTGTTTAGCTTTTCCCGAATTCGTGGAGAATCCGATTATCCTGCCAGAGTTGGAATATGGGGATACTAATGCTTCTTGTGAGGGTTTTGGTGTCTATGAGATTATGAACGATGAAGACCCTATTGAAGAGGGGGATGAAAGTTATGAAGAATATGAGGACGAGACTGATGCTTTTGCCAGTGGCATGAGAAGATTTGATGAACCATCAGCCTCAGTAGAAGAGCCTACCAAGGAAATAAATTTGGGACCCTAGGATTGTCCTCATCAGCAAGAATTTACCGCCCTCCGAAGAGGAGGCACTTATTTTGGTGCTTCAAGAATACAAGGACACTTTTACGTGGAGTTATGAGGATATGCCTGGATTAGACCCTGCGCTCGTTGAACATCGGCTTACACTTAAGCCAGGGTCTGTCCCGGTCAAACAACGGTTGAGACGTTTCCACCCTAACATGGCTCTAAAGATGAAAGAAGAGGTCGACAAGCTTCATAAGGCTAGATTTGTTAGAGTTGTCCTCTATCCTAACTGGGTGGCTAACATCGTCCCAGTCATGAAGAAAGATGGAAATGTTCGAATTTGTATAGACTTTCGGGACCTCAACCGCGCGTGTCCTAAAGATGACTTCCCCCTCCCTCATATTGACGTTTTGATTGATAATACGGCAGGATTTGAGACTCTTTCCTTTATGGATGGTTTTTCGGGTTATAATCAAATTCGCCTGGCTGAAGAAGACCAGGAGAAAACATCATTCACTACACCATGGGGTACATACTGCTATGAGGTCATGCTTTTGGATTGGCAAGAAGAGTTGGCTGACGAAGAGAAACCTTGGTATTATGAGATTGCCAGATATTGCAATGATCAATCCTATCCCGAGGAGGCCACAGCAGAAGAGAAGAAAGCAATTAGAAGAGTGGCTCAACGTTATGTTTTGGTTGGAGGTGTGCTCTATAGAAGAGGGCTCACAGGTGTGTTATTAAGATGCCTCGACGATGATGAATCTTGGAAAGTTGTGGAAGAGGCGCATTCAGGATTGTGTGGTGGTCATGTGAACAGCCAAATGCTAGCTAAGAAGATCCTTAGGCTAGGTTTCTATTGGCCAACTCTAGAAGAGGATTGCTCCATCTATGTTCGAAGGTGTGTTAAGTGCCAACTGCATGCTGACAAAATTCATTCTCCTGCTTCTTCACTCCATCCTATGTCCTCCCCATGGCCTTTCTCCATGTGGGCTTTTGATATCATTGGACCTCTAGGTGATTCGAACCTCCTGACCAAGCAAAAGTCGTTCATCCTGACGGCAACGGAATACTTCACCAAGTGGGCGGAAGCAGAAGCATTCGTGGAGATCAAAGCATCAACTGTCTGCAAGTTCATAATGAAGAACATCATCGCAAGGTTCGGCATCCCAAATACCATCGTCACCGACAATGGACCTCAGTTCATCTCTCAAGAGCTCAAGGATCTCTGCAACAGGTATAACATCGCATTGCATCATTCTTCTCCCTATTATCCGCAGGGCAATGGCCAGGCAGAGGCCACTAATAAAACTTTAATCAAAATCGTTAAAAAGACGTGTGAGGCTAATAAATTTTTGGATTGGCCAGACAAGCTAATTGAAGCTCTCTAGGCCTATCGCACTTCCATTCGTACCCTTACTGGGCAAACCCCTTTCGCCCTTACTTATGGAATGGAGGCGGTAGTTCCTTATGAGATTCTCATTCCATCTTTGCGAGTATAATTGGATAAGGAACTCTCTATTGATGAGCGTCGTGATTCACTCCTTGCCCAGTTGGAACTCCTGGATGAGAAGCGTCTAGTCGCCGCTGAGCATGCACGCGTTTATCAAAACAGGCTGTCACATTTTTATCAAAAGAAAGTAATTGAGAGAAAATTTAAAGTCGATGAGATGTTAATCAAGAGAATCTTCGTAAAACCTGGTGGGCCCCGTTCAAAACTCCAACCAAACTGGGAAGGACCATTCGTCATAAAAGATGTTTATCCTGGCAATGCTTATAAATTGATTAATGCTGAAGGACAAGAGCTAACTCATCCTTGGAATGGTCTGTACCTTAAGAAATACTATCCCTAATTCAAAATCCAAAAAAAATAGAAATTTTCCAAAATCCAAAAAATATATATAGAAATTCTCCAATAAAAATAAAAAAAATTGAATCTTTCAAGATGGTTGCCATCGTTGCAAGGACGCAAGGTCCGAAAGGTTAAAATTCAGTATTCATTCATCAGTCTTGTTAACTCAAAATGGGGTCGACACCCACACACACTACACGCTTACCCTTGAACTCAAGCGGTGCAAAATCCGATGGAAAGTCAAAACCTGACTAAAGGTGAAGACGATACCCATTCTTTTCCTCTTCGGACCATAAGGGAGGAAGGAAGGTCTCGGGGTAGATCCACCAAGCCTACCCGCCGCCCTAGTAGGTGGAAGTCAGGGCCCAAAAGGGAACAAAATGCCACTAAAGCCCAAGTACAATTAGGTTTATTTTTCATCAATGCAAATCAACTTCAAAGTGAAAGTCAAATCATGAAAAGAAAAGAATGTCAAGAGGGCAAAGTCCCCGCAAGGAAAACCTTGGGCGTATGCATGCAATACAAAAGAGGCAAAAGGCAACAAAATTTCCCTATGCCAAAGACTGAACCCCAACGGGCATAGGGTAGGAGAGGTAGTTTTACCTTGAGCTTTTCAGAATCCCTTATGGGCTTCCTTATATTTTCTTCCATCTCTTTCTTTGTGGTAAGTCATAAACCAGCAGAATGGTCCAGACTGACCTAGGAAATTGCACCGGGCGAGATCTTGCGTATAAGTTTAACCACTGGCACGTCGACCCCCTTTTGATTAATCAAGAAAGGTCAATGAATCCTCACTGATGACCGTGTAGGACCCAGTGCCCTAGTAGCTTTGTCAACCTAATGACTGAAAACAGGAAATTTAACGCCTTTAAATGAGGCACCTTTTTTAAATTAACGCCTGTGGAGAAGGTCGTCTTTTTTAAAATAACGCCCTTGTGTGGGCCGTCTTTTCAACAAAATTCAAAAAACATTTTCAAATTCACGCCGTCGTCTAGGGCGTCTTTTGTTTGAATAACGACCTAATCTAAGGCGCGTCTTTTGAAAAATAAAAGAAAAATAATAATAATAAATATATAAAAAGAAAAGAAAGGAGGAAACGGGGTTTATTCTTCATGAGCGTGCTTGCATTATTGCATAGGGCATCTTGATTATTGTTTGCATACGTGTGCTTGCGTGTTGCATCTCCCTTTATTGGTTATTTCATCCGCCTTATTTGATTAAAGGCTTGGCCCCTTGACCCGCTATCCAGGTCAAAAGTAAAGGCACCCCTTGCTTATTGAGCAAGGGGCCAAGTCGAACAGATGCATTAACCTGTTTATTCAAGTGTGAACCACAGCTACAAGTACAGGACAAAGTAGAGCGAACGCAAAGAACGTGGAAATGAAGCAAAGTACACAACTACGCAAGTGCTCAGGTAACAAAAAAAATGTCAATCTCATATATATATATATACATCAAGAATATCTGAGTACAGGTGTGAGGGTGGAGGAGTACAAGTAAGTCTCTCAGCACTCGCCTCCACCCTCCTCTCTCCTACTCTCTACCTCATCCTCGCCGTCCCGAGGTGGCACTGGTGGAGGGGGCATGGGCCCCCGTGAAGAAGCTGGAACTCGAACTTGGCCCCCTGCCTCACTCCTCTCTCGAAGAGAAGAACCCGCCACAAAGGTGGAGCTGGTGAAGGAGTACCCCGCAGCACGCGCTCGCTCGCGCCCTCGCTGGAGACGCTCCTCAGACACTCGTAGCCGCTCCTGAGAAAGGACCAGCTGGGTCCTCGAGTCTGCCAGCTCACGCTCGCGCGCTGCCACCTGCTCCTGGTACCGGGCACGCTCTGACTGCTGTAGCTCGTGGTGACGGGCACGGTCCGCCAGGTGCTCCTCGCGCTCTCGAGCACGCTCTCGTCGCTCCAGCTCAAGGGCAACCCGCAACTCTGCCACGTCCTGAGGCAGCTCCTCTCGTCGCCTCAGGGACCGCTCCAGCTCTGAAATCTGCTGCTCGCGGATCGCCAACTCTATCCCAGCTAGGGCAGCATGGGTACGTGCCACCTGTAACTGTCTGGTCTACAAACAGGTAAACAAATCATCAGTTCCACAGTTCAATAATTCATGGAATAAGCAATACATGACATAAAGTAAATCACTCACCCGGGCAGTCATCGCCTGCTGTCCCTCGCAGACGCAAGTGAGAGCGGCGCGAAGCTCCTCAGTCTGAAAAGAAATGAATTTCATCAGTGCACATTGAAAAATATTTAATTAATAATTGAATGAGGTTTGAGTTCTGGAATTTACCCGTGAGGCGAGGTCGCGCTCCGTAGCCTCGGCCCGTGTGACTGCTCCCGCTAGCTGCTCTGCTAGTGCAGTCACCTCTGCACTGGGTCCCCTCGAGCTAGAGGCCTCTCCCGTATCTCTCCTTGCTGCTCCCTGCTGGGCACGCTGTATTTATTGAGATCGTCAGTGGCTAATCATCAATAATTCAACAAAAATTCAAATTCATTTGCATATAGAAATAATTTAAACACTCACCAGGGTCTCGAGGTCGGCCCGTGTGGCAGCTAGCTGGTCCTCCAGGCTGTGTAGGTGGGCCTGGGCATCCATCGCCGCTATGTCCCATGCATCCTGCATTCATTACACATTAGTCACATGATAGATACATAAGCATTTGCATTTAATTTAGAAATAATTGCATTCATACATACCCCTAAGACCCTCATCTGGGGTCGGCCGGCGTAAACCTCCCAGTAGCGCCGGAGGTAATCGGAGCTGTCGGTCGCCTGGGAGGTGACTCGGGTCCCGCCTTGCCGCCAGTCGGCGTACTGGTCCTCGAACCACACTCTCCAGTCGATCACCTTCGTGCGACCACGCGTCTTCTTCCCGATCCCTCGCGGTTTCCCTACCTCTATCCACTCCTAGTGTAGGCCCAGGGTCCTCATCACCAGCCTAAGCCGTAATGGCTCGATCTCGCTCAAGCAGTGAACCCAAAGCTCATGCTCAAAGTGAGGTCGCCCTACTACGACCCATGGCTGGCCCTCGTCGGTCATCCCCTCGTAAGGCCTCCATCGCACCTGCATCCATGAACATGCATGTCATCTCATCATACTCATAATAAATTCAAATAAACATAAAAAAATGCATCATTCATACCAGTGAGGGAGGGAAGTCTCAGAACTCTCTCCGTAGCACCCACAACTCGTAGCCGAGTGGGGCGCCGAACACAACCGGCAGCCAGCGCCGTGCTAGAGGGAAAGCCCCCTCACCTCCTGGACGTGGGTCGGCGCACCCCATGGGCATGTACAGATGGCTCCAAACCTGCATCCATGCATTGCATTAGTGAGGCATTCACATGCATGAAGTAAAAGAAAAGAAAGAACAAAGATGTGCATACCTGAAGAAAAGGTGAGAAGCCACTGACGGTCGTCTCTCGTCCTGTCCCCGTGGACAGGTCGGCTAGTAAGTGCGCCAGCAATGCCGCTCCCCAGGCATATCTGTCGACTCCCTCTAAATCCTCGAGGATCCCTAGGAATCGGCAGTTGATGACATCGCCCTTCGTGCCGAGCAATAGCCTCCCGAGCAGCAGCAGTAGGAACCTCCTCAAATCTCGGTCTGCTCTCTCCCTGTCAGCTGGGTCCTGGCAATAGACTGCCCTAGCCCCATCGATCAATCTCTGTGAGAACTGCTCTAAGGACTCCCCTGACCTATGCCTAGCATCCCCTAAGCCCATCACTGTAGTCAGGTCGGTGCGGAAGATAGTCCTACACTCGCTAGGTGTCTCGTAGACCATCTCTAGCCCTAGCAGCCTCTGGACAAGCCCGGTATAGTCTGGTAAGGTAATCCCACTCACTGCCTCCCCGTCTACCCTAAGTCCAGTAATCCTAGCCACATCCTCTAGGGTAGGAACCATATGCCCCCAAGGCATCAGGAATGCCCGGCTAATCCTATCCCATCTCTCCCTCAGAACCTGGATAAGTGGTAGGTCAGGTCTGACTGGCTCTATGCTAAGGAAGGCCCCAAACCCCATGGCATCCACCCTGGCTCTCTGGAACTCGGGGAGGCCGTAATATGCTGCTCGGACCATGACCCAGGAGATCCGTGTCCTCATCAACCCCTGCATGCATAAAGAAAGAAATTTTGGTTTAATTGTTCAATTATTCTTATTGAAATTCACTTAATTGCCTTGGTTTGAGAAGTTAATGTTTGATGTAATTAACGACCTACCCTAGGTCGTTGTTTATCTAAGAAACGCCCGGTGGGAGGCATGGTTTTGAGGTTAATTTCTGAATTCCTAAAAGGTTTTTTTAATTGACGCCCGTCCCAGGGTCGTCATTTCATTAAGTAACGCCTCTGAATGGGACGTTTTTCTTAAAATGAGTTTTGGGTTTTAATAATATATTCTAGAATTGTTTAAATGGACGACCATCCCTATGGTCGTTATCTGTTGAATTGACGCCCCGATGGGGGGCGTTGTTTTCCAGGGTTTTGAAAATAAAATAAAAACAGCATGCGATATAAATCATGGGAAAAATATATAATTGAACAAATGGACGGAATTAATAGCATGATTGATATTAAAGAAATGATAATTTAAATGGACGACATGCTCTAGGGCGTGTTTTCATAATGTTAATTATTTTTCAGGAAATAAAATGAATTCACGACCCAGGTATGGGCGTCTTTTCTTTAAATTCACGACACCCGTGAGGGCTTCTCTTTTCTGAGTTTCGAGCTTTCTAAACCCGAGGGCTATGGAAAATACCGAAAAATGAAAATAAATTTGAAAAAAATGGAAATTGGGTTGGGAGCCTACCTTGTGGCGTTTGGGTTCTTCCCGTGGAGGGCGTGGCTGACGAGGCCGCCGGAGTTGACCGGGGCGAGGAGCGGCCGCCGCCGTGGCCGGTGGCTCATCACCGTCTTCGTGATCGCCGTCACCATCTTCCTCCTCACCGCCGTCTTCTCCTTCTACGTTGCCCTCTTCGTCTTCGCCATCATCATCTTCTTCTTCTTCTTCGCCTTGTCCTCCGGCCTCGTCGCCGGCCATCGCCGCCGGATCTTCCTCGGCCGCCGTGGGGGGAGCATCCTCGTGATCTTCCTCGCCCAAGTCCACGACCTCCGGTGCGGCCACCCTCTGCCGCTTGAGTCCACCGGCCATGGCTAGGGTGTAGAAGAGAGAGAGATAGAGAAGGAGAATGAGAAGGATGGGGAGTTAGGTTCGGTTAGGGTTGCAGTGGGAGAGAAGAGAGAAAGAGGGAAAGAGGACGAAGCAAGAAGAAGAAAGGAGGGAAAGTTAAGTCGAACGGTCAAAAAGAATTAACGACTTAAGGAAGGCCGTGTCTTATAGAATTAACGACCGAAACCAGGGCGTTTCTTGATAATTGACAACATTGCTTAAGGCGTTATTTTTGTTTGCATGGGGAATGATAACCGTCGTCAGACGCATTCAATGGGGATTGATTGATGTGATGGGAGTAATGATTACTGTTTCTGAGTAACGACTACTCTTGAGGCGCTATTTATATAAAACGTGGCTTTTCTGAAGGCGTTACTTTTAGAATTTCAACGAATACTTTTGAGAATATAAATCGAATTAACGCCTTGTCTTAAGACGTCATTCAGTTAACGCCCACAGGTGAAGGCGTCAATTATGAGAGATGGATTATTGAAGACGACGTGTGCTGAGGCGTCCTTTATGGAATTAACGACATTGGTTGAGTCGTTATTTGCAGCAGAATCGTAGGCTATTGGAAGAATTGATCAGAAACATTGTGTTATTGGCTCAATCAGAATATTATCGTTGATTCATTGGAAGAAAAGATTACATTGCATTCAATGGGCTATTTTGGGCCTCAAGCTTCTTAAAGCCATTACATAAGACTTCCACTGCTCTCTGTCTTCTTCTAAGTTTTCCACAGGTTGATAAGTCTTGCAGATTTTCCACAGAGCTTGGATAGTTGTGCACTCTTCTCCATCTTCGTTGCTGCCAATATCCCGTGTCTTGATCGGAGGGAGATGAGATGGATCTTCAAGTATTCGCCGTGGGAGCCCAAGTTGAGGAAGGCACCGATGTGAGTTATACAAAACGAAATCTGAAGCGCCTATGAGTCGAAGGTCTGTCCCGGGGGAGAATCTTGCGCAGAGTTCATGAGTCTTAAGTATTCCCGGGGCGCAAGTAAAAAGGTTCTTTGGCATTACCTTGAGATGTCCTCTCCATTCCACTCTCTTTTTGATTTGAGGTATCCGGTTCATCACCCTATTGCTTATTCCTAATGAGCCGGTCATGTAAGAGAGTGGGCTTTTTGAGAAGATTCTAGAAGGTTGTTGGGCCTCCTCACATGGATCGAATTTGAAGTGGAGATCTACCCAACTTGAGAGTGCTAGCATGCACCCATAGATGGGTCTTCCCATTGCCGCCGAGGTAAGCCCGCTATAGAGATAGGCTAGAATTGCCGCTCCCGCTCTCTCTCCTTCCCATAGGCTCACTATTGCGCTTAATTGCGTCTCTTCCAAGAAGTCTTCCGTGGATGGAAATAGGATTGCTCCTGCCAAGCACACCACGAAAGCTTTTGCCACCCGCTCTATCTCTTCATCCTCTTTAGCTTGATCGGATCTCTTGTACACCCAAGAAGCAAGCTTTAAGAGATTGATTCCCTTGGAAGCTTTGATTTGGTTCACTAAGTTTGGGCTGGGAATTAAACTTGTTAGAAGCTCATGTGAAGAAATTGGTCTTGGCATGATGGCCATCTTTTCCTCATCTCCTTGCTTCATTCTCTTTAAGCCTAAGAGCATCTCTAGTTCTTCTAATAAAATTGAGGCCTCAAAAGTTGAGAATAGGAAAGTATGAGTGGAAGGGTGCCATATTTCAATTAGAGCCCCTATGGCAGCCCAATCAAGGTGAATCTGGTCATAGTGTTTGGCATGGGTGATTAGGCCTAAGAGGTGCCATCTTGCTAAGTAGACCCTCATGTCTGAAGAGAACTTGGAGAGAAGAAGAGGTAGCCATTTAATCTTTGTGAATCTCCTGGCACCTGGAACATTTGGATAATACTGTAGGTAAAAGAAAGGAACAGAGAGGAGGATGAGAATACAGAACAGAAGGACTATGAAGATATGAAAGATTGAAACAGGAAGAACAATTCCATATACCTGGTTCATGGCAATTCGACTGCTGATATGCCCATTGATTTCGGTTAGTCTGAGAGTGGAACTCTTGGATCTCTTAATAGCTCTCTCCATCTTCGGTCTGCAGGAAGAACTTGAGCGGTCGCAGCACCTGTAAACAAAGGAAGCAGAAGAAGCAGGAATTCCACGAATGTGCTTTGATTATAAGGAAGTTCCTTCCTTTTTATAGAAGTTTGGAGAGTTTAATGCCCGTTCGGAGTTGCAGGTTGATTATCGTTAGGATTGGGCTTAGCTTTCGAATCGGAGACGGAAGCGCGTTGTTAATTAACGTCCTCTCTTGGGCCATCAATTGTTGAATTGACGACTTGACCGAAGTCGTGTTTTATTTAGCGTCTCCTGGAGGGTCGTCTTCTTCTTGAACTCTCGGTGCATTTAACGCCTTGGTAAAGGGCGTGTTTTATCTTTAGACGCCTTGATGTCAGTCGTCTCTTATGAATTTGACGCCGTGAGATCCAGTCGTTATTTTGTTGACTTGCATATTTGATTCTCCATATGCTTTGATGAAATTAAGTGCTATCTTTTAATTGGAGTTATTTTTGGTTAAGCACTTATGATCATATTTTGCTTTGCTAATGAACTTTTGAGTGCAGAAGATTGCAGAGTTCGAGGAGCATGGGCCACTCGTGGGAGTAACTTTCTTGTATTTCTTTCCTGTAAGCATTGTTACTATATGGTATTCTACGCTATTATAGCATATCAAGGACCTTGTGGTTCTGATGAATCTGGAATTTGAGTTCCCCTTCATCAAAAAATGGTGATAATTCCAGGAGAGTCTTGATCACATGGATAGGCCGTTGAGTCGTTCAAGGTCTGGGACGATGGTTCCACTTTCTGGGTTGATGCGCGGACAAACAGGCTTCGGCTTGGTGTCAGCTCAGATATCTGGATTCTTGACCAAATCTAGATGGCTTAGCAATATTATCCTTGATTATTTTCTATTTTTAGTTTGTTTTATCTTTTTCTTTTAGCCCAGCATGCATCATGTAGGACTTTGAGCTTCGTGCTGAAAATCTTCATATTATGGCAATAATGAAGGTCACTCGCTCTTGATTGAGTTGACATGAGATATTCCACTCCAAATTGAGTACTTTATTCTCTCTGAAGTCGCTCAAGCTAGTTCTTCGAAAAATGTCCCTTTGCTGGGTCTTCATCTCAATTCTCTTTATTTTTTTACAAATCCACCTTGGTTGTAGCACGTCCACATTGGCTGGTAAAAGCTCTCCAATGGTGCCTCCCTGTCGTGCCCACGCGCGCATTTTATGTACTTAGTTTAGTCTCCTATTATCCAGCAAATCGATGCTTTCTTGGAATCACCCGGAGTTTGTTTCACTTTGAATCTTAGAAAGATTTCCAATGCTTATTGTCTGAGGCGTGTCACATCACACCTTGGCATCTACTTATCGGTTCGTTCCACTTCATTACACTTTCGTTTTATTCCGTCTCACTGCCTTGTAAAGCAGACGCCAAGGCGGGGCAGCTGTAGACACGCCAAAATTGATGCTTTGTTGATCAAATCTCATGTCACTATGTTAACGCCCCAAAGTGAACTTCAATATTTCTACAATATAAAGTTTTTCTATTTTTGTGTGTTTTTGTGATTAATTCTTGCATTTTTGGAATTCACGACTTGAGGAGGGGCGTGTTTTAAATAGCGACCTAATCTGGGGCATGTTCTTAAGAAAGGACGACCACAGATAAGGGCGTCAATTCCTGGTGTTTTACGAGTCCCAACCCCGATTTAAAATCAATGATTAAACGTCCTTCCCTAGGGCGTGTTTTTGTTTAACGCCTTTGCTTCAGGCCTCTTTTCTCAATTTTTAAATAAAGAAGGTTTTTATTTCAAAATTTTAATCCAGGAAGTGACGCCTTAATCCCAGTCATGTTTTGAATTAACGCCCTTGAGCAGGTCGTCAATTCTGAATTGACGCCCTTTGGTAGGTCGTGTCTCACCCTTTCGTGTCCTGCTTGAACTCGCCTTTCCTGAAGAGTTCCCTGCCTTTCTTGATCACCTTACTCGATCTGGGAACTAGAGTCCTTGCTGTTTACGACCACTGCCTATTCTTATCTTCCCAAATCTGTGTCTATCTGTGATTGGAACCCTATAAAAGAGTCCCCTGGTTGATCTCGCGCGAGGTAAGAAGGAGAGTTGTTATTGTTGTCACAGAGGTTAACGAGTGCACAGAGAGGTTAGCGTATAGACAGAGTTAGACAGAGGGCACAGAGAGGTTATCGTGTGAGGTTAGAAGCAGAGTTGTTGTCACAGAGTTTCACGGGAGCTGGTTACTGATTTCTCTTCTGCTTCCTCCTGCTGCCACATCCGAAGCAAAGTGTTTCCCTCTACTGTTTACAAGAACAGCAGGGATCTTCTTCTTCTCTTCGTTGTTATTTGTTATCTCTGCTCATCATCGTATAGCCTTTCCTCGCATTAGTTTTATTGCATCTCTCCTCTCCCTAATTCTCTAGGGGTTTTAAAAACAAACAAAAAGGTGCACACTTTATGCTTTTCTTTCATCACCATCTTTCATCTTGGGATTGATACTACACTCACGTTTGGATGATCTCTTTTCCTTTTACTTGTTTGTTCTTTGTTCAAAGGTAATCAAAGAGGAAAACCCCCTTCATCGGCCGGCCGATAGAAGGTGGAGGAAGGAACTCACATCCATCCCGCATCATATTATCACCAGGTATTCGCGATCATCTTTTTCTTCTTATTGAGATAACCCCTCTGGTGATCACCCTCCTTAGTAGCACCACGTGCTCTTTACTCCCTTTTTCATTATTCTTCTCATGCTTTATTATTATAATTTTTGTCTTAAAAGTGGATTAATTTCCATGATTCACATCGACTTCACCAAGATGTCATCTACGTAAGCTTCCATGTAAATGTGCATTATGTCGTGGAAAATGGCCATCATCGCTCTCTGATAAGTGGCACCTGCGTTCTTCAGACCGAACGACATAACCACGTAGCAGTACGTGCCCCAGGGCGTGGTGAAGGAAGTTTTCTCTTGATCTTTAGGAGCGAGACGAATTTGGTTATATCCTGAGTAACCGTCCATGAATGACAAAGCTTCGTACCCGGCAGTGTTATCAACTAGGACGTCTATGTGAGGCAGCGGGAAATCATCTTTGGGACATGCTTTATTAAGATCCCTGAAATCGATGCAAATACGCACCTTTCCATCCTTCTTGATAACAGAGACTATGTTCGCCACCCACTGGGGATATAGAATGACTCTAATGAACCTGTCCTTGTATAACTTATCAACTTCTTCTTTGATCCTTAAGGCCATGTCGGAGTGAAATCTTCTCGACCTCTATTTTACAGGTGTTGCCCCTGGTTTAAGTACGAGTCGGTGTTCCACTAAAGAGGGGTCAAGACCCGACATGTTCTCGTAAGACCAGGCAAAAGAATCACTATACTCCCTTAGAACCTTGACTAGATCTTCTTCCACTTGCGGAGGGAGATTAGCGGTAATAATGATGGGCCTTGGGTCTTCTTCAGTTCCCAAATTTATTTCTTTCGTAGGTTCATCCACCACCGACGATGGCTCGTCGAATCTCTTTAATCCTTGCGCATACAGATTGGCAGTGTCTTCTACGTTGCTGTCCTCATCATCAATCGGGTCTTTCTCATCCAAGACTTCATAGACACCGAGTCCGTCATCTCTCCACACCCCTTCTATTTCCTCTTCGTCTTCTATCATGATTGCCGTAGCGATGAACTCTGGACACTTCAAAAGAGCATGACATCGCTGAGCCAGATCCTGCAAGAACCTATCATGAATGGATTTGGAAAGACGCGCAAGCGAGCGCGGCTCAAGCTCGGAAGGATTGGACGACCTAGAAGAGGACCCTACTTCTCTAGTCCTAACTGACTCTACTTCCCTAGACTCGACGGACCCTACGCCTAACCTAGGAGAAAGAAAATCTAGTGGAAAGGAAGGAGCAGGGGACTCGTGCCCCTGGGAGGAGGATGGAGACAAGGTAGCATAATCTTCCACCGAAATCTCTGTTTCAAATTTGACATTTTTTTTGGAGATCAGTGGAGATCATACAGCAGGATGGAGGAGGAGGAAGTTGCATGGGGAATAAGTCGGGGAAGATGCAATCGAAAAAAGGATCAGAGGATCGAAACCACATCTCGTGGAGTGGGGTGGTGGAGGAAGGAGGAGTGAATAGAGTTGACAGATCAATGGGTGGGCAGCGCCCACATGCATATGGAACAAACAAGATTTCAAGTGGTCTTTCTGTGAAATACAGATTGACCATGATCGGGGGTGAACGGGGTATGGACTCCAATTGTTGAAAGAGAGATGAGAGGCGGGAGGGAGACCAAGAAATGATGACGGGTGAGCTCCCCTTTTCTTGCAGATAGCTAATTGGTTTCTTCGGCCTCCATTGAACAAGCTGAGTTTCTTGATTCTTCTTCTGATCATGTCCATCTGGTTTGCTGAACATTTTAGCAAGTGACTGACTGAAATCTGGCATATCATCAACAGGTCCTCTTGGTAGCAGAGGTGGACTGGCAACTGTGCAAGCTGTATCTTCCTTTTCTGACTGTGCTGGTGATGGATTCAGTGTACCCGGCTGGAGGGGTCCTCTTATAAAGTGTTGGCGGTAGTCCCATGTAAGTGGCCTTGAGTCGCCCAAAACTGATAGTGCAGACTCTCGATAACCGAGACCCCGCCTGCTCATCTTTCTTCCTTTGGTTACTGGCTTAGTACGCCCCTGTAACTGTGCACCGAGGCCTTTCCCCGGTTGGTAACCCAGCTTTAATATAATATCCCAACCTTTGGAATCTCGGATCTGGGGTTTCATCTTGATATTGACAGGTGTAGTGACGGGCCTGGGAGGTGCATAAGCCCAAGGGAAATCCAGATCTAGTACAGAAATAACGGGCCGACTGCTGGGCCACAATGTGGGCAAAATCTTCTCTGAAATAGCTTTTACAGACTGAATCGTGGATAAGCTTTTGACCTTGACCACCCTCCCTTAAAAAGGGAGTTTAAGACATTGATGCGCGGTGGATGGCACGACACTGAGAGTGTCGATCCACGGACGACCCAAGATAGCCTTAAACATAGGATCAATGTCCAATACATAAAATTCAATGGGCATGGTAAGAGGCCCAAGCTCAGCTTGAATGGTGACAACCCCGTGACATGCTCTTCTTGAGTTGTCATATGCAGCTATAGTCGTGGGGGTCGGGCGTAGAAGTTCTTCTGGTACATTGCAGGCCCTAAGGGTGCTGAGTGGACATACATTGATAGATGCCCCTGTATCAACTAGTGCCGCCTCAATACTGACTTTGTTCAGAATAATAGTGATGCAAAGCGGCATTTGCCGAGCTTCCGGAGGTGCTAGCTCAGTTTCAGAGAAGGTAATAGCGAGCCCTTTAGAGATTGTTGCCAGTGCGATAGGTAAGCTGTCAACTGCCATATCTTCACTAACCATCACCTTCTGAAGAAAATCTCTTAATGCGTCTTGGTAAAGGGTAGATCTCTTAATAAGCTCCAACACAGATATCTTGGCGGGCACCCTATCCAAATGATGTAGCAGATCATATTGGGTACCCGATAGTGGTTCAGCTTCTTCCTGTTCGGCAGCCGGCTGGGAAGACTGGGGATTAGAAGTGGAAGGATAGTTACGATGGAACAAACACCCGCTCCGAAGGGTGAAATTCCATGCCGGCACGATACTTGCTGATGATACGATTGGCCCTGTGGGGTGGATGAGTGGAGTGGAAGGTGCGGGGGTGATGGCAGGGTGAGAGGTGGCGTTAGTGGAGGTAATGAGCGGCGGTGGAAGGATAATGGGTGAGGGATTAGTGGTAGGCGGGGAAGAGATGATGGGTGCTGATATAGGTGGAGGGAGAACTAGCGGAGGGTTAGATGGAGGTGTGGTGATAGCAGGTGTAAAGGTGAGCGGAGGGGTAGTGATGGTAGCGGGGGTGAGCAATGGCGTATTTACGGGGGTGAACGGGAGAACAAGTGGAGAAGGGGTTTGGTGCGTAGGTATGAGGATGGTGGAAGCGGGGGAATTGTGGTAGTGGTGGTGCAGGGCCATAACCTGCGACGTGGAGCCATTATCGTCAAAGGACCACCCGACGTTAGGAGTCGGGGGTTGGACAACGTTAACCTGAGCCGGTGCCGACGGCTGAGGCTGCGGAGCGGGAGGATGGTTCAGCATCGGGTTCTGGTGGATCCCCAAGTCTTGAACCGGCTGCTGTTGCTGTTGCGGCTGCTGCTGCGGTTGTGGTGCCTGTTGTTGCTGCACTTGCTGCCTCGGAGGCTATCCTCTTTTCTCTTTGATTTGAACAATGGCCCTATGCATCTCGGCCTAATCAATCCTCTGTCTTTCATGAAGGTCATAGACCAAATCCCGGAACTGAAAGCACCCTTCAATAGTATGGCCCGGCTGCCTGTGAAATATGCAGTACTTTGTCTGATCAACGGCTGTGTTCCAGATGGGCCGTTCCGGAGGAAGTTGGATTGCACTAACCGACATGAGAGCCAAAAATATGTCCGTGAGGGACTCGGGTAAAGGAGGATACTGGGCTCTCTTGGGTCCCGGGCGCCTGTTATTGTTGTTGTTGTAGCCGTTGGGTGGAGGGACGTTGTGATATCGGTGAGGCTGTGGAGGTTGCTACGGAGCGGCAAAGGTGTTTTGTGGAGTAGTGAAGGAAGGCGGAAGGTTTTGAAAGTTTTGTGGATTGGGCTGAAAGTTTTGTGGCGCGGGGTTTTGAGGAGTACGGGGGTTTTGCGGAAAGCGGAAGGGTGCGGCTTGGAAGGGAAAGGTAACGGCTTGAACTTGCTCATTGGTCTGAACCCCTTCGGTGACAGGCCCCTGAGGTTTCTTGTGATATTTTGGCTTTTGGTTCTCAAAGAGCGAGTGGATGGGGAGTCCTTGAACTGTGTTTGAATGAACCGCGCCCGGCTATAGAGTTGGTGCATGTTTGCTATATCATTCATGGCCAGAATGTTTCGAAAGGTCGGAGTAGCATTGGAGATAAGTAACTTGACCTTCTCTTCCTCTGGAATATGGCCTGGCACCCTGGCGGCCATCTGTCTCCATCTATCAGTGTAAGTTGCAAACTCCTCATCTGGCTTCATCTTTTCGGCTACCAAGTCGGTAAATGAATATTCTGGGCCGACTCTGTCTTGAAACCGTTGGATGAACTTGTCTTTCACTATCTTGAAACTTTCAGGATCCTCTAATGGCAGAGAGTAGAACCATTCCAGTGCAACGCCATCCAATGATCGGCGGAACAAATACGCCATGAGGCAATCATCATACTAAAATTGGGCCGACTCATATAAAAAGTCCCTCACATGAATAAAGGGATTGCCGTTCCCATCATACTTGTGGTAATTAGGGAGCTCGTATTACGGAGGGAATCGGATGTTTTGGAAGCTGGGGACTGGAACATCCGCCAAGGACTGTGGGCCAACCCGTTTCTGAAGGAAGTCAAGTTGCTGCTGCATGGCGGCCCATTTGTCAAGGAGTTCCTGCTCTCTAGACGGAGCAGGAGTAGTGAAAGACGAAGGTTGAAATTGAGGAGCAGAAGGGTGGACTGTTGTAGGAGGTGAAAGCCCATAAGAAGGAGTAGAAGGATAAACAGCCGAGGTAGGGAGCCCATAAGAAGGATATTGGGTCAAAGATGGACCCAGATTAGAATGGACTTGGGCAACCCCTTGCTGAGGGCGCAAGAAATCTGAAGGACCAACAAGGACTTGTGGCACCGATGGGCTGGGCATGTGATGATCCACTTGGATAAAAGAAGGGAGAGTAGACTTTCCCTTATCAGAAAATTGCTGGGCCGAGGCGGAAGATTGGCCCGTTTCCATACCAGAAAAGGTGATGGTCCGAGGTTGGACCGGCGTAAGATCAATTGGAGTAGGTTGGATGGAGGGCCCACCAACTCTAGATTGGTCGATGGAAAGATTGGATTGGCCTTGCACAATCGTGGGATGTGGGGTATTGGACCCCTGCATGGCCTGGTAGACAGCCTGGAGTTGGGCCGGATCCAACTGGGCCATCATCTGGAGAATGGAACCAGCGGAAGGGGGAGAAAAGGAAGGAGTGGTTTGGGCGTCCCCCATAGGGACGGAGGACGGAAGGGGAACAGAACCCTCTCCAGATGGGAATGAGATGACCCTGGGAGGGTCTTCAAGAAGCCCTTGAGGGAGAGATTCCTCTTGGGAACGGGGAGGATTGAACGAAGCCATGATGGGTTCGAAGAGCGGATTGGAGTAGAACTTGGAGAAGGAATTGACCCTAGGAGGTGACTCTAATAGACGAAGACAACTCCACATGCAACGGAAAACCTTAAACAAAAGCAAACAACACACCACAAACACACAATGAGTGATCAAGCTTAGATAACTTTGACAAAGATGCAAGTGAAAACGAGATGACAACACTCAAATTCAACCAAGTTACTTAGATGATGCAACAAGATTTTTATGATTTCTTCCTTTAGAACCTTAGTGATTTGATTAGGATGTGCTCTCCACAAGTAGGTTTCTAATAGGAAAGGATGTGTGGCTTGGTTGACTCTAAATGTAATCACTCCTTCACCTATGCAATCCTAGACACGGGATAGAAAAGGTACAACCGGCCCGGTGTCCGTGTGGGAATCCACGGCTCACGGGGACTTATGGAGATCCCTGATGTGTTTTCCTAGTCGGCTCCAAGGAATATGGAGACGAGAGGTCCACGCACCAAGGTAGGAGAATGCAATCTAATGTATGAAAATATGCATGAACCTATGTTCACCGGGGTGCATGCAAACTCTAGTCTAGAATCTAACAATCAAATATGCACACAATGATATAAATATATGAACCAACCAAGGGGGAGACCAAATAGCATCCAAGCATGAAAATCACAGCAAAACTGTGGAAGTAAATTGCACCTCGGGATGCGTACCTATCTGGAGTATGTGACGGTCTATAACCCCTGCGTCAGAGTAGTATGACGGTCGAAGACCAGACCGTCAGAATAATGTAACGCGGGGACGCAAGACAGTCAGAGGAGCCAGGGAACCAGAAACAATAGGAAATAAAAGGAAAATTCGGGGAACACACGGGCAACCAAGGTAAGCAAATGAAAGTAGGTTTTAACAGAGATCCAAGGCACGATTGGCACTAGATGTCCCACCGTGATCGTCAAAAAAAATTGTTGATTTTAATGTGCCCCTTCTTTGCAAGATGGACTATGATGCCAACTATGAGCAAATAATGAGCCAAGTAATGAAGTCAATCAACCTATGAACATGCGAATCATGAACCTAGGCAACCAAAATAAGCTCTAGCATGGGCATGCTATCTCAATCAAGACTAAGCTAAGCAAATAAAGAAAAACACACACCGGGGCGTAGAATAAGGAATAAAGGAAAACACACCGTAGAGGTGGAACAAGCAAAGTAAAGAAGAGATATGATGAAAGAGAAAGCAAATGCCCAAACTAAGGAAAGATGTGATCACCACCAAGGTAAAAACAAGCCAAAGACCTGATAAATACCTTGGAATAGGAGGATGATGCACCCGCCCACGGGAGAGAGAACAACCAGGGAAACTGTAGCTCCGTCAGATGTAACGGTCGAAGGCGGGTGCGTCACAGGACTGTGACGGTCTCACGATAGACCGCTACAACACTCTAACGCGCCTGTGATAGACTGTCAGAGCTTCTGCAGAATAGGATTGGGAATCTTCTGATCTCCAAGCTTTCCAGCCGGCCAGAGAGCTTAGGCCTCGTGCTAGGGAATCTGTAAACCTGCAAAAGAATGTAGAACACAATAAAAATAACCCAGATTAGCCCTTTCACCAAGTAGTATCAATAAACCAAAGAACTTATGAACATGCAAAAGGAGAGCGAAATACCGGGGAGATTGATTTTTTTAACCCCTCTGGGCATTTTAAAAGATGGGAGGATGTTTTAAATGAATGCAACAGATGAAAGAACGTGAAAGATGGAGAGGGACAATGCTATGATTGCTTAGAAGAGGGAAAAGCACTAAGAACAATGACTTGACTGAACTAAACCCTTGAAACCGATACTCCCTAAACTTTGGAAGCATATGGGCGTGGGAAGCAGCTCTCCTTGGTTGGTTCTAGCTCTAGGATGCGGCAGCACTTCGACGCAAACTCCAGATTTCTCCTCTTCAAGCCATGAAGTCAAGGGTTCTATTTATAGGCCCTCAAAGTCTAGGTTCGAGTTGAGGATAACACAGCTAGAAAGTAGGACGTTTCTTAGCAAACTCTTGAAGATAATACTCCCAAGAGTCCATAGAATCGAACGAAAGGTTCTTAGGATGAGTATTGAGAGAGAAATCAAGGAAACAAACTCTTAGTTCGATCACGAAATAGCATAGAAAAGGCCAAGCTTGGTAGGACTCTCTGTTGGATGTAACAGCTGCTCGATAGACCGCCACAGTGATGTAACGCTCCATGAAGAGACCGTCACACAACCTTATCCACCAAGAAGATAAGATCAACGGGGGAAGTTTTCAAACGTTGGACTCTAGATGAATGTAACGGTCTAGGGTAGATGCGTTACAATAAGGTAACGGTCGCATGATAAATCGTCACACTCAACGGATACGCAAAAGATAAGCTTTGGAAAGAAGCCCTAAGCTTAAGGATTCTGCAAGGATGTAACGCACCAGGGTAAATGCGTTAGAGTACTGCAACGCCCCATCAAAGGACCGTTAGAGATAATAGAGTTCAAAATAAAAATGAGAGCTTGCTAAGCCTCGTCCAGCGGAATAAGTCAAGGAACCAGACTCAACCAAGGAGACATGACTCAAGAAATGAACCTCAAATTGACCAAGAAAGCTCAACAAAGGTGAACAACTTGGAGCATCATATAGAATGAACAAGGAGATGACCCGACTTATTGGTCATAAAATGGGTGTCAACAGCTTCAATCTCGGCTACTACATTATTAAGACGGTCGAATGACCTAATCTCCATTCCAATCATCCTTTCCAGCACCTCTCTACGGAGGTTTTACTTACATATTTGTACAGCGTCTTCCTGGTACGGGGGCCGCTTGCACCTCATTCTGAGGTTCCTCCACCTCTGTATATAATCAAGAGCCGTCTCATCCAACCTTTGATGCGTAGCATAGAGTTCAGCTATAGTAACTTCTCTTTCGGTCACATGGAACCTTTCTCGGAATCTCTTCTGCATATCTGGCCAGTCGCTGATCGACCCGGTCGACAAGCTTGAATACCATTCAAATGCGAGCCCCGTTAGAGAGGACTCAAAAAATTTCAGTAGATATGACTCGTTAGAGGCCAGATCCCCCATGACGGTCATGTAATAGGCTATGTGCTCCTTGGGGGACCCCTACCCGTTGAATTTTTCAAACTTCGGCGGCTTGCTGACTCCCGAGGGAAGCCGCTTGGCAGCATGGTGTGGTGAGTAAGGCACCCGGTAGGCATCAAAAGCCGTATATTCACCTTCGCCCCACTCAGCCAATTTCATTTCTATCATCTTCTCGACCATAAGTCGGTTCACTGTTGCAGGATCTGTTGGCTCCGGGTAGAAGTGGGTCGGCTGTCGATATGGAGTGCTTAGTACAGTCGCCTGCGAGGGCGCAGCAAAGGTGTCTGATACAACTGCTGTAATATCAGTGGTATCAATTGCTGCGGAGCCCTTTGCAACGGAGCAGCTTGGCTATGCTCAGCTGGTTGAGGCAGAGTGTATAGAGGCGGGAAGTCACGGGGATGAACCCCTCCATGTGAAGATTCTGGTAGTACTTCTGGCTACTTGGAAGTGGATGTTTGTTCATTTTTATCTTGCAACTGTTTCTTGAGGAGTTCAATCTCCTACTGATATTTCTGCAGCAACATTAACACAGACGGGTTTATAGTCACCGTGCTTGAATTGCCTTCTATTGCTTCTCCCGCAGCTCCCTCAGGCGAAGTGTTCAGCAAGACTCCGTCTTCCTCGGTGGTCACCATATTAACAGCCAGAGTGGCGATTACTTCGGAAACCTCCCGATCTTCTTCCATCATTTGTAGTTTTTCTCTAGCAGCTGTGACCATCCTGGTATCTGCCCCAGGCCGATTGGCTAGATGAGCCAACTCCTGCGGTTCGTCTGGCAAATGGTCACATCTTATGGCCACTCCGGCCATATTACAAGTAACAATATTTAAATTCCTCCTACATCTGGAGACACTTCTCTTCACCCGGCTTGGGTGGGCCAGTCTTTCAAAAACCGACGTTCTTCTCATCTTCTCCCCTTGCTGTGGTGGGGTTTCTGTAACATCATAGTATTGCTGGAACTAGTCTTCATGTCCGTTATCATCCACGGACGAGGCTTGTCTATTTTCTTTTTCCCCGATCTCCACTGGTGGGTACTCCTCCTCTTCAGCCATAGCTATTTGGAGCAGGCGCTGTTAGCCTAGCGAGGGGTTGCCTAAGCCCCTGAAATACCCTCTGACCATGTTGGTCATTTCTTCTTGATTCCGCCCCCCGTGGGGAATGGGAGATAGCATGTGGCCTCGCACCTGAGGCAGATATGTCATCCGGGCTCTCTCCGATGGCTAATGGAACCTTCCCCTCATAATTGGGATATCGGCCTGCCTGGCGTAGGCATGGAAAACTTCACAGCGCGGGGGCTCCGCGACTGCATATTTCTCCTCTTCTTGGGCCGCACCCCTCTCATTTCTCCTCCTCCCGATCTCCCCTAATCTGGGCTCGTAGGGACGGATGGGCATGTCTTCTTTCATGGGTTGGACCCTCTTGGGGACCCACACTTGTTTAAACTTCCTTGGCCGTGTGGCGAGCTCTCTCCGACCTTGGCAACCTTCTTCTTCCTTCTCTGTCTTTCTTCCGAACAAAGCCTGAAAGGAGTTATGAATAGGCACAGCAGGGACTGCCCGGTCAGGGATGGCCTGGGCATCACGTCCGTCGAGGAAAAGGCGGACACCTCCAATGAGGATAGACTTCTCGGACGCCGAGAGGCACCCAGTGACAGTAGTAGCAGTTCTCTTCCGGATACTCCTATGCTGACGGCCTCCGGACTTTCTGTTGCAAATGGGGCGAGCTCCGTTGGTGGCGTGATGCACCATGCAGCTAACCTCCCTCATCGGCATCTTCGATAGGCTTGCACAGCGTGGGACTTCAGGGGTTCTGACTTCTTCAGTTCCCTTGATCCCCGTCGGCTCGAGAGATTTGACTCCCAATAATTCAGTAAAGGCCAGCCCCAAGAAGTTGGGGAAGCTGACAGCGGGCGGGAAGGACCCAAACACGGTGGGCACTGCCAGGTACCCATGGTTGACATGGTTGTTGATGACATCCGAACCGAACACGAGTGCAGCTAGTCCGGTCTCCATTCTTGCTCTCCTTCAATCACAGAAATAGGCAAACGATCAGTATTCTTGGGGGAAAGCTCCAAGTGGCTTCTTATCTTGGCAAAGAGATGAAGGGAGACTTGGTCCCACCGGGCATGCCACTTTGGTGACATCGGATTTTATTTGGAATGCTGATACGTAGGCGTGCCAGTCACCGGAGTGATAAAATCTTATCGTGTGCTTGATCTGACTTGGTCAGTCGATTGTGAGGTTCGGGTCGAGACCGGAAGTCCGCTATACCGTAAAGGCTATAGCGTTAATTACATCCTCCGAGAAAGAGGAAAACCATTGATTAATTGCCAAGATAAGCGCCACTCTGGGCTAAACAATAACGGCGTATCAGGAATGACGGAAACACGAAGCTACACGAGCCCCTATGCTTTATTTTATTCATGCAAGAAGAACTAAGATTTATTATGTTCGCACTTCGGTGCGAGGCGGAGAACTTAGGTCCGAAGGCCACCACCACGCATGGCGACACTTCCAGTCGGGTGGGACCCGGCCTTCTGTTAAACGCCATTTTATATGCCGAAGTGTGACCAAACACACAAGCAGGTATTATTTTCGCAACACAGGTGATTAAGAAGAGTTATTTACCAGGGGCATGGAAAGCACATTATATCAGCATGCTTATGTGGGCATATGTATATATATATATTTATACATATATACCTATGTATATATACATATAATGCGTTCATCCATTTATTCGGGAGTATTTAGTCAGAGAGGCACATAGATGACTGAGTCAACGGCAAGCGCTACAAGGGTGGCAGAGAAATCGGTGCAAAGTGCACCGAGGCAGTGGTGAGAAGGGCATGAGCAATATAGGTCAGTGCAAGTTAGGTTATGCAGATGGGAGGTCGGTGCAAATGCTGAGGAAGGCGATGCAGGGTCGGTGCAAGTGGCGAAGAGGTGATGGCCAAGTCGGTGCTAGCGGAGAGGAGGGTCGGTGCTAGTGGCGGTGAAGGATGCTGGCCATGTCGGTGCTAATGGCGAAGGTCGGTGCTAGTGGCGGAGAGGGGTGAGGGCAGAGTCCGTGCAGGTGGAGCGGGGTGTGAGCTGGGTCGATGTTAGGTCGGTGCAACGTGCACCGAGGCAGCAGCGGAGAAGGGCAAGGGTGATGTAGGTCGGTGCACTGGCAAAGGGGAGACGCGGTATGTTGTGTCCCTGAGGTCATTTGAGTCATTCTGTGGTCACTTGGGTCATTCAACATCATTCTATAGTCATATGAGTTCTGTGGTATTCTTGGTTTTGATAATGGCTAAACACTATTAGTCATTGATATCTTCCACTCTCATGTGATTGACATACGTGATGTTTTTATTCATGACAGATATGCCAATGAATAGATAAGGAATCAAGTGGCAATGGCCAAAGTGAAAGCTCATTGATCGCGCCCAAGCAAGGATGCAAATCTTATCTTTCTTACAAGCAAAAGTCGACATTTCATATTCGGCTCGTCACTCATCCAAGGTCAATGCACAAAGAAGTATAGCCAAGAGAATCCAAGGTTAAAGACTCAGTTGATACCTTCTAGACTATCAAGGGTGATGCCACAAACATGGACGGGCTGCTAATGAAGTTGAACGACGGAGCTGAAGCGGATAACGGACCGACCCGAGCAAGCCCGGAATCAGCCCAGCTGGCGGTCGATCGCCAGCACAGGGGCGGTCGACTGCCCCAGCCAGCATCCGCCAAAATGTGTATCTTTCAGCTGGCGGTCGACCGCCAGCCCGTAGCGGTTGATCGGAATTCCTAGTGACCATCCGTCTATAGTGTTTCTCAGTAGCGGTCGACCGCCAGAAGCTGCAGGTCGACCGCCAGCCCCGATGCAGCCTTGTTTGACTTCGAATTCCACCTCGTGGCCAGCCCCTTTCCATGGATTTGTTTAATCAAAACTTACCTAATCTTCCATGATTTATGGATCTGGTCTGGAGGGTGTCTATGGACCATTCAAAGTCTATAAAACCAACACTTGAGGGGTTAGAAACCCTAACACTTCAAGGCTTCAAGGGAGATCAAGGGAGGCCATTTTTGAGGTACTGTAGCACCTCCGTGAACAGTGTTTCGGGAAGGAGTTCTTCATCCATTCCAAGGCATTCAAGTCCAGATCTGAAGCCATCTCAACCTCCAAGGAAGAAGAAGCAATCAAGGGGTTCAAAGGCGATCTAAACTGCATCTTTCTTCCTCTTCATCAACTCAAGAGGACCAAAAAGAAGATCAAAACTACATCCAACACTCTCTCCATCAACTCAAGGTGATTCAAGTTCATATCTCAATCCAGCAACCTCCAAAGAAGAGTAGAAGCAAGAAAGGCTAATAAGGGAGATCAAAGGAGGTTGCAAGGGTGTGTTCAAGGGAGAAGAGTTCGAGTACTGTAGCTGTGAACAGTACTCCGGGAAGAAGTTCTTCATCAAATCTCCAAGTGATTCAAGCTACTTCAAAAGAAGATTCAAGCCCCAGCAATCTCAGACAAGATCCTTCTCCTTGAGCATATTTCATATCTTGTTTGAGTATTTTCATACTTGTTCTTTTCCATTTCATTCAAACATTTGGAACTGAAGATCGTCCCTACCGGTGGTTAGTAGGAAGGCAATCGGAAGTTGTCCGATCTGCGGTGTTGACGTCCCTACTGGTGGTTAGTAGGAAGGCAATCGGTAGTCTTTCCGATTTACGGTTCAGTGAGTGGAACTAGTGGAGCCTCACCGGATTTGGTGAGGGGTGGACGTAGGACTGGGGATTCAGTCCGAACCACCTTAAAATATTGTGTGTTGTGGTTTGTTTGTGTGATTGTTTTATTCTAGATGCATGCTTAGGTTCGAATCGATACATTAGTAATCATCTTGCTAAGCAAATCACTGTGTCTTTCGTTTAGCTAGTTATATTCCGCTGTGATTTTGTTCTATCTAGCTATTTAGAGGGTTCCATTGTAAAAAGAGGGGCAGATCTATTCACCCCTCCCCTCTAGATCCGATGTCCACTACACAACACGGTATAGGTCAGTGCTAGTGGCAGAGAGGGGTGAGGGTAGAGTCGGTGCAAGTGGAGCGGAGGGCGATGCGCGGAGTCGATGGTGATCAAAGAAGAATGTGATTCGGTGGTGTCGCTGTAAGGTTCCACACAGTACCATCGGGCAATGCAGCAGATAACAAAAATTTCATATGCCCGAACCCCACTACATGGAATCCCAGATCCATACTCTGATCGACGTTTTAATCACCCCAACCCCTAACTACGGGTTGTGTATTTATACCTTGCGCGGAACGACGCTGTCCGCAAAGCCCGATGCAGAATACCGAGCCGCACAGATGCACGGCCTCTAGAGCTGATCCACACAGATCCTTGTGCATCGACGGTATCTCCCAGCCCCGATCTTTCCATAGCTTCCCTTTCTAGAGAGAGAGCTTCTAGAGAGAGAGAGAGCAAGAGAGAGAGAGAGAGGGGAGGAGTTAATCACTCCTTCCCTTGCTTATGTGCTTGATTAGTCAAGAGGAAGAAGTGATTCTCATAGCATTCACATATATAGAATTTGGCCTTTTCTAAAAGAGCTTCAAAGGATCAAAACTGTATATATGACCTTTCGATTATTATACATATATATTAAGCCCTTTTTATATTCCCTTCCAAAAGGAATTCAAAGGAATTAATATATATATTTGTACAATAATAATCCGTCACCCAAGAATCCATTGTGTGTGATCCTCTAGGTCCATAGTCACTCTAGTTTAAGGTCCATTAACTTCTAATTCCCAATTAGAAGTAAATTAAACTTATTATTCGCTTCTACTAGAGCCGAATAATAGTTTAATTTATTCCGAACCTTTGATCATGTTAGGTCAAGCAAATCCACGTGATCCTAGAGGACACCGGGTTTAAACCAGCCTATCTAGTACCTGTAAGTCCACAGTTACCACATCGCTATAATCCCTCGCTCATTCTATGAGTCTGGTTCGATTACAGGTATGGTTTCTGTCAAACCCCATGATCGTGCCATTTGACCATGACCTCCTTAAAGTGTATGACGTCCGTTCTAAACGAACTCACACGACCCTGGTCAGGGATTTAATGGAGAGTCAATGTCATGACCCATTAACTGTCTGATATATACCCGACAGTGAGCGATCCCCTCTTGACCATTGATGATCTTCACACGTATCCTGGAGTGGTTAATGACTCGGCAACTCATGACTTATGGTTAAAGTCACTTAGCCAAGTAATTAAATCATTTCAGTCCTCGTGTAAGATCCGATCAATGTCTTAGGTCAAATGACCAACGATTAGGGCTGTCAATGGGCCGGGCCGGCCCGATAGGCCCGCGGGCTTGGCCCGATTTCGGGCCGGGCCGCAAGGTCATTTTCAGCCCGCGGGCTTTTAGTCGGCCTAAAAGCTCGGCCCGACTTGACCCGCGGGCCGGGCTCGGGCTTTGAGTTCGGCCCGCGGGCCGGCCCGGCCCGTTCTTTTTTTTTATTCCCACATCAAAATTTAAAAATTATTTAGTTAAAACTATGTTATTTTACTTAATGATAAATTTTAAAACTCTCTTTTTACACAAATTATGTAATTAATATCAAAGTTTTAATTAATTTAGTGAGATTATATATTTTATATTATTATTTTTATTATTTTATTTAAGTTGTCGGGCCGGGCCTTAGTCGGGCTTTGAAATTTTTACATAATGTCGGGCCCGACCCGGCCCGACCCGACATAAGTCGGGCCCGGGCTGGGCTCGGGCCTTAATGTTGAGAAGTCGGGACCAACGATGCTACTGAGACAGTTGGATCTTCAGTTGACGTTAGGTATAATCAACCATCTGAAGATCTAATAGCGGATCAGTTCAGTGCACTTCCTCCCAGGACGTACACCTACACATATGTGTTGGTGCCCCGCACCAATGACCATGCGACTGGTCACTAACACATTATGTGTACTGGTTTAATAGGTAATCAAAGTCCCCGAGTGATTACCCTCCAATCATGAATAGTTTAAGGTATACGTCCATGTAAAGTCAGTCTCATGTTCGAGATCCCATCTCGAGCTGACTTTACAACCACATATCCTAGGGACATCGTAAAGTAATACACAATCGCATATTTATGCTCAAATACCACTTTATTAATAATGAACAAGATCGTACATCTATCGGGTCTACTCGACCCTAAATTGACATGTAGCACACCAATACTAACAATCTCCCACTTGAACTACAGCCAATTGCCCACAACTTTGAGGCTCATCTTATCCCGATGGCACTCAAATACAGTCTGTATCAAAGGCTTAGTCAGTGGATCTGCTATGTTATCTTCTGATGGTACATGCTCTACCGTCACATCTCCACGATCAATAATCTCCCGAATAAGGTGGAAGCGCCTGAGAATATGCTTCGACCTTTGGTGAGATCTCGGTTCCTTCGCCTGGGCGATGGCCCCATTATTATCATAAAATAATGGGATGGGAGCTAATATCTCGGGAACTACGCCAAGTTCCAAGATGAATTTCTTCATCCAGACTACTTCCTTAGCAGCTTCAGCAGCAGCAATATATTCTGCCTCCGTCGTCGAATCTACAGTCATATCTTACTTGGAGCTTCTCCAACTGACTGTCTCTCCATTCAACATGAATACAAACCCTGACATGGATTTGCAGTCATCTGGATCTGACTGGAAATTAGAATCTGTGTAATCTCTAAGCTGTAGGTCCTCTCCTCATAAAGTAGAAAAAGATCATTAGCCATTCGCAAGTACTTAAGGATGCCCTTTACTGCCTTCCAGTACTCTTCACCTGGATTTGCCTGATATCTAATGACAATGCTCAAAGCATTGGTAATATCAGGCCGTGTACATAGCATTGCATACATGATTGACCCTATGGCCGAAGTATAGGGTACCTTATTCATGTGTGCCATCTCCTCAAATATTTTAGGGCTCATCCCCTTAGATGGGTAAATTCCATGTCTCATAGGAATGAGACCTCTCTTGGAATTTTCCATCCTAAACCTTTTGAGGATAGTGTATATGTACATGGATTGGGATAATCCTAGCATCCTTTTAGATCTATCTCGATAGATCCTTATGCCCAGCACATAGGATGCTTCTCCTAAATCCTTCATAGAGAAGGTCTTGGATAACCAAGATTTAGTTGATGTCAACATCCCTACATCATTCCCAATGAGTAAGATGTCATCAACATAAAGGACCAAGAAGGTCACAGAGCTCTCACTGACCTTCTTGTAAACACAAGGTTCATCTTCATTCCGAATGAAGTTGAAAGATTTGACAGCCTCATCAAATCTTAAATTCCAGTTTCGAGATGCCTGCTTTAATCCATAAATGGACCTTTGAAGTTTGCATACCTTATTAGGATGTAGCTTGGAGGTGAATCCTTCAGGCTGTACCATATACACCTCTTCTGACAGATTTCCATTAAGAAAAGCTGTCTTCACATCCATTTGTCAGATCTCATAATCCAGGTATGCAGCAATGGCGAGAAGGATTCTGATTGACTTTACCATGGCTACTGGTGAAAATGTCTCGTCATAGTCAATGCCTTGCCTTTGACAATATCCTTTCGCCACTAGTCTAGCCTTGTATGTGTCAATCTGTCTATCTGCTCCGATTTTCCTTTTAAAAATCCATTTACAGCCGATAGGGACTTTCCCTTCGGATACATCAACTAAGTTCCAAACTTTATTGGTGTACATGGATTGGATCTCAGAATCCATTGCCTCTTGCCATTTCTCGGAGTCCGCACTACGGATTGCATCCTGGTACGATTGAGGATCTTCATCCTCATCGATACATACCTTAGAGGACCCCTCTGAGGCATGTCCAACATATCTCTCAGGTTCTCTCGGTAGTCTACCAGATCTCCACAGTGTCTGTGTTTCACTTTGAATAGGATCAACCGATACAGTCTCATCTAATGAGTCTGTGTCTACGGGTTGTGGTTCTTGGACCTCGTCCAATTCTATCTGGCTCCCACTATTTTTCTGGAGTAGATATTCTCTTTCCAGAAATACAGCTCTCTTAGCCACTAAGACCCTTTGCTCAGAAGGGTGATAGAAGTAATATCCAAACGTCTCATTTGGATATCCCACAAACCTACACTTATCGGTTCTCGACTCAAGCTTATCACTATCGTTCTTCTTTACATGAGCAGGACACCCCCAAATTTTAATGTGATTAAAATTTGGTTTCCTACCCTTCCATATCTCATATGGTATAGAAGGAACAGATTTACTTGAGATCCTATTCAATAAATAAGTCACAGTCTCTAATGCATAGCCCCACAGAGATAAGGGTAGTCCTGACATAGACATCATGGATCGGACCATGTCTAACAAGGTCATGTTTCTCCTTTCGGATACACCATTATGTTGTGGTGTATACGGTAGAGTTCACTGAGAAATAATTTCATTATCTTTAAGATAAGAAGTGAATTCGTGGCTAAGGTATTCACCTCCTCGATCCGATCGAAGAGCCTTAATACTCTTGCCAGTTTATTTCTCTACTTCATTCTTGTATTCCTTAAACTTCTCAAAGACTTGTGATTTATGTCTCATTAAATACACATAGCCATATCTTGAGAAGTCATCAATAAAAGAAATGAAATAGAGGTGACCCCCTTTTATCTCCATTGACATGGGTCCACACACATCCGAGTGTATGAGCTCGAGAAGGTCAACAGCCCTCTCACCATGTCCACTAAAGGGAGCCTTGGTCATCTTCCCCATGAGACATGACTCACAGGTATCAAATGGCTTGTATTCGAATGAATTCAAATACCCATTTGAGTGTAGGTGAGAGACTCTTTTCTCGCCTACATGACCAAGCCTACAATGCCATAGATATGCAGAATTCACTTCATTAGTATTGGAAAGCTGCATAACATTAGAACATGTATCTAATACATAAAGACCATTGACTAATGAACCATTGGCTATAACCAAACCATTATTCATTATAGAGCACCCAGTGCTATAAAAAGCCAATGTATATCTAACGTTATACAAGCCAGAGATTGAAATAATGTTCTTAATAATATTAGGAACATAATAACAGTCATTCAACTCCAGAATGACTCCTGAAGGTAAACTGAGGTGTGCAGTCCCGACAGCTTTGGCAGAAACTAAAGCTCCATTATCCATCCTCAGTTCAATCTCTTTTTTGCCCAGCCGCCTTCTATTTGCCAACACCTACACAAAGTTGCAGATATGAGATGCACATCCAGTATCCAATACCCATGATGTGGATTCCATATATGACAAATTAAGGTCTATGACAAAAATATCTTCATTTAGAATTACCTTGTAATTCCTTTTTCAATGCCCTGTTTCCCCGCATCAAAAACACTTGTCTTCTTTTTCATTCTTCTTGCCCTTCCCTTTGTCAACTTTGGCGAGTTGCTTACCCATGACCTTCTTCTTTCCCTTCTCTTTATCACCTTTGGTGGATATCTGGGTGGCCTTCCTTTTCTTGTTGGCCCGGCCAACAATCATTACAGAAGAAGATGGTTTATCTTTCTGCATAGTTCCTTCAGCACTCTTTAACATGTTGAGCAGCTCCAGGAGAGTTGCATCAATTCTATTCAAGTTAAAGTTTATGATGAAGGAAGAAAAAGAATCGGACAATGACTGGAGTATAAGATCAATGCACAGTTCAAGATCCAACTTGAACCCCAGTGCATTGAGTCTCTCAATCTATTCCATCATTTTCAGTACATGAGCCTGTACTGAAGCACCCTCTGACATCCGTGTCCTGAAAAGCTTCTTGGAGATGTCATACCTCTCAATCCTACCCTGCTCCCCGAAGAGCTGGCGTAGATTAAGAAGTATGCTTCTACAATCAGTCTTTTCGAATTACCTCTGCAGCTCGGGAGCCATAGAGGTCAACATGTAACATTGGGCAAGGGAAGAGTCTTCAGACCATTTGGCATAAGCCATTAACTCGCCCTCGTCGGCATCGGGAGCTGGCTCAGAATGAACCGTGTCCAACACGTAAGCTATTTTTTCGGCGGTGAGGACTATACGGATTACGCAGCCAATCCGATTAGTTCGGTCCAGTCAGTCTGTTGGCATCCAAGATGCCGTGGAGGGGGTTGGACGACGACATTATAATCTGAATAAGAAATAAAAGACAACTTATCATGTGTTCAAATTCTAACTTAGATGTGGTTTTCTATCTTAGCTAGTCCCACTATTTTTCGATCGAACTATATAACCCTCAGTATATAGAACGGGAGATCAGCGAGATCATCCTAGTGGGTCGGAATCCCAACGAGACTGAGGTATGACCTTGTGGAAAGTACAACAAGTCATACACCATCTCAAGGGCAGTCAACAGGCACTTGCATCTAATGCAATATCTGATATTCGGCCCCCGAGAAATCATCCCCTTGTGGAAAGCACAACAAAGGATATTCTCGGTTAGATCTAACCATCATTACTACATAGCAATGAGTTCATGACCCGACCCTTGTGGAAAGCACAACAAGGCCGAGTTCAATTCCTCACCCCATTGAGGCCGAGCCTTGGAGTTGTATCCCGCCCCCAAACTCATGGACCTTGTGGAAAGCACAACAAATCCATGAAATGAAGACGTTCATTCACTCCATAATGATGGAGGGCCACGACGACTCCTAGAGTCACGCTTACCAGATCTAAAATTTTATCGTGAGGGAATTTGATTTTATCTTGATCTCATCCTAGGTGGTAATATAAATATATCCAATAT
Organism: Amorphophallus konjac; assembly: GCA_022559845.1. Lineage (NCBI taxonomy): Eukaryota > Viridiplantae > Streptophyta > Magnoliopsida > Alismatales > Araceae > Amorphophallus > Amorphophallus konjac. The sequence goes on along the minus strand of CM040122.1, from coordinate 334,610,849 downwards.
ATTTACCATACCTAGTAGTTTGCACAAAGTAAATGCATCCAATGCAAAATTAAATCGCAAGTGATCATGGACTTTATTCCTAATGTAACTAAGACATCCGGCCCGCTTCCGAAGCAGCTGGATCGTCCTCGTCGGGTGTGCTCCGCGCTTTCAAACTCCGACGCCGCATTAATTATAACTTTTACACGGCACGCATGCCGGGAAAATGTAAATTACATGTCAATAAAATTCCAGCAGCCCTTAGGGTGAGTACAACATTAATGGGAGATAGAAGTACATAGGAATTTTAACAGAGAGAGAAAGGAGATTCGCAGACCCCAATTAATTACATTAACCAAAGTCCATGATCACTTGCCAACCTATTCATATAAAAATAATCAAGGGTTATTTTCTGAAAATAATCCTTACTTTTAGATTTAAAAATGGGATGTGCAAATAAAAATAGGCTAACTTTGTTTAATTTTAAAAATTGAAACAGGATTAACTAAAATTAAACATATAAGCAAGCCAATGTAAGGTAAATAAAGTAAATCACGTAAAGAACCATTATTTATAACAAGGGCATGCATATTTGAATCTTATTCAATAAGTCAGATAATTGAGATAATTATTTAAATTTAAATTTAATTATCTAATAATCAAATTTAAAATAAAAATTTAAACATGACAATTATTTAAATTTAAATTCAAACTAATTATCTAATAATTTTATTTCAAAGTAAATTTAAATAATGTAATTATCCTCAATTATCATTTTTTTAAAATTCAAAATTTGAATTTAACAATTATCTCATAATTAAAAATTCAAATATTTGAATTTTATACATTTAATCTTCAATAAAATTTAAATTCTGATTTTACTAATTATCTAATAATTAAAAAAATTAAAAATTAAATTTTTTACTGAAGTAACTTCAATTATTACCATTTTATCTCAAGGTAAATAGTAATTATCTCACCTTAGTAAATTCAAAAAGGTTAAATAAAATTTACCATTTGAATTTTACTATTGAGATCACACAATTAATAATTGAGATAAAAATTAGATTAATTTATTATGCATTTATATATATATATATATATATATATATATATATATATATATCAGATATATATATATATACTAGCACATGTAAATTAAATAAAACAATTTTTTTATTACGCGACCGCACGCGGGGCGCCCGCGTGGCGGGCCCGCGTGCCAGCCATGCAGCGCCGGCGCCGCCCGCGTGCGTCGCTCGCGCACGCGGGCGGGCGCACTGCGCCCTGGGCGGCGCAGTGCGCCCACAGCAAATTTTTTTTTTAAAAAAAAAATTTGCTCCAGAGATGCCCAGCATCCTGGAAGATTAGAGATGTCCAGCACCCCATTGGATCGGTATTAATTGAAGATTTTAATTGTCCCCTAAAACATGGTTCTATACGGCGATAAAACATCGACCAGAGCGCAAACCTGGCTCTGATACCACTGTAAGGTTCCACACAGCACCATCGGGCAACGCAGCGGATAACAAAAATTTCATTTGCCCGAACCCCGCTACATGGAATCCCAGATCCATGCTCTGATCGACGTTTTAATCACCCCAACCCCTAACTACGGGTTGCGTATTTAAAAGCCTGATGCAGAATACCGAGCCGCACAAATGCACGACCTCTAGAGCTGATCCACACGAATCCTTGCGCAGCGACGGTATCTCCTATCCCCGATCTTTCCTTAGCTTCCCTTTCTAGAGAGAGAGCTTCTAGAGAGAGAGAGCAAGAGAGAGAGGGGGGGAGGAGTTAATCACTCATTCCCTTGCTTATGTGCTTGATTAGCCAAGAGGAAGAAGTGATTCTCGTAGCATTCATATATATAGAATTTGGCCTTTTCTAAAAGAGCTTCAAAGGACCAAAACTATATATATGACCTTTCTATTATTATACATATATATTAAGCCCTTTTTATATTCCCTTCCAAAAGGAATTCAAAGGAATTAATATACACATTTGTACAATAATAATCTGTCACCCAAGAATCCATTGTGTGTGATCCTCTAGGCCCATAGTCACTCTAGTTTAAGGCCCATTAACTTCTAATTCCCAATTAGAAGTAAATTAAACTTATTATTCGCTTCTACTAGAGTCGAATAATAGTTTAATTTATTCCGAACCTTTGATCACGTTGGGTCAAGCAAATCCGTATGATCTTAAAGGACACCGAGTTTAAACCAGCCTGTCTAGTACCTGTAAGTCCATAGTTACCGCATCGCTATAATCCCTCGCTCATTCTATGAGTCTGGTTCGATCGAGGGTATGGTTTCTGTCAAACCCCATGATCGTGCCATTTGACCATGACCTCCTTAAAGTGTATGACGTCCGTTCTAAACGAACTCACATGACCCTGGCCAGGGATTTAACGGGGCGTCAATATCATGACCTATTAACTGTCTGATATATACCCGACAGTGAGCGATCCCCTCTTGACCAGTGATGATCTTCACACGTATCCTGGAGTGGTTAATGACTCGGCAACTCATGACTTATGGTTAAAGTCACTTAGCCAAGTAATTAAACCATTCCAATCCTCGTGTAAGATCCGATCAATGTCTCAGGTCAAAGGACCAACGATGCTACTGAGACAGTTGGATCTTCAGTTGACGTTAGGTATAATCAACCATCTGAAGATCCAATAGCGGATCAGTTCAGTGCACTTCCTCCCAGGACGTACACCTACACATATGTGTTGGTGCCCCGCACCAATGACTATGAGACTGGTCACTAACACATCATGTGTACTGATTTAATAGGTAATCAAAGTCCCTGAGTGATTACCCTCCAACCAGGAACAGTTTAAGGTATGCGTCCATGTAAAGTCAGTCTCATGTTCGAGATCCCATCTCGAGCTGACTTTACAACCACATATTCTAGGGACATCGTAAAGTGTTACACAATCGCATATTTACGCTCAAATACCGCTTTAATTAATAATGAACAAGATCGTACATCTATCGAGTCTACCCGACCCTAAATTGGCCTATAGCACACCAATACTAATAGTCGCCACCGAATCAAAATTCGTGGGGGTTAATTTGGTGGCGACGCCACCATCTAAGCTTCGGCAAGGAATTTTGTTCGTGGTTCTGCATCAATTGGGGCATTTAAGTGAAGGTATCTTATGATGCTTGAGAACCCAAAGGCATGACTGCCTGGGCATTTAGAAGAGATTCTGCCAGTTGTTATTTCTATATGTATATTCTTTCTGGTTTTGCTCATTTGTTCTCCTTCTTGGCTTGCTTGTGCGAGGTTCATACTCTAGCACTGGGCAGCCGTCAATGTATAGGTCTCTCTGAGCATCAAACATAATCAGATAAGACACCCCCATGCTTTATCAGAGATCAAAAGAAAAATCAACGTAAAACCACAATCTTGTCTGGGGAAATTTGGGCAGCATCTCCCCAGCACAGGGAGATGTTCAATTAGACAAGTAGCATGGCACACAGTAGATGGTGCCAAACCGTAAACATTGAGGAGACCAGGTGGACTGCCTCAGTCCCTGAGGTCATCACGAACATAGTCTCGAGGGCTAGCCTACTAGAGACTCGTGATGATCTAGGGGTGAAATGGGCCTCTGATTGTAGCCATACAGATGGCGGTTTCATTTGCTCACTCGGTACAAAGGGTTTCCAGGGTAACATGTGACAAGACGACAGACCCCTTGGAACCCAGAGTGGCATTGGTTCAAGGAAATTAAGCAGATGAGCAAAAGGGCTGTACCCCTCCCCAATCAGGGATGATTAGAAACAATAGGAGAAAATCATTCATCGGTTAGCAACAATTTCAGGGAGATAGCATATCACTCTGCTTTGCCACGAGACAAGCCCCATTCTGCGAGCGGTCATAATTGCCCTAGGCAACTCACGCTCACTGCCACCAGAGGTTAGATGAACGGGGTGTCGAGACCTTCAGGGATAAATCATCGAACACTGAGAAGGGGGGGCATATGGCAGTTTCGGAAGAAAGCAACGGACAACTATCATACTGACTATCAGAGTGCACTGGCGCCCTTACAACTGACAGAAGCGAGTGAAAGGGCACTCAGCAATCTCTTATTCATCATTCACTCAAACGAAACCCATGATCGTAGACGAAACTACGCTATCGATGAAAGAACAGTCCCTGGGGAGGAATTTAATGTCGCCTCGTTAGGGCGTGGTCAGAGACCATTTCACGGAGAGAAAGCAAAATATTCTAAGAAGAGCAATCATAGGATCTGTCGATCATTTGGCCTAAGAGGCCTCCTCACGCTCAGGGGAGATCGGGAACCTCGAAGCGTAATCGATAGAAACAACAGCAGTTCAATAGAAATAAAGTAGTAGGAGGGAAGTATATTCAAGCCACAGCAAAAGGGGGCCGAAGCCTTCTTTTATTCGCCTTCTCTGTTGATTACATCAGAATGGGGGACGGGAATTACAGAGCTTCGAGAAATTCTAAAGGGGGGAAAGAAAAGAAATGCTTAAGAGGAAAAGGGAAGAACAAAAACAAAAAGAAAGGACACAGAACTGAAGGAAAACTGTAGAGCCCCTCCGAGACCCACCTTCTTCTTCTTGCTCCTCTCGATTGCTCCCCTTCCTTTTTCTTTCAATCTCTCGATCCGGTCCCCCTTTTTTTTCTTCCCCTTTTTTTGTTCTAATGGCTTAGGGCCCTTTATATAGGCGAGCCACCAAAACATGGCATCGGAACCCTAACGGGATAGGTGCGCCACCGGCTCAACGTCAGCGGTCGCCACCGCCTAAGCCATATCAACGCCACCGACTCAGCCCTAAGGCGCCACCGCCTCAGCTACAAAGGTCGATGCCGACTCAAGCGAAGTAGCGCCACCGACTCGGCCATTCAAGGGCATTTGTGTAATTTCATCATTTTATACGAAATTAACCCGGTGAGAGCTCGTCGTCTGGAGTAGATTGGGAATTAGTGCAGTAGTCCCAGAATGTGTTTTGAAGTGTTTATTTAGGGCTTCCGCAGATTTCCGAGACGTGTAGAACCCGTACCGATTTTCCTGGGATTTGCGCTGATTTGCCCTTCAGCACATCGGTTTGTGCTGCCACCCTCTCTCGGAGAGTACGTGAACCTTCTTCACTGAAGTGGTAACCCCTGGGATGATTTATGCTAGGCTTGTATGCCTTCGAGGCTACTTTCGGACCATTCCGGTGTTCCGCGTGTATTTTACGGAAACCTCAGAATTTCCGCTAGTGACGCTATTAACGCAGCATATTGGTTCTTCAGGGTCACCCTATGCTTGCATGAAGCGTTCTCATTGAATGCGCCATCGCTTCGGGGGTCCTTGCTCCTTCGGAGTCATCCATCGGTCGCTCACGGGCCACTTCAGAGTCCCGGGTGCCCTGGTCGAGTGACTCGAGTTTTCGCTGACATTGCCTTCGGTTCCCTACTCCGAGGGGCCAGGGACATTTCTTCATCTCGGGGGAGGCTTCTTCATCAGGCGGGAGCCACCTGAGGTATATCTGGCATGATCATCTCGATGCCGGTTTCATTGGCTCTGACCATCAGTAGGCCTTAAGCGAGCTGTGGTGGATGTGTAAACTTGAGATGGCGAAATGTCGAGTCCCTGGCACTTCCTATAAGGTGGCATGAGGCTTCAGCGGTCCGAGTGGATCTGTCTCTGACTTTTGGTTGACTCCTTCGGGCACGTGGTTAGTGCCCAGTCATATTTTGCGTGTCAATAGTGAACCTGACGCCAATCAGGGCTAAGGTGCCTCTTCGACTGCAGGAGGTTGGTCACCTCTCCTTGTCTTCTTATTTAGTTAGCTAGTTTCTTCCAGACATGTGTCATACGTTCTAACTTGTCCTTATGGTTAGTTCGGCGTTTTCCAAAAAATTCTTATCGCTTATCGATTGTGACGGGTGTCTTTTGCCTTGATGCCCGCTTTTCAGTTCTCTCCACTCCATTTCCACTTCATATTCATTTCAATTTGCTTTAGCTTTCGCTTCTCCTCCACTCCATTTCACCTTCGCTTCACCTCCGCTCACTTCCCTACAAAGCGGACATCAAGGAGGGACATCTGTTAACACCCGTTTTAAACCTTCAAGTTGAGCCTATCTCTTATATGTTTTTTTGATGTCCTGAATTGGCCATTGCTATTGGGCCATTTTCTGGCGGGTTTTGATCCCATTTTTGGTCCAGTCTCCAGCCCAATAGGCCCTAAAATTTAAATTTCTCAAATATTCAATGGTCTGGTCAACTTATCCTGATCGCGGCCGCACGACCAACAACGTTCAGAGCAGGTCGCGGTTACGCGATCGACTGCATTCTCAGACAGAGTCCTTCTCGGACTGAACTCTATTTTCTCGGCCGAGGATGCCCTAGAGTCCTATTTCAAGCTTTATACTTTGAAGATTTTGTTCCAGATTGGTTCTTAACCCCTCTAGGGACCTTATTCCATCAATATCTCATAGATTTATCACCCAAAATCTCATCTTTTAAGTAATTATCCTCCAACTCCGACCTAGGGTTTCTAGAGTCTATAAATACCCCCCATGGCCTATAGCTCGAGGGAGGAGGACGTCTAGAGCTTGCCACAAAGTGCTGCTGCATTATTGACTCAAGCTTCAAACAAAGACTCGCATCCTCATCTCTCCCACACTGGTTTTTCTTCAAGTCTCCTTAGTTCTCTTTGCATAGTTTTCTCCCTTATTCCTCTTTGCATCACTTGCACCATAGCATCTATATTTCGTTTCTGCATTACTTACTGCATTATACACACACCTATTGTTCTTCTGGCTCCCCAAAGAGGGGTTAAAAACCACCCAACCTCCCAGGTAAAGCCCATTCCTTTTGTGTGTTCTTCCCCTTTCTTTATAGATACTACACTTAGTCCTTAGGCTAATTGGGTTGTTCTTTGTGTTTTTCGTCTTTCCTTGTAGGTTACAGCAGCAATCCCACACGAGGCCCTCTTCCTTTGGCCAGCCAAAGAGAGAGGAGGAATAGAACTCTGTTCCCGAGGTTCTGTTAAAGGACGCGGCCACAAACAGCACCGTGTTCATAAGGTCGTAGCCGCCAAAGCAATCGCGTTCATCAGCCAGTGGGCTTCATTTTGGCTAGGCTCTTTTCCAAGGTACGTAGCATCCTAGTGGTGGGTTTCTCATTGCTATCTACGTTGCTAGGCCTTGGTGGCGATCACGATCACCTTTCTTTCTCTTCCTTTCACGCGCTCTTCATTCATATTACACACTCCCTCCCTCGCGGGGGTGCTCTTTGGGTGTTTACAATGCCCAGTCTCAACGGCGCCCGACTACTCCAGTTACAATGGCGCCCAACTACTCTGGTCACAATGGTGCCCGACTGCCCCTGCCTCAATGGCGCCTAATTACTCTGGTCACAACAGTACTTGACAACTCTGTCCAAGCCGAGCTTGACTGCTCCATGTCCGAGCTGAGCCCGACAGTTCCTTCGGAGCTGAGCCCGACTACTCCACATCTGAGCCGGTGCCCGATAGCTCACCTCGAGCCGAGCTCAATAGCTAGTCCCGAGCCAAGTTTGACTGCTCGTCCTGAGCCGCACAGGACTGCTCTGTCCCGTGTCGACGCCCGACTACTCCGCATGAGCCATGCCCAATTGCTCCAAGAACACCTCTCGACTACTCCATCCCAAGCTGGTGCCTGATTGCTCTCCCCAAGCTGCACCCAATAGCTCTGTCCAACCGAGCCTGAGCGCTCTTCCTGAGCCACGCCCGACTACTCGTCTCGAGCCGTGCCCGATAACTCTATCCAAGCCGAGCCCGACCACTCTTCTCGAGTCGTGCCTGACTACTCATCCTGAGTCATGCCCTACTGCTCATCCCGAGCTAGTGCCCTACCACTCCTCCCGAGCCGGTGCCCGACTGCTCTGCACGAGTCACACCTGACTCCTCCTCCCGAGTGGGTGCCGACTGCTCATCCTGAGCCGTCGCCTGACTGCTCCGCACGAGCCGTGCACGACTGCTCCATCCAAGCCACGCCTGACTGTTCTTCCTAAGCCGTGTCCAACTACTCGTTTCGAACCACGCTCATCAACTCCTCACCTGAGCAAGGCATGCGAAACAGACGTCAACACCCAAGAGGTGAACGTCAAGGAACTTGCAAGCCCTCTCATGTCTAGGTGACCCGTCACCACATATTGGGGATACATCGCAACACTCCTCAAGTGGCGTCTTGTTGAATCACAAGTCCTTAAATGGACATTATGTACAAAGGTAAAAATACCAGTGTAGTAATCCAATGACCTGGGGACCGACATAAATGATGGAATTGTCCCGTGACTTGCGCACAACTTGTAATCGGGCTTTCAATGCCCCATATAATGCCTTTCACGGCTTATATTAATGTAATCTAGTCAGAGAATCAACTCTCGTTCTCATCGGCTGCCAGTCTCAACATCGCCTAGTAGACTACCATCCGCCTCATAGCTCAGTCCCTGCCCCACTAACAGAATGGACTCGACACTCTAGCTTGCACTTGCATGCTTCTTGTCGAGCCAGTGTTAGCCGCTTGGCACCCAAGCTAGAACCTATCAACTCCGTGTCAAGCTAATGTCCACCGCTCCACCTTTCAAGCCAGTGCCTCACTTCCATAAATTTGGAGTTTGTGCCCTCTCCAATGCCCACACTGAGACTGATCTCCCTACTTCCACTCATCCCTATTGTATTGTTGTTGCTTCGTTGTTGTACCACGGGTCAAGCCCTCCCAACGTCGCAACCCTTAGGGTTCCTGACTCTCTTCCTTCGGCAATAGAAACAAGGGTGTTCGGATTATGTCCGATGTAAATTAACATCAAATGTGGTCGCTAGACTAGGTTGGTGGGAAAATGTCCTCCACTCGAACCTCCGATGTAAATTAACTAATATTAAGATATGTCGTAGGGCAATATGTCATAGGGCAAGCAAACATCCCTAACGAGTCATAATGCTTATACTCTTATTTTGTTGGAGTTGGATGCTGAAAATATTATTTTTTATGCTAATCCTTTTTTAGATTTAAAATCTTCCCCCATAATCTATTTTGTAAAAGCTGCTCATTAATTCTTGGTCTTAAAAATACCTTTGTAAGAGAGCTTTCTAAGAAAAATCATTTTCTTTTCGGCTTATAGAGCGACCTAAAAGTTTGAATGTCATAAAAGACTAATTAGATTAAGAAAATAAACTTCAAACTAATATATATCTATGGGATTTTAGACCCATAATTTTAGCCCTGTTCATAATTGAACAGGTTGATGTGAAAGACAACTCATGAAATGCTTTTAAATCTATTACAGAAGTCATTTTCATGTTATGTCAGTTAGTAGAGAAGTATAGAGTTATGAGAAAATATTTATATATAATTTTTTTAATTTAAGAAAATCGTATGATCGAGTATGGAGAGAACTAATTTGATAGATGTTAGAAAATAAATGACTTTCTCAATGATACGTTGATTTGATTCAAGATATATACGAAGGTACGATTACTTGTGTGATAACTATAGCTAAATAGACTTATGAATTTTCTGTTATTATAAGTTTACATCAAAGTTCTACATTGAGTTCGTACCTCTTTACATTGATTACGGATGAAATAACAAATTAATTACATGATTATATTCATTGGTATATACATTTTGCAAATGATATTGTTTCAATGAGCGAAAGTATTAATAATTTAAATACTAAATTAGAACGTTGGAGGTATATCTTGGAGTCTAAATATTTTAGAATTAAGAGTAAATCAGAATTTATTCCCTGTAATTTTAGTGATAAATGAATGACATAGGAAGATGTAACTCTAATTGATGGATAAAATATTCTTAAAAATAATAATTTTCATTATCTAAGGTTTATTATTCAAGAAAATGAGAAGATCTATGACGATGTTGTAGACACGATTAAGGTAAGTTCGCTAAATGGAGAAGCACTTTTGTGATCATCAATACATATGAAACTTTAAAAAAAATGTAGAATGACGTGAAACCTACTTTATTATATGATATGGAGTGTTAAATAATAAAAAATGAACACATTCACACAATATGTGTGATAGAGGCAGAGAGATATATATGTGATAAAATTAAGAAAAATAACATCAAAAATGGACAAATCCATGAGGACTTAATTGTGACTCTAATTGATGATAAAAATGAAAAATATAAACTCAGATAATTTTAACATATACATCGTTGCCTTAACACTAGTTAAATGATGTGACAAATCTTAATACATGCTAATAAAAAAATTTGTAAAAGACCTAAAAATCAGATGACTTGACACTATTGGAAGGGACATTAACTTTTTAAGTTTAAATATGAATATAATATTGATATAATTTTTTGATGCAACAAGATTCATGTAGTCGAACTCAAAGAATGAGATAAACTTCCGACGACGATGATGAATTCTGGCCACAATAATAGTCCCATTGTAGGAACCATAGTTACAACAATGGTGCTTGATTGAGGTGGGTGTGATAATTGCAACGTACAACTCAGATTTAGGCTTTGGTACAACACAACTCCAAATGAGTCCCAACTTGGAATCACCTGTACTGGAACGGATTACATAATTTAGGCTTCGGTGCAACTCAACATCTCAAAAGTTCTGAAGAATTTCTAAGAAGCACAACCTATTAGCAGCCAAGAATTAATTGAGAAACCTCACATCTTTTACCCGTGCCACATTTTAATACTATTAAAACACAAACACACACACACACAGATCCTCCCATGATCCTACAGTAAAGCTTCTAATTCTTTCACTTCTTTGTCCACATCTTCTGCTTTGTTTTCTTCCGGTGGCTCAAGCTGCGCCATGTATGCATCAGCTATGAGCTTCCCTTTGTCCAAGACTGCAGAAGGTACAGTCTGCAAGAGGCTGCAATGAGAAAGCATTGCATATTTAGAGCATTTAGTTCCATTCAGAATATGAAAAACTATACTCCAGAAATAAATAAATAAACAAAATACGTAGAATCCAAAACATCATTATCCAAAATTTCAGATCTCATGTTGATCCTCAGATGTTAACAAATCAAATTCGTAAGATTGTTTAATGTTGGAAAAAAGATACGAAGAAGTCAACAAAGACCTATCCAATGCAACAAGTGCAGTGTTGATCTTTTCTCTCATCATTTCAACTGAAGCACCAGGATCGTTCCTCGAAGCATGGAGTAGAAGTGAATCGAGATCCTCTAATGCCCTGCACAAATTGAAGAACATTCTGAATATTGTATGGCTTGCGAGTGTGGAGTACCTTTGAATCAGAAATCCTAAGAATAAAGTGCCGGGTTCAGCACACCATTTGATCTCAAGAGTCTCCTCATTTACCTTAGACATTGATCAACATCATCAGATGCTGCTTTCCCTTTACCATCCTCTGATGCATATTGTGCCACCTATAATTCCGAAGAGAATGTTCAATGCTAGGTAACTCAGGTACATAAAGACTGCCACAGCAAATAAGCACGAGTAAGAAGAATGCTCCAGATGCATCATTATTTGAAATCAAAACATTTTTTTCTACATAATTTCTTCCAATAAAGTAATGCTCACTAATAATGTGGTGACTATTAGGTTTCTGTTATTCAGACAAACAATTGCCTGGTCAGTGATAAATATGCAATTTTACAGAAATATTATCTTAATAATCACTTTCAAGCAAACTGAGGCACTATAAACTCCCAAACACCATATAATAGCAAATATCCATTGTCAAAAGGACGTCAGAACAAAATGAAAGTCTCTATTATTGGTATCTCGATAGGAAGGGCCTACTTCATTGTTTCCTATAATTGTATATCCAAAATTAATGATAGAAACTATGTTTTGCCCAGGTGCCTTGTCCAAACTGTAATTCATAATAGGACACCCACCCAGACGCCCCCCCCCCCCGCCCTCTTTGATGCACAAGGGTGGACAAGTAGATATGGATATAGTTGCACCCCAAAATAGACCACAACTATAACCCAAATACATCCACGCCATCATAATTTGGAATGATGAAATTTAATCTATTTTCATTACACGGGAACTAATGACTTCCACAGAATGATGTTTAACAGACCAGTTCCCACCCTTTTGTCGTCAGACTGAAAGCCTGTGCTAAAATGATTTTTCAATTTCTACATTTCAATCTACATAAATTTTTGTCAAGTTCATTCAGATACTTTGGTTATGTATGATTCCTAAGAATATCAAAGATAGATGAACAAAATTTAAATGGGAGCAGAAAGTAAAGAAGATATATGCAATTGGAAATCTTTCCTTGGGCCGGAATAATTCAGTGACGCATAGATTTTGTTGGATGATTCATTGCCATGCTAGAAGCCACATACAAATGATTCAAAGGAAAAACCTATAAAGAAAAGCTAGATCAATATTGATGGCTCACTTTTCATTTTGTTTTTTAACATATTTAAAAAAAGCTACTTCACCGTGGGCATCTTGGGAGGAAAAGAAGCCACTTCATTCAGTGTGCTATCTGTAATTCACTACTCTTCTACTAGACGAGGGTATTTTAGAAATGTTTATTTACAGTGGTGATAAGTGAATGCTTGGGAAACGGCAACTGGAACTGTCCACTCGCCAACTTGAAACTGACGGTAACTGACGGTTCTAAGTATGTTAGTTTGGCTTTAGAGAAGAGGTGAACAGGAGGAAAAGACAAGCAACTTCTGCATTTTGTCATGTGGCTGCTATCTTTGCCAGCATTAGATGAAAGGGCCTTCATCAACTTTTACCCATGTTGCCAGTTGCCAAATTGGGGGGGAAGCCTCCTTGCAGGCTTCAAAAGGCACCTCAAAACAACAGCAAAGTCTGCACTCCAATCCAGGGTAGGTAACCTTTCCACTCCGTCATTAAAAAACTATCAGTACACAACTGTAAATAATAACCACTCACCTGCCAAGATGGAAGGAACTACATATTGTTTAAATCATGTCAAACATACATTACTAAACCAGAGTTAACGTATCATCTTGTTGCCTAAGCAGCATGGCTTCAGGTCGTCACCTTGTCCTCATTGGTTGCCTCATGTGGAAAGCCCTTCACAATTTTTCTTTTCTTGGATCAGCAATGGAAGTTCCATGATAGTAGTCCACTCGCTAATTACATCAGGTGAACTTCTAGATGACAACATCATCCAATAAATTGCTGCATATTCTCTGTCCTATCAGACCAGATGGCAGCCAAGTCAATTAATTGGTCTCCTTTTCTAGCAGATTGTTTCTAGGGTTAGGAGTTTCTACCTGACGTGATACAATAATCAATCACTCATCTTGATTCTCTTTCTGAATGCCTAACAATAAAGAAATGCCGTCAACTACATTTTCTGTTAAAGATAGACTTTCACATAATTTATACAGAGTTGATTACAGACAACGGCTTACAAGATGTCCTCTAGTGCCAGAATGGTTTGACCAATCCTGCTGTACTTTTCTAAAAAAGCCAGATTCAGGTGGTGAAGAGCCTATCCGGCAAGAATAAATACTACAGGTACAATGCGGACAGTGGACATAATTCAGAGGCATATTCGCTTCTTTCTCTTTTCTGTTTTGAACTTAGCCAACCTACTATGACGTTTGACCCATAGATCAAATAATAAAGCTTTTGAAATTGCCAACAGCAGATTGATGCCACAAATGGCAACCGGCACAGCCTTGTATCTCGATTATAAAACACTAACTTATTGCTTCTCCAGCAAAGACATGCGGAACCATCAGATTTTGGGCAATGCCAGTAAGCTGTGTCCATATCAAGTTAGCATTGAACAGAACCATGGTTAAAGACAATATATACTGTTCGTAATGCTTCTGTAGTAAAAAGAAGAAACACAAATGATGCATAACATCCTTATTGTTGCTTATTTGTTCCCAATAAAATGGAATGGTAGCAGTGTAACAATAGCCAACAGCAATGACAACCAAATGATAGAGTATATGCAATCTTTTGCTGCAGACATGGAATAATTTTCTGACAATTTTGTAAAATGCTATAAGCCAATGTTACATAAAGTAAAAGAAAACCTCCAGGCAAACCTAACCAACTCCAGAGAGGACTTACTGCACGAATATTTATACGCAGAGATGCAGCCGGGCCAGATCGTAGCAAAGACCTGCTGATACCATACTCTGGCTTTTCCAGATCCAGATATTTCTCTGCATTGATTTAAAGCTTTAGAATGGGACAAACCTTCAAGTACATGCATTTCTTCTCCTGTTCCCTCTCACACAGAGAGAAAAAGAGAGAGTTTAAATATTCAAGTATATCAAGCATATGAAATTTGGACAGAAAGAAAACTACATTCCTAGTCATAGCCAAGGAAAATTATCGGATGGAATTTGTAACCAGGAAAAAAAACCAGCAAAGATAAAGGAAAATTGTCCCTTTTCAAAGTCAGATGTCCAAACCCAAAAAGTCTGAGAGTATTCAAATGATGTCTAAAGAATGATAAACATGCATAAATTGAAGATAAAGCATAAGATTTATCAGATGCAGTCGCATATGTGGCAGAGTAGCATGCTTGAAATTTTTTAGTTTCATTAGAATTGGTTCCTAGTACCTCCAAATAAGAAAGCTATCTATCCTGGAGAGATTGTTTGTATCACTAACAAAGAGCAACTTACTTAACTACAAGAAAGTAGTTAAAAGCAGATGTTGCCTAAAGGTAAGAAATGGAATGGTGGGGTATTCCTAATTTCCATTCATGGGTCAAACAGATATATTTCAAAGAGAAGGCAGCAAGGAATTGAAGCAGTACTCTTTTAGATGCAGTTTCAGGAAGTATATGTTCAGTATGAGTTCTAGATCCACCTTCAACATGTTCTATAATACCTCAAAAAGGGTACACTACTGGAATTCAGAAACAGATAAATGAGCCAGGAAAAGGGTTGTTAGGATCCAAAGCATGAAAATATGATTTGGTAATGGGATAGCTTTCATCAAAGGGCCAAATATCAAGCCTCATTCAAATGTCTTCCAGAAATGGGAAAATTGGGAAAATACCTGTCCTAGGCCTGCATTCTTCACCTACACTTTACCCACATGCATAAGAAAAATAATGTTGGAGACAAGATGAATGGGCTGTAGAGTGTCCAACATTTTTCTTCATTTTAAGACATTGTTTCTTGCTATGCTTCTTACCCAAATTATCCTTTAGTATTTAAACTCATCCAACATCCACACCATCTTCGTACTAGAACCCTATTGCATCAATCTCAGGAAAATTTGTTATGATATGTGATTCCATGTCATCACTTTCTTACTGTTCAGTTCAAAAGTCCCAGGTTTAATCACGACAATTGTCTTATTTAATTTTCTAATATTGCCAATGCAAGCTGAGTATGCAAAAGAAATGTCTAGACATTACCCAAGTCCTTGAACTGTGCCTGGGACAAGAGAACAGCAGGTACATATGTTTCCAATGGATCAAGCCTTTTTCTGGTACAAAATTGGCATCCATAGAACAAAAAAAAATGTCACAAGAATAGTCAAGTTGTCAAAAGCTATAAAAACTGTATCATACATATTACAGCCTTTCAGAGAATTTGATTTGAAGCATGTCACAAACATAAAATTCTGATATCAAAAACTGGAAAGGTGGCATTCTTGATCATTCAGTCATACACCTGTTCTTCATAACTCAAATTCTTATCCTTCCTTTTATGTCTAACAAGGAAGGACAAGTCATTAAACCTTGCAAGTTGGATGACAACAAGCTGTTGCACAAGCTATGCTAAAGTCAACTCTGAAGAATGACAACATGGTCTTGTGCCCTACAGGTACAAATTGATTTCACACTGTCTGATCCGTGACTAAATTGTTTAGAAACACTTGTGAACTGTCAGAGCACTCAATCAGTGGAATCATATGAAGGATCATTTACTGATGCTATCAAAGAAAGGATATTTGAGAAGATGTGCTTGTGAACTAACATTAGCATTTCAATAATGCATGGATGATTAAATATGCTCACTGCATTGAATATAAATTTTCTGGAGTGAAAAAACAACGATCCAACAGATAAACATTGTCAAACATAAAGCTTACAGAATACCATGCCAATCTAAACCCAACCAAGTGTTTCGGTCCATCAAGTAATCAGTAAGCCATCACAGACTCACAGCTGCTGAAAATATTGGATATGGATGAACCTTAGCAAACTCCTCAAAGTCTTATAAGATGTAATCATATTAACAATGTCACACTGTGGATGCAATTTCATACACACCCCATCTGAAATCGAGTGACTACGAAATATAGATTTAATCCAAATCAAGATTCCTGAATACCAATTGACAGAACCATGTAATTTTGTGTCTCTACCAAGTTTCAAAATTAAGATAAACGTGCACTTCCTCAACGTATGCACGTTCGCAGTTGAAGATAGATTTCAATATACACCACAGATATTTAAGAACAAAGTGTAACAGCTGGTTTTGTTTAGTTCAGCTGCTTATGTTTAATTCAGTCTGTTCTTCAGTCTTAGGCGGCCGAGTAAAGCTGTTGTAGTTGTTATGTTTTCGGTCTCTTTTCTTGTTTGGAAATTAGTTGGAATTAATTAGGGACTCATCCTTAATTGATGTGATGGAATTAATTGGAAACTCGTCATTAATTGATGTGGCGTAGCTCTAACCCATAGTTAGCTTTAAATCCAGCTGTAAACTCTCGTTTGTAACTACAGTTGTAACAAGCATTTCTGATAAATAGTATAAATAGAACGGTGAATGGCCAAGGGAGCCATCATCTTGGAAAGCCCAATTGATCTGTTCATCTCTTAGTTTCACCTTAGATAGAACTAGCCTTCGCGAACCTTCCTGTGTTTCTTCCTGTTCTACCCAAATTCTTCTGTGTTCTTGTCTGTTCAGCAATTCTTGCAGAACAGAGCACCGGAGCCAGAGCCTGGAGACGCAAATCAAGTGGTGCAGGAGGATCTTCCCCTGGCTTTCTGGAAGAAACGTGACACAAAGAAAGAGAACAAAAGAATCATAGGAAGGAAAGCAAGCAATTGCCCTCCATGGCTTGTATGTAACCGATCCACAAACAGCAAGCACCAAAGGAAGTTAAAAATTACATCCCAGCATCAGAAAATAAAGGACCACACAACTAATATCATTGAAAGCGCAAGTTTTTACTCCCCCACATACACAAGACGCTCCCTTCCTCTAGAAGTCACAAAGCACTCACCTTTTTAGGTACTTGTCGAAGGGCCCACCGGCATCAGCACCTGGAGCAGAAACCACAGATGTCGAGATGTTAGCAACCGGAAAAGAACCACCAGCCGACATGTACACACAACGTGGATCATGGCTTGGGGGGAAAGGAGGAGCGCACGGTTGGTGGTGGAGTAGCAGTGGAAGACGAGGAGGGCCCCCGCGGCGGCGGCTCGCCTGCTCACCAGCTTGCTCGAAGGAGGAGGCGGAGGCGGCGATGGCGGAGCGGAGCACGTCACCCCGCCCGGCCTCCTCTTGCCGGCGGTGTGCCGCCGGAGAGGACGCGGGTGGGCGGCGCCACAGTGGGGCAGCAGCAGCGCTGGGCCCCCCATATGTTCTGTTCGTGCCAGGGCAGGAAGAGGGGGAAGAAGAAAGTGTCCCCACGACGACGGACCTCTTATCCGTTGCCGGAGGGTCTGATGATCCCCGTTGGACGTTCTATTAAAGTGGATCTACTGACGTGGATGCTTTTGAAACCGCGACCGCCGACGGCCCTAGTGGTGTCCATTTCGAGATGAGTCAGATGATCCACCATGCTGTTAGTCACTAAAATGAGCAATACTTGCCGGCAGTCCACAGTATAACTGTGGTGTGTGCTCTTGGTTTATTCGGATCTGTTATCCTATTGGCCTGCGGCCCATTAGATGGGTGTCCATTAAGAGCAACTAGGGGGGGGGGGGCGGGCGGGGGCGGACCCAAGTACAGCTGGAACTTGGGTGGCCTGTGACCGGCCCAATCCCACTGGACATGGGATTGCATGCATGGAAGCCTTTCCTCCCTATGCCTCTCCAAGTCTCACCGAGACTTCAACTTTTGGGCTGCAAGAAAGCTCCTCCATGTCTAAGCAAGACTTGGACTCCTCCTCCCCAACTTTTGGTTGAAAATTAGGCCTCCACACCTCTATAAATAAGAGGGTAGAGGAGAGAGGAGACGTGCTTGGTGTGGCCCAGGAGTGTTGTGCCCAAGAGAGAAGAGACTTGCGCCCCTGCTACTTCACCGAAGGAGGAGCGCCACCGCGCTTTCTTGCTCACCATTGGCGCCGCTCGATTCACCTGCACTCCTGCTCACCTACGTCGCTGTGTTAGATTTAGCAGTGTATTAAAACACTGCCGTTTTACTTGATTCAAAACCTTCCCTCACTGTATGTTACCATTTAAGATCTCGTGATTTACAGACGAATGTGTTCGTTGGGGGAGGCGTCAATTGTGGAGCATCAATTGAGGATGCATCAATTGCGGACGCATCCCTCTATTGACCGCAGTTGTTTCGTGGAATCTATAAATTGATCACCCTTGGTGATCAAGAAAAGGCGTTTGGGCTACACGTATTTGGCTCTCTTATGCGTTCTTCCTTTCCTCCATTTTCTTTTCTTTTTTGTTAAGTTCTTGCAAGTGAGATCGATATTCACGTAGCGATTTTCGAGGATGTGATGATGAGAGAGAGGGGTCTAGCTTATCCGAGAGTCGTCGTATCTCTAAAAAGTCATTGCCGCAAGAACTGCACGTCAGGTGACAATAGAACTCCCAATTCTAACGACTACGCGTTTCAACCCAACATGTTATATTTCTAATTTCATTTATTTGTAATTGATTAATGCTGTTTTATTAGTTTCAGTAACATAAAACCATCATTCTAAGAGTTCTAGTTTTTATTATATTACTAAAATTTAATTTAAAATCAAAATTAATTTACATCTTACTGACATGATGTAATTTTAAAATCGCGACTGTGTCCCTGGACGCGATTTAAGAACACGGTTTGTCAAAAGGATGAGTTTTGAGAGAAACGTGCTCCCTACATTGACGCGTTCTACCGTCTGACCCATAATATATATATATATATATATATATATATTAAACGCATCTTCCTCCTATGACACGTTTCAAAAGAAATGCGCCATGTCACCTCCCCACGTTCAAAACTTAATTGGCGTCCAAGAGGAAAGGTGTCATTCTTAATTTGTGTCTAACTATCTAGACGCGTTTTAATTTATTTTTGTAAAAAGATATTAAACGCGTCTTCCTCTCGCAATGTATTTCAATAAAAATACATCATGTCCACTCGTTGCGTTCAAATTTTAATTGGTGCCTAAGGCCAAGGCACCATTCTTAATTTGCGTCTAACTTCTAAACACATTTTAGATTAATTCTACTAAAAAATTATTAAACATGTATTCCTCCCATGACGATTTCTATTTTATGAACATGTATCAACATTTATGATTTTTTAGAAAATTTCTGAATTTGTTATTGTTTAAACAAATTATTTCTATTCTCAAAAGATCAGAAAATCCATATGATTGTTTCTACTTAAATAAATTACTTCTGTTTGCAAAAAAGTATTTTTGTTTACAAAAATTATTTATTTATGTTTTCTGGAAATAAAAACCTGTAAATTGTTACTTTTGATTAGTTTGCTAAAAATAAAATTTTAAAAATTACTAATTTTTGAAAAAATCTATTATTATTTTATGTTGTTATTAAGTTGTGCCTTTATTAGTTACTTTGCAAAAAAAATCAAAATCAGATGGATTAGTTGTTGATTTTTATATTTAAGTGTGTCGATAAAAACCCAAATGCACTTCATTTACAATTTTTTTTAGTCCACATTTATTCTCAAATGGGCAATGTAATCATTAAGGGAACCCTTAGTGCCAAACCAAAAAAAAATTGATAGAGAAAACTTTAGGAAGTGGTAAAACCAAATGCGATTTTGGCTAAACATGCTCATACTTATCTCGATCATTAGCGAGAGCATCACTGAAAATTGTGGGTCGAGTTCTTCCCAAAATATCACCCGACAAGTTCAAACTCGTGCATCCCGTGCCCAAGCCAAACCCGAGTCATCTACCTACATAACCCTCGATGAAATATATTATCATTGTCTCCACAAAATATTAGGTGTCTTATCTGACAATCTCTATGACCTATACTATAACTCCAAAAGTGATAGTGAACTATGGGATACTTTAGAAGCCAAATATGGGCTTGATGATGCTGGAGTCAAACGTTTCAAGGCCTCAGAGTTTAACAAATTTAAGTTTATGGACAACAAACCCATGAATGATCAAATACATGAATTTGAGGGTATTGTCCACGAACTAAGAGTCATAAGATCTCAGCTAAATGAATCCTTCCAAGTAGGCTGTCTGTTAGACAAGTTACCCCTTTCTTGGTCTGATTTTACCAAAACACTTAGTCACACTCAAGGTAACCTCACTCTATCTCAAGTATTTGGTGTAATTAGAGTTGAAGAATAACACAGATTTAGAGAGGCCTCCACTTAAAACTATAAACCCAAAGTCAATATGGTTGAAAATAAGCCCTTTAAATCTCATAAGAAGTCATTTCCTCTTAAGCGCAACCAGTTTAAGAAAAATCACCGACTATTCCATCACCATAAATCTCAAAAATCAAATCCTTAAAAGAAGCCAAATGAGAACAATGGAGAGCGTAGCTACTATGTGTGTGGACGGACAAACCACCTTGCATTTCAATGCTATTTCCAAAAGAAGCCTGCCTGAAAGGTGAAAAAGAAATGTCCTCCTCCAACTAGCCCTCAAGTCAACATGGCGACTGCAGGTACTGGTGCATCTGAGTCTGCATTTATATCAGTTCTCTTAAACCATGAAGTGAACTTGATCAATTTGTGTATTGATTGGTGGATTGACATGAGAGCTAACATTTGTGCTGATCGCTCTTGATTTTTCACTTATCAAGACTCAGGTGTAAGAGCTGTGATAATAGGAAATAATGTTGAGACGCAAGTGCTAGGGGTTAGAAGAATAGATCTGAAGCTGACCTCAGGCAAAACTTTGACCTTTCACGGCATCCATCATGATCCTGACATTAGGTGAAATCTTATTAGTGGGTTTCTTTTAGTGTAGCAGAGATATAAGTTAGTCTTTAAGTCAAATAAAATTATAATAACCAAAGGGTTGTCTTTCATTGGAAAAGAATTTATGTGTGATAGTCTTTTTAAATTGAATATATGTACACCATCTCATGAACAATCAATTGTATTAAATGTTGAATATTCCTATACATGGCATTCAAAATTGTGGCATGTTAATTATAATTCAATTAAAAGACTAATAAGATTAAGTTTGGTCCGTAAGATAGACATCCAACATCATGAAATATGTGAGATTTGTGTGGAAATCAAATTACTTAAATAACTATTCAAATCAGTTGATAAAGATTGTGATGTCTTAAAACTTATACATAGTGATGTGTGTGATACTAAACGGATCTCTAGAGGTGGCAATAAATGCTTTGTAATATTTATTAATAATTTATATAAATATTATTATATATTTATACCTAATCAAAACTAAAGATGAAGTACTAAATAAATTTCAAACTTATAAGGATGAAGTTTAAAATCAATAAACAATTAAAATATTTAGGTCTAATAGAGGAGGAGAATGTATCTTTCTTACATTCACCCAATTTTGTCAAGAAAATGAAATAATACATGAGATGTTGCCCCTTACTCTCCTCAATCCAATAGTGTAACTACAATGAAAAATGGAACACTAATGGATATGGTTAATTCAATATTGATTAGTTGAGATGCACTCGAGAAGCTGTGGGGGAGGCCCTTTTAACTGCATGTTACATTTTAAATAGAATTTCTTTTAAACAAAATAACTCTACTCCATATGAAATCTGGAAACATAGAAGACTTAACTTAAATTTTCTCAAAGTGTGGGGGTACTTTGCAAAAGTAAAAATATCTAAAACTAAAAGAAAGAAAATTGGGTTTAAGACTATAGACACCATTTTTATTGGTATACTACAAACCACAATGCTAATAAATTCTCTAGCAATACAAATAGATTTTTTAGTAGTTAATTTTGAAATAAATGATATATCAAACAACACCATAATTGAAGCTAGAGATGCGGTCTACTTTGAAAATGTATTCTCATTTAAATCTAGAATTGAAACCAATGTAGGAAGTAATGGACCTAGTGCTAGTTCTAACCTAGTTGCCCCTAGAGAAAAAGAAAAAACTCTTACAGAATTTAGGAGAAGTAAAAGGGTTAGAACATAAAAAGTTTTTGAGGACTTTTTTGCACTTTTAATAGAAGACCATCCAACTACCTTCTCTGATGCTATGAACTCCATAGATTCACCTTTCTAGAAGGAAGTCGTAGACAATGAAATGAATTATATAGTCCAAAACAACACTTAGATTTTAACTGATTTACCTCTTGCTTGTAAGACAATTAGAAGTAAATAGGTCTTTAAGAAGAAATTGAAATTAAATGGATCAATTGATAAATATAAGGTCAAGTTAGTAACTAAAGGGTTTACACAAAAAACCTACATAGACTATTTTGATGTATACTTACATGTGGTTAAGATCACCATCATTAAAATCTTGATTGCATTAACATCCATACATAAACTGGTCATACATCAAATAGATGTAAAAACTACTTTATTAAATGGTATACTAGATGAAGAGATTTATATGGATCAACTCGAAGGCTTCATTCCTCCAGACCAAGAAAAGAAAGTATGTAAATTAATTAGATCACTTTATGGTTTAAAACAAGCATCTAAACAATGACATGAGAACTTTGATGAAACTATTCTTTCTTATGATTTTAAAATCAACCAAATTGATACATGTGTGTATCATAAAATGTTTGATGAAAATGTTATCATCTTGGGCTTATATGTTGATAATATTTTAATATTTGGATCCAATATGTATGCTGTCAAAGAAGTGAATAAATTTCTATCTCAACACTTTGACATGAAAGATTTGGGTGAAGCTGATCTAATCCTAAATATCAGAATCACAAGAAAATCAGGTGGAATAACCTTATCACAATTTCACTATGTAAAGAAAATGTAACGACCCGAGATCCGAGTACCGAAAAGGAACCAGCGTGACTCGAACCTCAGCCCGTCACCCACGAGTCCGAAGACTCGGAAGGGTTAAAGGATGGTGTGAGGGTACAAGAGAAGCTAAAATAACTGCAGAGATATCACAATAATCTAAAAATAATGTAGAAATAAGATAAATAATCACTAAACAACTACAAGGTCTAAAGTATCTCATGTACAATATAAGTACAGTCAACAAAAAGAAAAGTACAAGTACACGGGGCATACCCCGGCTCTGACAAACTGGAGACTAACCTTCGCTACTGGAACCACGTTGAAACTCCGTAGTGCCTCTCGACGACCCCGCCTCACTTGAAAACACAGGGGTGAGTCTCATCTCATTGGCTCAGTAGGGATCCCTTGGACCCTCACCTCACAACGAGGAAAATAAGACAACAAGGCGCGAACAAACACAAAAGGTAATGCTACCTAACGGGAGTATGACAGTAGCAAACAAGCAATAATAAATAAACAGAAAAGCTCTCTAGCTAATCGAACCAAACCAACCTCAAACCGACGGGAAAATAAGTTCGTACATGCCAGAAGACAAGAGCACCACCCACTAGAAGCAAAGTCGGATGCGTCCCCTGACGTCTTACACCACGTCTCAGTGTCTCCCTACAATGCCCCAGGCGGAGACTGAGACACACAATAAGTACCACGAACAAGGACTAGCTGGGGTCGCGCTCGTCAGCGCGGGTCCGACGCCCCCAACCAAGTGTGCACACACAGACCATGCGCCCTAGGTCAGATCCTCTAGATGGTTCTTCCCCAAAGCCCGGACTCAGGCTGCGTGAAGGGGCCCTACGGTAACCAGCCTAACAACCGTCTCTCTCGGGTAAGCCGCTCCACCACCCCCGGGTGGGTCAGCACACGCATGCCGTAAGAAGGCTACAACTAGTGGACGTGTCATTGGAGGTAAGACTCTGACTCACGGAAACCACCGCTCGAAGGAAATGGAGTGGCGGTCCACCCGAGACTGCCCTCAGCCTGGCGGTCCTCCCTGGACCGCAAAATAGGCCTAGCGGTCTCACTGAGACCGCCAGGTCCATCCAAGCGGTCAACCCATGACCGCAAGGAGGTGAGCCACAGAGGGGAAAATGGTCTATCGACAGGCTGCTACCCCAACCAAACGGTCCTTATTGGATCGCAAGGCAGAAAGAAACAGTCATGCCCTGACCGCAACCCTGCACGTGACTCCCAACGGTCAAAAATACGCACCTCGAGAGTGCTCTGACCGAACGAGGCAAACGGTCATGTGCTAGCTGCTACCCAATGGGTAGCGGTCAGTCGCGAGACCGCTTCACCAGGCCTAGCGGTCCAGGGGCTGCTAAGCCCAACCGACATAATGAAACGCCTGGCGGTCCCCTGAGGGTCGCCAAAGGGGCCCTAGCGGTCACTGGAAAGACCGCAACCCCAACCCGAGCATGGGAACGGTAGGAATAGCCCAAAAATCCATTCCACATCCCGATCATCCCCCGATGATGGGGAAACAAAGGTGTTGGCCCGGTTAGGAAAGCAATCGAGAGGGGGGGTGAATTGATTGCTCCCCCTTGTTAAAACTAAACGCAGAGATGACCGAAAATGTCTATATAGCTGAACAATAGGATTTAAATATGATGAAGAACAAGCAAGCCCTCACAACTCTCCAGCTCAGTTTGATGAATCACTCCAATAAAGCTCCATTTCATGAAACATGTTATAACCCCAATCTAGGCAACATGATTTAAATGAAAAATTGATTCTTACTATGTCTCCAAAGTTTAGAGAGCAATTTACACAATAAACCTGCACTTGCACAAATATTCAATCATATCAATCTTAAAGCAATACAAATGAGATGCATAATCATATTGACACATCTTGATCAACCTGCATGTTCAAATATTGATATGCAATATTACATTTGAGAGATTCAAGGCTTTTCACATCAATACATCATAACCTCACATATCAAATGTGATTCAAGCAATCCATTCTCAAATTGAGTTCAACCATCCGCTCATGAATACAAGTTCAGTCCAAAAGTATAGATTCAATCCAAAGCAGTCTGAACTCATATTGATATCATATAGGAAATTAACATACAGTGCAAGATTAGTTGAGATCACACAATCCATTTCTGAATTGTATACAGCCGAACCACTCATGAACTCCATGCCAACCCAAAGCAAGCTGAATTCCAGATTGAAGGATAATAGAAAGACATTTCAACAAATGTAACTATCATGCTATGCTCATTAAAGAAACCATTGAAGAAACCTATCAATTGATTAACACTGAACAAAGGATATGCAATGCAAATAACACAACACAGAACAAATTGTCTTCATCAAAATACGCGGGGACACAACAATCTCCCCCTTTTTGACGAAGATAAAACACCTTGATGTATCACAAAGATTTGCATGACTGAGCCAGAACAACCATCACCCATTGAAATAATCAGTGGAATAGAGATGAGTAAAAATAGAGCAAAACATATATTTCTCCCCCTTTTAACAAAGCATGTTTTCATTTTGAACAATCAAAAACCATTTTTAACAACCCATTCACAATATCATGAATATCATGCAAGACCATTTATTTCTCCCCCTTTTTGTCAGAGTCAAATATGGGTTGAAAAAGAGAGAAAATAAGAGCTAAGGCCTCATATTTACAGTTAACTCAGTGTTATGCATGTGAAGAGGAATGGATGATCACGCAAGCATACATGCATCCATAATAAGATATAGAATCAAACAAGTCCATTAGGGACGGGTTAAGAAACATGCAATCGATTTTGAGCATGATGTGCATGAAGAATATTAAGAGGGATGTGCTTACAAAAAGATGGTACTGCATTAACCATGAAATATGACTGATTCAAAAGGTACATTCACACAATCACTCCCTAAATATATATGTGAAGAATGAGCAATGAAATCTAAACAATATGGATTTTCAGATTTTTGAAGGAACACAAGCAAGAACGTTTCCTCCCTACACTTTCATACGCAGTGCTCGACTTTTGGTAGTTTCGCACAATCTCATTTTGTTTTTATTCGAATACGAATAAGATGACTAACCTTTTGACACGAGTCATGCCCTTTATTTCAGGGGCATTTCCCGGTTACTCAGTGTCGTCACTTATTTGAATTGTGGATGAGATACTTTTTGTAACGACCCGAGAATTCGATTACTGGAGAGAGACCCGATAACCCGAGACTCGAACCGCCGCCCACGAGCCGGGAGGGCTCGGAATGGCTAAAAGGAGTGTAGAGGCACAAAGAAATAGGAAATAAGGTAGGACAAAACAATAATTAACAGAAATAAATAAACAACTACAGCTACAATAGAGTCCAATCCAACAGAAAGTACAGTCTAAAGCAGTAAAAACGTACCACATGCCAAGTGAACACTCAGCCCGGCGAGCTGGCAACTGAGAACCTCTGAACAGCATCCTCGAACGCACGAGGAAGAACCGCCGCACCTGAAAAGCAGGGGTGAGCCTCTAAAATAGAGACTCAGCAGGGATCCCGCAGAACCCCAACTAAGAACAACGGCGGCACAAAAAGCTGTAACTACGAGAGCAACAGTAACAGCAGGAACAGTAAACCCGGTGGCCGGTCAAAACTCGGCACTACAACTACTCCTACTATACCGGTTGAGCAAAAAGAGAAGTCCCGATCTCGCAGTTGGGGACCGGACCATACTAGCATCACCTACCTGTGAGCGACGTCACGCGGCACGCGGAGCGAAGAGGACGCGGAGCGCGCAGGCTCTTTTTGTTTGCTACAACACAAAAATAAGAGAAAAGAGAAGGGGCCACCACGGGAGATTGCTCCGGCGGGGCGAGCGGGACAAATGTAATATAGCAAGATATGGGGGTTAAACGGCCATAGCGGGAAGTGACTCGCCGCGGCCTCGGGGGGACGAAAATGGTGCAGAAATCAAATAGTAAGAATTGAAACGGCCATTGGGGAAGTGACTCGCCGCGGCCTCGAGAATATGAACAGATAAGAATATAACCGAATATAAGGAGAATATAAAGAACGGGAATTTAAACGGCCATTGGGGAAGTGACTGGCCGCACCATTGGGGAAGTGACTCGCCGCGGCCTCGAGAATATGAGCAGATAAGAATATAACTGAATATAAGGAGAATATAAAGAACGGGAATTTAAACGGCCATTGGGGAAGTGACTCACTGCGGCCTCGAGAATATGAATAGATAAGAATATAACAAAATATAAAGAGAATATAAGAACGGGAATTTAAACGGCCATTGGGGAAGTGACTCGCCGCGGTCTCGAGAATATGAGCAGATAAGAATATAACAGAATATAAAGAGAATATAAGAACGGGAATTTAAACGGCCATTGGGGAAGTGACTCGCCGCGGCCTCGAGAATATGAGCAGATAAGAATATAACAGAATATAAAGAGAATATAAGAACGTGAATTTAAATGGCCATTGGGGAAGTGACTCGCCGCGGCCTCGAGAGTATAGCAGAAGAGAGATATGGTAAAATATAAGAGATATAGTAAGATATATGATGACAGAATTCAAATGGCCATTGCGGGAAGTGACTCGCCGCGGCCTCGAGATTATGATGTGATTGCCAGGGGTCGAGGACCCCAAAATGAAAGAGTGATCGCGCCTACCTCACTAGCAGGAAGTGGTGGGTTGCTTCTTCCTCCCCCTTTGGTCGGCCGACGGAGAGGGATTTCTTCAGTTACCCTTGTAAAATAACAGACAGTAAATAGACGGAATTAGGACATGGCAGTGTAGTATCAATCCCTTGTGATGAAAATAACGAAATCGCGGCAGGACACACACCTGGTTGGTGTGGTTTTAAACCCCTCTCGGACTCGAGTAGGAGGAAAATGAGATGATGGATGCAAGAAGTATATAAGAAGAGGCGCCCTTATGAAGGGGAATAGAGGATGCGAGATGATGAATGCAAAAGAACTACGAAGAAAAGGAAAAGATTGGCTTATTGGATGTGCCGATGGTGAAATCCGGCGGAGCTCCGGCAGCGTAGGGACGACGTGGAAGCGCGGTGGATGAAGACGACCTTCCTCTCGCGAGCGTGGGCACCCGAGAAGCCGGCGGAACCTCCACCTACAAAAGACCCCACGGGTTAGAAATGACTCCGGTAGCCTCTGGGCTCCGGCAGCCTATCGGATCTCTTAGAAGCTCCTCCAGAACTGAGGGGGTGGGCCTCTATTTATAGGGCTCCGGAGGGTGGAGGCGTCCAGGACCCTGGACACCTCTATCAGGGCCGAAGTAATATTTTATTCTATTTTTATTCATTTTTTTCGAATATTTTTGTGGAGGCGTCCAGGGTCCCGGACGCCTCAATAAAGGCCCACCGAATTCCCACCGAAAGTCGCACGCAGTTTAGCACGACGCGTGGTTTTGAACGGCGCCCGTGATTCAGAAATGGGCGCGTCCAGCTGGCAGGACGCTTCCACAATTGGATTTTTTCACACACGACAAACCGTCGGTCGGTGGACGGGGCCCGGTGGGCAAGGTGATGGAGGCGTCCAGGGTCCTGGACGCCTCCATAAATATATTATTTTTAATTTAATTTTTGTTTTGTTTTGTATGATTATTGATATTATTTTTATTATTTTTGCATTGATGGATGCGTCCAGGAAAGTGGACGCCTCCATGATTTTGATTTTTTTTATTTTTTGGTCATTAATGGAGGCGTCCAGGCGCCTGGACACTTCCATGATTTTGATTTTTTTATTTTTTGGTCATTGATGGAGGTGTCCAGGTGCCTGGACACTTCCATGATTTTTCACGGAAAAATTCAAAAAAATGTAAAAAAAATTTCATAAAAATAGGAAATCACCATAGTAATTAAAAAATGTGAAGGCCGCCTTGGGGTATCATAGTGTAATATGAGATTTACTCACGGTAACGTCAAGAACGGCGTGTCTACAGCTGCCCCGCCTTGGCGTCTGCTTTGCAAGGGAGTGAATGGAATGGTATCGAAGTGGAGTGAAATGGAGTGAGAATGGACTGATAAGTTGATGCCAATGTGTGATGAGACACGCTTTTGAAATTACTGTTTGGAATTTTTCCTGGAGTTTCAGTGAGGCGACCTTGAAGAAGGACTTTCAAATTTTGACGATTGCTTGGACAGGGTTAAAATAAGGGAGGGTGAGATGTGCACTCAGGCACGAAAATAAAGGAGACCAACTTCTCGGTGTGGAAGTACCTGGGTCATAAACCTGCAGGTTTCACCTTTGGGGAGCTGTTACCAGCCAATGTGGAAGTGCTGCGGCTAAGGTGGGTCAAACAAAGTAAAGGAATATCTGAGGGTCTGTCCAAACAAGGGTCTCCTTTGGAAGAGCAGCGTAGGGCCGCTTCAAGGAAACTCAGTATTTCATTCGGAATGGAATATCTCATATTTGTAAGAATTGTAGCACAACGACTTTCACAATAGAATCACTCGAATGATCTTCCGCAATAACTTCAAAGTCCTATATGAATGCATGCTGGGTTTAAAGAAAAATTTAAAATAAACTAAAATAAAAACTAGCCAAGGATAATATTGTCAACTCGTTAAGAATGGGTCAGGATATCGATCCGGTGAGCTGATACTGGGCCGGGGCCCGTTTATCCGCGCACCAACTCACTGAATGGAATCGTCGTCCCCATGCTACCACAAGTTAACGGCCTATCCGTACAACCCAAATTCTTCCGGGATCATCACTGTTTTTGTTGAAGGGGAACTCAAATCCCAGATTCGTTCGGGCCGCAAGGTCCTTGACATGTTCTAGTAGCGTAGGTATCATATACTATGATGCATGACATGGTGGGACCAACCATCGAAAGGTGGGACAGGAGATAGGACAAAGACGTCCGTTAGTAAAACCTGCACAGACCAGCATAGGTTAGTAACATCAGAAAGTAGCAGATTTATAACAGAATCACACCACAGTACAAGGGGGTCTAGACAAAATTCTGATGACTGACCACTGTAGCACCTCTCCTTTCCTACACTTCTTCTCTTGCACCAAGTTGTTTCGAGGCATGCCTTACGAGACTTTTGCCCTCGACAGAAGGGAACTACTTTGCACGGAGGGATTCTGTTGCTTTCTTTTGGGCGCGTCCAGGCGCGAGGATGCGTCTTAACCCTCGAATTCAAATTTAAAGCGCCGGGCGACCTTTCTTCTCCCGTGCCTTACCCGCAAACGAGCCCGCCTTCCGTCGAAACTCGCTCGCCCGTCTTCATCTTCTTCCCCTCGATCGATGGAGTTCGGTGGGCTGGACCATGGTGAAGGTGGAGAGGGACGAGGGACTCCTCGCCCGAGGAGGGACACGCAAGAGCACGGAACGACGTCCATGGAGGAGGAAGGGCCGCTTCGGGCCCCCGAGGGACCTGAGGGGCCCGATGTCACGGAGGGAGGTGAACACGGTCTGGTAGGTCCTCTGATCTCTTCCTCTTTGATCCATTTTGAGTCTTGAAGCGAGCCGTGGTGGGAAAAGGTTTCGGCGAGTTTTGCACTCAAATGATGGATGCGTCCTTGACAGGAGACGCGTTCTTGTTATGACGTGAGGCCCTTCTTTCTTGATGCAGGACATGACGAGGACCTTGGGCCTGGCCGATGAGTGGGCGAGTGCAGACGAGCCGAGCCGTGTCAGGAAGGAGAGTCGCGGTAAGGCGAAGCTCGAGGATTGGCGCATACGTCTCCCTGGACAGCAAGGGAGCGTATTGGTGCAGGACAGTGTCGACTTCCTGCGGCAGCAGAGAGAGAGTTATGCGGGGCTTCCCCAAGCCGGGGATACGCGCGATGTCAACGGCTCGCGTGCCCAATTAGCCGAGGTCAGGCGGCAGCTGGCCGCCACTCAACAGGAAGTGTCGCTCCTGTTAAGCTAAGTGCTGCATTTTCTGTTTTTAAATATGGAGCTTAGCTGACGGCTATTTTTTGTTCGTTCCAGCGTGCCCAGTAGACAACGATGGTGGGAGTGGCTGGCGGCGCATCTTCCAGTTCCTCGGCCCCTTTTCTTGAGATTGCCTCCCTCCGGGAGCAACTTGCCGGTGCGGTGGCTCGGACTGCCCGGGCGGAAGAGGAGCGTGATGCCTGGGTGGCGACTGTAGCAGAGCTGCGACATCGCGATGAGGAGAGACCTTCTCCAGACATCCTGGAGTTAAGGGTTCTTCTGCAGATGATGAGGAGAGAGGCAGAGAGAGAGAAAGCCGAGAGAAGGTCCGAGCGATAGCGGGATCAGACCGAGAGGAGGGCCTTGGAGGCCCAAGTGAGGGAGCTCCAGCTGGGCCTTCAGGCCGTCGTGCAGAGGCTAGGAGGGATGGAGACGCGTTACGAGAGAGCGCGAGAGTTCGGGGAGCGACTGCGTCAGTCTGGTCACTTTGCCGCTAGTGGCTTCTTCGCCACGCCAGGGGAGGAGCAGCGAGTCATTGCTGTGGAGCCGGCGCCACGAGGCGAGGCGGATGCTACTGCACGGGGATCCAGGAGGCTTCTGAGGGACCCTCACCTCAGGGGAGAGGAGAGGGATGCCTAGAGGGACGAGCATGAAGATAATGGCAAGAGTTGACGAGCTAGTGGACCCACCTCCTCTCTATGATTGTAGTGTTTATGACAGCTTATGTAGAATTATGAATGGAGTGATTTGATTTTCTGCTGCTTGTTTGTTCTCTTGTGTGTTCCTTCTTCCCTACACTTCTTCTCCTTTGCACTGTTCCCATGTGATGTGCCTGTCGAGACTCCACCCCAAGCAGAGAATCGCGTCTTGTTGTGACCATTTTCCACGGGAATCTGCCGTCGAAGTCAATAATGACGGCCCTAGTCCCTTTTCCTGGATGTTGTGTCAAATTTTGCGGACGTCCTCCAAAACATGATAGGGTATCCCTAGACAACATAGGGGGCTAGTCGTCATATTCTTCGTCCAATCAATCACCCTGTGCGAGCGGTGAAGTGACACACGGGACCGCATGGTAGGTGCCTCATCGCGAGGGCTATCATTAAAGGTGATGGAGGCAATCTTGGCCTGCACTCCTTCCATTTCTATAAATTCTTGTCCCTTTTATCCTCCCAGGTATATCTAGAGCTAACTCGAGGAGCACAAGTTCTCACGGGAGAGGAGGAGTTCAAAATTCTGAGAGTTGGATGGAGGGCGAATCTTCCCACTCCTCGAAGAGAAGCAGGTCCAGTGGTAGTAGTTCCAGGAGACTTTCGGACCTCGAAGGGCACTTCAGCGAAAGGACCCGATCGCAACTCATAAGTCAAGTTTTCCTGCCCTTTTTTCCATTCTTTTTTATTCCTTTCTTTCTAACCAAACCTCCTCTCAATTCCCTGCATGCGTAGAGTGTGATGAAATCACAGATCTCATGGGAGTTGGTAGTGGCAGCATACCGAGGTCTCCCAGATTTTCAGAAGGCGAGGCTAGACGTGATGGGATTTGGCACCTTTCTTCGGATCGAGCCGCTCGAGCTCGACCTGGTTCTGATCTAAGCCTTGTGTGTGAGGTGGGACCCAGTGAGTCGGGCATTCCTGATGCCCTGGGGGCACATGGTGCCCAGCTTGGAGGATGTGGTCCAGATCACAAGCCTGAAGGTGGAGGGTGAGGCAGTGACCGGGGTCACTTATGCGGATTACCAAGAAGGTGCTTGGAAGCTACTGGGTTTGGACCTAGATGGTCGGAAAAACAGGTCGGTAGCTAGGGCGTCCCTCATGGATGCATTAGGGCTCACCGACACTCGTCGGAGGGACGATGAATCCTCAGAAGAGTTATGGAAAGGATGGAAATAGGATGCCGTGCCATGTACTGCACAGATTTCGGCAACTGGGAAAGATGCAACATAGATTTGAGGAGATTTCTCCTCTTCCTTTTGGGGAGATTGGTACTGAGCTCGAAAGGGGACGATATCCAATGTCGCTTCCTGGAGCTGCTATCAGGCCTTGAAAGAGTAGGATACTATGCCTGGGGAGCTGCCATGCTGGCACACTTGTTTGCAGGCCTGTTCCAAGAAGCGGATCGTGAGATGGCTGTGAGTGGTTTTACACCATTCATCCAGGTATTTTTGGTTCTGCTTGTTTTGTATTTTTTTTATTTTTTGCAAGGTACTGATGACCTGCGCCGAGCAGCTGTGGAGCTATTATTACCTCCCCATGGGGAGAGCTCGGCATTGGCGACCCGCGATGGTGCCGCTAGCCAGGCGGTGGGAACCCATCATGAGTGCGGCACCCCTAACCTACCAACTGATGGTGCTAAGGCGGGAGCTACAGGAGTTCCCTGCAGCGATGGTAAACTGGAGACCCTACTCAGACATGGTCGATGCCGACCAGCCGTGGGTTCTAGCAAGTCGTGCCCAGTTCGGATGTGAATTGTGGATGCACTGCCTGAATGAAATCGAGCCGCTTCGGCTACAATTGGTTATGAGGACTTTGGGACTGGCTCAAGAATGGGTGGATTCAGCTGCGCCACCTCGCGTTGGGAGAGAGACGCGAGGACCGACGACCTGCATTGACTGGCGTGCGCGATTCCTCGAACAGTACGAAGACTGGCAACGGGGTGGCATAATCATGGAATCGCAGGCACGGGATAGCGAGGATTACCTGCGTCTATACAAGACAAGATACGCAGAGCGGTTCCAACCCCGGGGACTTGCGGAGGTAGGTCTCTCCTTTTTCTCTTTTCTTCTTTCTCTCTTTTTTGGTTTTCTAGTGGAAATGCTGACTCGTATGGCTGCAGGATATCCGTGATACGATGATAGCGACTTTACGAACTCGCTTGGCAGAGATGGAGAAACGGTTGGGCGATGCCCGCGGAGCTACGAGCGCCTTGGTAGGTGTACAGTGCGTTCCTAATTGAAACCCTAGATTCCAGGTGTTGGCTGCTAACTCATGTGGTTATAGCATGCCCAGATTGACGCGGCTTCCTCAGCGATGGGAGTAGGCGGTGTCTCCTCCAGCTTGTGGATTCCTACCTCAGAACTTGATTTGCTTCACGAGTAACTTGCTCGTGCCACGCAGCGTGTCGCGGAGGCAGAAGGGATGCTCTCTATACAGGTAAGAGTCTCAGTGTTGAGTTCTCCTTGTTTATGCCTTGCCGCGTATCTTGAGATGGTACATCTGGTAGGAAAAGGAGACGGAAGATGTACTTGCCCAAGCTACGCAGAGGGCGGCTAGGATAGCAGAGCTGGAGGGGGAACTGCAGCGTCGTCCAGATGACGACTCTTCCAGGGATGCTATGGAACTGAGGATCACTCTCCAGTTGGAGAGGGAAGACCGTGAGAGAGAACGGGCAGAGAGAGAAAGAGACGCAGAGAGAGAAAGAGCCAACAGATTGACTGAAAGGGAGGAACGAAGGGCCATGGAGGCCCAACTATTCGAACTCCGAACCAGCCTTGGTCTTACTGAACAGTGGCTGAGAGATGGTGAGGAGTGCTACCGAAGAGCACGAGAGCGTGGCTTTCGTGTTGGTAGCTTCTCTGCTGTTTCCGTGGATCAACGCCGGTGTGTGGGAATAGGAAGGGGAATACAGAGCGGTAGGAGTACCGCTTTTCATAGTTGGGTAGCACCCTTGAGAGCGTTTTACCCGGAGAGTAGTGGAACGAGTGATGCAGAGAGAGAGGGCGGAACTTGATGTAATTTTTTTGTTTTGGAAAGGAAAAAAATACAAGGTTTGGTTTGTTTGGTTTTCACCTTTACTTCTGTTGCCTGAATCCCTGCACACATCACTGAAACAAACAAATCAGAATTTCTGTTCTGACTTGGCCCCTTGCTCAATAAGCAAATGGTCACATTGACTGTCCTTGATAACTGGTCAAGGGGCCAAGCCTTTATTTAAGGAAGGCGAGAGAAAGATGCAGTGATGATAAATGCGACAGGCAAGCACACGAATGCAAGCGGTATTAAAAGTGAGATGCTACACGCAAATGCAATCATGCAAAATTGATTTGTTTTCTTTTTTATATTTGGTATTTTTTTTATTTTATCATAAAAAAGATTTTTTTGTTTGTAAATATGTGCATTTTCTCTTTTCCATTTTTTTGTTATTTTTATTATTTCATTTTTTTTTGTTGCTAACGCCTGGCAAGCACCCAAATGACACATAACCTACATGAGAACAGGGGTTTCTTACTAACCTCCCAGGTATCCTAAGTGCACATCCAGGTTGATTTGGGCCTCTAGACCCCTCGAATGATGATCCCGCCGGCTAAGACTTACCCTGACGACAATACCGTCATGCCATGCTTAGGCTCCCAGTCGCTTCCGACCACAAGGATTCACCCAAAAAGTGTTTGAGGTAAGTGATTTGCCCGACCCGGGTCTGTTTCCTCACAACTCTAGATGGTATATGATGGAACACCCTGGAACCCTAACGACCAACCGCGCGACGCTGACCCGGAATCAGACGCCGTCGCACCCATAGGTGACGCGCTTGCGTTGGCCTAAGCCCAAGGTTAAGCAAGAAGACATCAAGGCGGTAAACATGGGTCTTGACCAGCCAGAAACACAGAGACTCCTTCGCAGCGATAGCTTTTGCTTTTCAAAGTAGGCAACCATATGTGTATATTAAAATAAGGTCACAGACCTTGGCGGGTTTCGCCCTTTAGAAACTCCATCTAGCTTTCATCTTCAAAGGAAGAAGGAAGAGCGTGGGGGATAAACCTCCTGAGCGGATCGGCAAAACCGTTAACCCGGCGAGCCAATAAGGGTCCATTTAACTCTTTCCTTTCGGACAACTTCGGACCAAATCTCGAGCATTTACATTCCACGGCCCCTTTTGTGGATTCAGACTTTTGCTTTGAGGGGTTCCGTTTATCGCAACAGGCACGGTCACGACCAGGCTTTTCTCTTGATTTTGATTTTGTGTTTACTTTTTGTGAGGGAGATATAGTCGTTTGACGTTTGTGGGCTCCCTTTCGTATGCCTGCGGGGACACTGCCCTCATCTCGTGCTCTGATCGATACTCGAGAAAATGGATCCTACTCTTGCCCTTGGGGTTTTGAGTTTCAGTTTCTCATGCTCAGCGTTTTAAGGGCGCCGACTGTCTCATTTGGTCGAAGAAAAAAGAATAAAGATTAATTACAGCTTCCGAAGATCTTCTGGGTGGGGCCCCACCGTAGGTGATGCTACCGACTTTTTTTTTTGAATAAAATACATAAGTGAGCACATGTTAGCTTCCTTCGAGCGAGCATAGGCTGACGTGGCCGGACAGAGATCTCCATGGTTCTGGCAAACCAAGACCCGGTGCCTACCAAGCCTTAATGGGCCCTATCCTAACATGAAGGTTAGATGCAGTGACTTGGCTACAAGGTGACCACCAGGCATTGGCATTTTGAATTTTCCATATTTTTAGTGATTTTTAATATTTTTTTGTTGTTTTTGATGTTTTCTATCTTTTCATCATTTTTTTTTGTTTTGTGCTAAGGGTAGTATTTCTTAAGATAAAGCCCATTCCAAGGGTGGGGTAACTCGGTCCCTTCGGCGTTGATTAGCTTGTAGTCATTGCCAGGGTACACGGCTTGAATTACATATGGTCCTTCCCAATTGGGTTGGAGCTTAGAACGCGGACCTCCAGGTTTGACAAAAATTCTTTTTACGACCATCTCACCGACTTTGAATTTTCTCTCAACGACTTTCTTTTGGTAAAAGCGAGCGAGTCTATTTTGATACACACGCGTGTGTTCGGCAGCGGCCAGCCGCTTCTCATCCAAGAGTTCCAACTGGGCGAGGAGTGAATTACGACGATCGTCGAGGGGAAATTCCTCGTCCAATTGTACCCTGAGAGAAGGGATCAGAGTCTTGTACGGGACTACCGCTTCCATACCATAAGTAAGGGCAAATAGAGTCTGCCCGGTGGGGGTACGGATTGAAGTGCGATAGGCCCATAGGGCTTCGATAAGTTTTTCTGGCCAGTCTGAAAACTTACTAGACTCGCAGGTTTTTTTGATGATTTTGAGCAATGTTTTATTGGTGGCCTCCGCTTGGCCGTTACCTTGTGGGTAATAAGGCGATGAATGATGCAATGCAATTGCATACCTTTTGCAGAGGTAGTATAGGTCCTGAGAAATGAACTGTGGCCCATTGTCGGTGACGATTGTGCTTGGGACGCCGAATCTGGCGAGGATGTTCTTCATGATGAACTTGCAGACTGTTGACGCCTTGATTTCCGCGTAAGCTTCGGCTTCAGCCCATTTGGTGAAGTATTCCGTCGCAGTAAGGATGAAAGATTTCTGCTTGGTGAGGGAATTGGGATCACCTAGGGGACCAATGATGTCGAATGCCCACATGGAGAAAGGCCACGGGGAGGATATTGGATGAAGTGAGGAAGATGGTGAATGAATTTTATCGGCGTGAAGTTGACACTTGACACACCTACGGACATAGACATCACAATCCTCTTCCATAGTGGGCCAATAAAAGCCTTGGCGAATGGTCTTCTTGGCGAGCATCTGACTATTCATGTGGCCACCGCACACACCGGAGTGTGTCTCCTCTACACATTTCCAAACCTCATCGTCACCAAGACATCTTAACAGAATACCAGTAAGGCTCCTCCTATAGAGTAGACCTCCAACCAATGTATATTTCTGAGCCACCCTTCTTATGGCTTTCTTGTCCTCTGTGGTGGCCCCTTCAGGATAAGACTGATCTTGGCAGTATTTGACGATTTCATAGAACCATGGTTTCTCTTCATCAGCCAGTTCTTCTTCAGCCTCTGCCAACATGATTTCCCTCTTCTCAAGGATATCTTCCTGCAGGATCTTCCTTGCTATCCTATCTTTGATATTTACGTAGGAAGCATCATCGATTGCAGGGGCGTGAAGTTTGTAGATAGAAATGGACTCAAACTATCTTCCTAGAGGGAACCTTATGGATGATGCCAACGAGACGAGGGCATCGGCGAGAATATTCTGATGACGAGGGACATGAACAAAGATCAGTTTGTTGAACAGTTTGGCAAAGGCAGCAGTGAGTTCTTGGTATGGCTTGAGTTTGGGATCGCGAGTGCGATATTTAGTAAGCACCTGGCGAAGGATGAGTTGACTATCACCTACGACTCGTAACTTAGTGATACGAAAAGAATGAGCGAGTTCTAGGTCAGCTAGAAGAGCTTCATATTCGGCTATATTGTTGGTAACTGAAAATTTGAGCTGGTATGCCAATGGGAATGTGAGGCCTTCAGGCGACAGGAGGGGGATGCCGATTCCTCTCCCTTGAGAATTCAGAGCTCCATCAAAATATAGCGTCCACATTGGCTCATCTGATTGGTTGACGGACATTAGTTCCTCATCTGGAAACTCTGATTGGACGGGATCAAACTTGGGAAGAGGATGGTGAGCGAGATGCTCGGCTATGGCATAGCCTTTAATCGCCTTTTGCTGGATGTAGGTGATGTCGAACTGAGAGAGAAAACTTTGCTAGTGTGCTAGCCTATCCGTAAGGATGGATTTCTCCAGAAGGAATTTGATAGGATTCATTCGAGCAATCAAGTGGACCTCATGAGCCAAGAAGTAGTGCTTCAATTTCTGCACTACCCAAACGAGGGCAGCACAGGTTTTCTCCATGACGGTGTACTTCTACTCACAGGGATTGAGAAGTTTGGACAAGTAATAGGTTGTCCGTTCCTTGCCTTCTTCATCAGCTTGTGCGAGGACGGCTCCCACGGAGTCATCCAAGACTGAGACGTAAAGGATCAGAGGTTTTTCTGGTTTGGGTGGAATGAGAACGGGTGGACTAGCCAGATATTCCTTCAACCCTTCAAAAGCTTTCTGACATTTAGAATTCCAGTGGAATTCTACTCCTGGCTTGGTCAACTCGTAGAGAGGTCTACACCTTTGTGAATGTTGGGACACAAACCGACGAATAAACTACAACCTCCCGATTAAACCTCGGACTTCCCTCAAATTCTTGGGAGGCGGCATATCCCTGATGGCCTTAGCTTTGTCGGGATCTATCTCGATCCCTCTTTTACTCACAATGAACCCCAGCAATTTACCCGACGACACACCAAACACACACTTTTTCGGGTTCATTTTCAATTGGAACTCCCTTGACCTCTGCAAGACCTTAGCCAAAACTTCTGGATGTTCCATCCTGGTCCTTGATTTCACCAACAAATCATCCACATACACTTCCAGGTATATGTGCATCATGTCATGAAATATAGCCATCATAGCTCTTTGGTAAGTAGCTCCAGCATTCTTTAACCCAAACGGCATGACCACGTAACAATATGTTCCCCAAGGGGTAGTGAATGACGTCTTTTCCTGATCCTCTTCTGCCAAACGAATTTGATTGTATCCTGAAAATCCATCCATGAATGAGAGGGTTTCGTAGCCTGCCGTGTTATCAATCAACACATCAATGTGAGGCAAGGGAAAATCATCTTTTGGACACGCGTGGTTAAGGTCCCGGAAGTCGATACAAATCCTGACTTTCCTATCTTTCTTCATGACCGGGATAATGTTCGCCACCCATTGAGGATAAAGAACGACTCTAATGAACCTGGCTTTATGGAGCTTATCGACCTCTTCTTTCATTTTCAAAGCCATTTGAGGGTGGAAATGCCTTAACCTTTGTTTTACCGAGATGGACCCTGGTTTTAAGGTTAAACGGTGTTCGACCAGGGTTGGATCCAGACCCGGCATATCCTCGTAGCTCCATGCAAACGTGTCCTTATATTCCTTGAGAACCTCAATTAATGCCTCTTCTTCAGAGGGTGGTAGGTTGTCACTTATGAGGATGATCCTAGGGTCTTCCTCAGTTCCCAAGTTGACTTCTTTGGTGGATTCTTCTACGGCGGTTGACGGCTCGTCGAATCTCCTCATTCCACTTGCGTATGCGCCCGCTGCATCCTCATATTCTTCACCCTCATCTTCAGTGAGGCATTCTTCATCCGTGATCTCGTAGACTCCATACCCTTCATCAAATGCACAGTCGCCCTCATATTCTATTTCCGGTAGCTGGATGGGATTTTCTAACAACTGGGGGATGGCAAGAAGGGCCTGACACCTGGCGGCTAAATCCAGAAGGAATCGACGAGGGATCTGCCTACCCTTAGATTTCTTCCTAGGTACCACTCTTGACCTATCATTCCTAGATTGACTGACAATATTTACAGAAGAAGAGGAAGACGAAGAGGATGGTGTAGAATGTACAGGAGAAGACCCCTCAGAGGAGGGGTAGAAAAGGTCGCTCATCGGACCTTGGACGGGTGGTCCGCAGGGCGGGACGCACCCGTGGGAGATGTAGGAGGTTTCCTCAACGAAGATGTGTTGTTGGGGAGTTTGAAAATTGACGTTTTTTTTCATTTTTATTTTTAATGACAAAGCAGTGAAAAGAGATTGGAGGAGAGAGAAAAGTGGTTATGGCTAGAGGATTGTGAGGCTCATAGAGTAGATCATGGTTGAAGACCTGGCGCGGGTTGAAAAGCCCGCGTAGGTATGTAAGCAAAGAAGGGGACCTGGGAAGATCATC
The DNA here is from genome assembly GCA_022559845.1 of Amorphophallus konjac. NCBI lineage: Eukaryota > Viridiplantae > Streptophyta > Magnoliopsida > Alismatales > Araceae > Amorphophallus > Amorphophallus konjac. Next base: position 334,570,296 of record CM040122.1, on the reverse strand, counting down.
AGACAACTGTCTGGCCCAGGAAGAAAATATCAGCAAAGGCTGAGACGAGTGGATGGAGAAGATGGCGGCTAATGAGCTGTCGACGGTAATGTTGAGGACGGATGAAGATCCGTTGATGACAGGGTCCTTATGGCGAGGACGAGGATAGTTTGGAACCTTGAGAAGAGTGATAATATTCTCTGGTATTCCGGAGATCAATGGCGGTCCTTCAAGCTGCGGAGACGAGAACATCCTTTCCAGTGCAACGGAAATGTCCCGTATGTCGAACCATTTGTTCCACTCGCATTTCGGATCTTTGATCTTGCCTCTTTTGGTGATGCTCGGATACTTTTCAGCCAAATATACAGCATGTGATCCCCCATATGCTTCTCGTGGGTAATCTCCCATCTGAACAACATGCCCTCTGTTGAAGTGGTTTGATAGAGTCCATGTGAGGGGCTTCCAATCCGCCTTGAATGGTCCTTTGAAGCCTAGGCCAAACCTGCGGTTCGGCCTGATTTCCTTTGGCGGTTTGAGCCTACCCTGTAACTGTGCGCCCAGACCTTTGCCCTATTGATAGCCGTTGTTCCTCATAATCTCCCAACCTTTGGAGTGAAAAGGGAGACATGATGCTGCGGTTGCCCTGACCGGTTCCTTTGGTGCTAGTGGAACGTGAGATGAATCACGTACGTCCAGTAGTGACAATATGGGCCGATGAGACGGCCAAACAGAGGGCAGAGAGGTGTTGATAGCATCCACTGTGTGAAGGACAGGTGTACTGACCACTTTAATAATCCTCCCATTGTAAGGAAACTTCAGGCACTGATGGTTGGTGGAAGGCACAGCGTCCATGGCTTCGATGTAAGGGCGACCCAGTATAGCCTTGAATGTGGGGTCCATGTCGAGGACATGGAATTCCGTGGGAATTGACATGGGGCCTAGTTCTGCCTTCAGAATAATCATCCCCCTGCGGCGGTCTTTTGCTATTGTCATAAGCCGTGACCGTGATCGAGGAAGGTCTTATTTGTTCCTCGTTGACCCCACACAACTGATGGGTGTCCATGGAGATCACATTTATGGACGCACCCGTGTCCACAAGACACGAGTTTATGGATACCCCATTAATTTTTATTGAAATGCACAATGCATATTTTCGAGCTTCCTTGGGAGCGAGCTTGTAGTTGTGGAACATGATGGCCGGTTGTGTGTCTGTTGGGGTCAGGATGGTCGAAATCTTCTCCACGGGGAGGTCTTCATTAACCATGACTTTTTGAAGATATTCCATCATGGCCGCCTGGTGGGATGTGGATCTTTGAAGTAGCTCCAGGATGGAGATCCGAGCAGGCGTCTTGTCCAAGTGTTTCAATAGATCATACTGTGTTTCAGGGATAGCCCTTTCTGGTTGTTCTCCATCATCCTTCTCTGGCTGAGATTGCTCAGGATTCTGGCTGTGAAAAATCCTTCCACTCCGGAGCACCATTGCCTGCGGCTTTTGTACCTCTGTGGGGGTAGCAGTGGGTTTTAACAGGGATTTGAGGGGTAGTGGTGGAGGAATGGTTGATGAAGCAGGGGTGATGACGGGAGCAGGGATTCTGATGAGGGATTTGTTAGGTGGAGGCATGGTGGAGGTAGAGGGGATATCACACAGATTATGAAGGATAAGGGGTCTGGAAGGTGGAGGTGGAGACGAAGTAGAAGTGGGTAGGGCTTGAAGCGGGCAATGATTTTGAGGTGGGTGATGGGTAATGAGTGGTTTTGAAGGCATTAGTGGTGATATGGTGGAGAAAGACGGGGTTATGTATGGTTGACGGATGATAAGGGGTTTAGAAGGCATAGGGGTAAATGTGGTAGAGGTGGATGGTAAAGTGGGGGAGTGAGAGAAGATGAGAGGGTGTGAAGGCGTAGTGGAGAGTGTCGGTTGATAGGAGATCGGGGTGCGGATGAGAGGGCGTAATAGTAGTGGAAATGGTGAAGGTGATACTGATGCGGGTTGATGAGAGAGAGGTGCTACCCGGGCAAGGCAAGGGTGTTGCGTGATGATAGGATTGGCGGTAGAAAGAATGGAGGTACTTTCCGGGTGCCACACTTGCTCTCTCCCGACTTCCGGGAAGGAGGAGATCTAACCTGATGATTGGGCTGTTGGTGCTCCGGTAATAGATTCTGTATTATGCCCATGTTGGGCTGTTGTTGTGGGGCCTACTGAGGCTGTTGTTGTTGTTGTGGTTGCTGCTGCTGCTGCTGTTGTAACTGCTACTGTTGTAACTACTGCTGTGGCCTATGAGGAGGTCTCTTAGCCTTGAGAGCGGCGACGTATCGTCTCATTTCATCCCAATCTATTTGATGTTCATCATTCATATCGTGGATGTAATCTTTGAAATGGAAGCAGTAATCTACTGTGTGTCCTGGCTACCTGTGGTAGACGTAGTATTTGGAGGTATCAACATTCGGGGGCCATACGGGCCTTTCCCTGGGTAGCACAAGTATGTTTGAGGCCATGAGGGCGTTGAAAATATCCGCCAGAGTTTCTGGCAACGGTGGATAGTAGGCTCTCTTGGGACCGACCGGCCTCCTTTCTTGCTGTTGGGGACCATAATTCCCCGGGGGTGGAACTTGGTTGTACTGAAGTGGTGGTGGTTGTTGTTGCTGAGGTTGTGGTTGTTGTTGCTGTGGTTGACGTAATGGAGGCATATTATCCTGGGGTGGATTATTTTGGGGTGGAGGACAAAGAGGGAAAGGACCTGGTTGGAGGGGAAGTCGGGGCATTTGTGGAGGCCTTGGGTTGACTGCATAGTTGGCGTTGTTGACCGCACCCACTTGCTCATTTGTCACGACCCCTTCTGTGGCTCGGCCTGGGACACCAGCGCCTATCATTCTGACCACTTTGGGCTTCGACGACTCAAACATGTTCATAATGGGGGAGTCTTTTAACTGGGTTTGGATGTACTGGGCCCTTTCATAGAGTTCCTCCATTGTAGTAAGTTTATTCATGGCCAGGACGTGTCTGAACTGTGGGGTTGCATTAGACACAATCATCTTCACTTGTTCGGGCTCGGAGAGGGTATCCCTTATTCTTTCCGCCAGAGACCTCCATCTATCAGCATAGCAGACAAAATCCTCGTCGGGCTTCATCTTTTCGGCCACTAGGTCGGTAATGGAGAGTGAGGGACCGACCCTATCCCTATATTTTTGCAAGAACCTTCTCTAGACTATTTCAAAATTCTCGGCCTCTCGGGGCTCCAAAGAATGGAACCACTCTAGCGCGGGACCATCCAATGATCTCCGAAAGAGGTATGCCAGGGACCTCTGATCGTTTTGCCAATAGGAGGGCTCATACATGAAATCCTTGAGGTGAATGAAGGGGTTGCCGGTACCATTGTATCTACGGTACGTGGGCATTTCGGAGGGAGGAAGATGAATGACGAGAAGGATTGGCAAAGTAACCTCTGGGGTGGCTTTCACGTCCACCATTCTTCGCAGATTTTGAAACTGCTCGTCCATGCGATTGAACCTATTGAGGAGCGATTGAGCGAGCTCCTCTGGAGGTGAGGTGGCACTTGCCACTGGGGGAGAAACTGTCTCCCGGAGACTTGAGGGGGGAACCCCGAATGAGAGGAAGCTGTCGGACCGCCGACAGTCGGCCCCGGCTGAAGCGGTATGTAGGGAACAACGGGAGTTTGAGATTGAGACGGGAACTGGAATGAGGGTGGTTGTTGGCTCGCTTGTCCTTGAAGCGAGGGAGACTGGATGGCTTGCGCCAATGAAGGAGATGGAATGGCCTGCACGGACTCTTGGAGAGGTGCGATGGTCGGAGTTGATTCCTGGGGCGTGGGGTAAATAGATTTCCCCTTCTGAATGGCCTGGAAGGCCCGGAGCTGTTCAGAGGTAAGCTCCGTGTTGGCGAGGACGCCCAGTAAGGAAGAGATATCCTGTGGTGGGGACGTGTCCCCGGCAATAACCTGCACCTCATGCGAGGGCTCATGAGAAGGACCCGAGTCCATAGCATAGACTCGCGGGTCGGCTGACAAACCACGACTAGGGTGGTTCTCCTCAAAAGACTCGTGAGCCATGCTCACAGTTTTCCCAGAACGCAAAAACATACACTAGCAAGCAGGTAGCAGAGATTATCAAACAAGTGGATGCCTTTACACCTTTTTTTGTGTTTTGATTTTGATGATTTTTTTTTTGTGTTTTTAGCGAGATTTGAAGTTCACACAAAATAGGGACCCTAGTTTATTTTTGTTTCACCGCCGTGTCAGCTAGGGTCTCTCGCCTCACCACGAATGGGATGACTAACTCCGGGGAACTTCAATGGTACAACCAGCCCAGTGAACGAAGAAGAGATTCTTCGATGTCGGGGACTTACGGAGGTCCCAGTGGAGGAGATTCTAGTCCGTTGAGAGGAATTCTCAAACGGAGAGTCCTTCCTTCATCGGGAAAGGATGATCCTTAGAAAAAATGAAAAAGGATATAAAAAGAGGGATAGATGTATGCAATGGAATGCTGACAGAGATATAGAGTAAGAAAATAACAGAAATAACAAACATATAATGAACACCCAACCAATCACAACTGACAGTGCTGCCGTGAGCACAACGGGGGCGCGCGAGGGTGCTAAGGTGGAGAAGCACGGACGGTGCCGAACTTGCAAGGGTAGCCAAAAGGAAGCAGTAGATAGTCCCACCGTGATCGCCAATCTGTGAGCGACGTCACGCGGCACGCGGAGCGAAGAGGACGCGGAGCGCGCGGGCTCCTTTTGTTTGCTGCAACATAAAAATAAGAGAAAAGAGAAGGGGCCACCACGGGAGATTACTCCGGCGGGGCTAGCGGGACAAATGTAATATAGCAAGATATGGGGGTTAAACGGCCATAGCGAGAAGTGACTCGCCGCGGCCTCGGGGGGACGGGAATGGTGCAGAAATCAAATAGTAAGAATTGAAACGGCCATTGGGGAAGTGACTCGCCGCGGCCTCGAGAATATGAGTAGATAAGAATATAACCGAATATAAGGAGAATATAAAGAACGGGAATTTAAACGGCCATTGGGGAAGTGACTCGCCGCGGCCTCAAGAATATGAATAGATAAGAATATAATAAAATATAAAGAGAATATAAGAACGGGAATTTAAACGGCCATTGGGGAAGTGACTCGCCGCGGCCTCGAGAATATGAGCAGATAAGAATATAACAAAATTAAAAGAGAATATAAGAACGGAAATTTAAACGGCCATTGGGGAAGTGACTCGCCGCGGCCTCGAGAATATGAGCAGATAAGAATATAACAGAATATAAAGAGAATATAAGAACGGGAATATAAACGGCCATTGGGGAAGTGACTCGCCGCAGCCTCGAGAGTATAGCAGAAGAGAGATATGGCAAAATATAAGAGATATAGCAAGATATATAGATGACAGAATTCAAACGGCCATTACGGGAAGTGACTCGCCGCGGCCTCGAGATTATGATGTGATCGCCAGGGGTCGAGGACCCCAAAATGAAAGAGTGATCACGCCTACCTCACTGGCAGGAAGTGGCGGGTTGCTTCTTCCTCCCCCTTCGGCCGGCCGACGGAGAGGGCTTTCTTCAGTTACCCTTGCAAAATAACAGACAGTAAATAGATGGAATTAGGAAATAGCAGTGTAGTATCAATCCCTTGTGATGAAAATAACGAAATCGCGGCAGGACACACACCATGTTGGTGTGATTTTAAACCCCTCTCGGACTCGAGTAGGAGGAAAATGAGATGATGGATGCAAGAAGTATATAAGAAGAGGCGCCCTTATGAAGGGGAATAGAGGATGCGAGATGATGAATGCAAAAGAACTACGAAGAAAAGGAAAGGATTGGCTTATTGGATGTGCCGATGGTGAAATCCGGCGGAGCTCCGCAGCGTAGGGACGACGTGGAAGCGCGGTGGATGAAGACGATCTTCCTCTCGCGAGCGTGGGCACCCGAGAAGCCGGCGGAACCTCCACCTACAAAAGACCCCACGGGTTAGAAATGACTCCGGTAGCCTCTGGGCTCCGGCAGCCTATCGGATCTCTTAGAAGCTCCTCCAGAACTGAGGGGGTGGGCCTCTATTTATAGGGCTCCAGAGGCTGGAGGCGTCCAGGACCCTGGACACCTCTATCAGGGCCGAAGTAATATTTTATTCTATTTTTATTCATTTTTTTTGAATATTTTCATGGAGGCGTCCAAGGTCCTGGACGCCTCAATAAAGGCCCACCGAAAGCCGCACGCAGTTTAGCACGACGCGTGGTTTTGAATGGCACCCGTGATTCAGAAATGGGCGCGTCCAGCTGGCAGGACGCTTCCACAATTGGATTTTTTCACACACGACAAACTGTCGATCGGTGGACGGGGCCCGGTGGGCAAGGTGATGGAGGCGTCCAGGGTCCTGGACGCCTCCATAAATATATTATTTTTATTTGATTTTTGTTTTGTTTTTTATGATTATTGATATTATTTTTATTGTTTTTGCATTGACGGAGGCGTCCAGGCAAGTGGACGCCTCCATGATTTTGATTTTTTTTATTTTTGGGTCATTGATGGAGGTGTCTAGGCGCCTAGACACTTCCATGATTTTTCACGAAAAAATTCAAAAAAATGTAAAAAAATTCATAAAAATAGGAAATCACCAGAGTAATTAAAAAATGTGAAGGCCGCCTTGGGGTATCATAGTGTAGTATGAGATTTACTCACGGTAACGTCAAGAACGGCGTGTCTACACTACCAAAGTAAAAACACACGGCAACCGCGCCGTAGAGGCCTGTCTCCCGGGACACGGCCAACCTGGACACGCTGTCCAAGGTGCAACCCAGACCATCTGGTCGCGAGTACCGCACAACAAGATGCCATCTCGGTAAAGCCACTAGTAGTAGTCTCACAGCACGAAAATCGACACACGTGTCACAGCGAAACAATCGGAACTCAACGGTCAACATGACCAAAAACCCAAAGGTCGAGGTCACTAATGTTGACAGTCTATCACTCTCTATCCACAACAGGAGTACCTCCCACTAGAAGCAAGACCGGATGCATCCACTGACGACTTAGTCCACGTCTCAGGTGTCTCCCTCCGGCCCAGCGGGAACTGAGACACTACACAAGTAACCACAAAGTAAGTGACTAGCTGGGGTCACACCCGTCAGCGTGGGTCCAACCGCCCCCAACCACGTGTGCATACACAAGCCGTCCGCCCCTAGCCTGGCCTCTAACTGGTTTTTCCCTCAGTCGGACTCTGGCTGCTAGACGCGGGGCCCGACGGTAACCAGTCTAAAAACCGTCCTCAGGGTAAGCCCGTACACCTACTCTCGGGTGAGACCAGCACACGCGTACTGGTGGGCTACGACTCGTGGAGGGTCGCTGAGAGAGTAGACTCTCAAGTCAACGGAAAATAACGTATGAACCTGACGAAGTACGGGGACCGTCCCACGTACCAGCACCGTCGCACGGTGCGCGAGAGTCGAGAAAACCCAAGTGACGCTAAGCCACTGGACTCTAGACAATCCTCTAGACGCACTACACCTAACGGTCCTTGAGTCACAAGACTCGGGTCAAGACCGTCGTATGCAACGACACAAGGCCGTCAATCTAGTCTAATCCCTAGGCCTAAAACCACTGTAGCACAAATACCGAAGCGGCTCACGAGCAGCCAAGACCATCCCCTCAAAAGGGAACTCAAGGGACTAAGGCCACACACATGGCCCATACGGAAAGCACAGGAGCACGATTCCCAAGGCAGCTCGCACACTGCCAAGTAACATCCCAACTCAGGGAGAAGCGGGAAACCTCCAGCCCCAGACTGGACAACTGGGCTCGTAGCCCAAGGCCTCACACAAGACCCACTCGGGAATCACTTTACGGAGAAACCGACGTCGCACGGGGAACTCTCACCGCATGTACACCGACGCACGGTGACTCGAGTCAAGAACGCTACACCCCGGGACCACACCGTACCATGACACCTGGCCCCAACGAAGTGCACAGCATCCGTCGGGCCATGGGTCGACACGTGGATCAAGAATCACACACCCGGGACTCGAATCGGTCAAAATGGAAACACCAGGTTAGACTGGCACATGGGCGGTTCATCCTGGGCCGCTCAAGGGACGTGCGGCTGGGGAAGAGCCGCTCAAGGGATATGCAGCCGGGATGGAGCCGCACAAGTGCGCTAATCGGACTAACCCCAAAGAGGATAGGTGGTTAGGGCTGAGCCGCCCAAGGGGATGTGCGGCTAAGGGTCACCCGCACAACCCAACCGACTTACTACAGTGTCGGGCAAAATGGTTTTGACCAAACCGCACAACCCGGCCGACACCCAACTGTTGACCAAAGGTCAACGGGGACATGCGGTCAGCGCTTGGCCGCACAAGCCCACGGAAAGACAGACGGCTGGGGACAAGCCGCCCATGGGGGGACATGCGGACCTCACCTGGCCGCACATCACATGTGTGGTCTATCGTCCGACCGCACAACCCCCAAAACCAGACGGGACATGCGGTCCAGAACCAGCCGCCCATATGATGGGCGGGCCCTGGTTCGACCGCCCAGCCGTCACGGCAAGCAAACCCAGTGGGTCACCCAATCGCGGCCTTTCCACGCCTCGTTCGTGCCGAAACGAAGGGGATACAGCCACAACCACCCTGGCAATCACATGGACTCCGACCGCAGTCAAAACAACGCACGAATCACGAAAAATGGGTGATTCTATCGAAGTTACCCAAAAAGGGTTTTCGGGCTTCCCGGAGCCCTACCGGTCCAACGGGACCACCAATCGAGATGAAATCAGGGAGAAAAGAATGCTCTCGCCCCAAGGAATCCGTTGACAGTAACCGATCTGGAAACCGTCGCCGTTCCCCAACGGACCCTACGAAACCTACAAAACCACGGTTTTGCTAGAACGGACCCAAAATCAGCCGTTTCCACGCCGAACGACGTGCAATGGTAGGGAAAATGAGCAGAACGCAGTAGTGTTCCGTCATCCTACCTCCACCGAAGAAACCACAAGCCGAAGCAACTAATCCACGCCGAAAACCACTCGGAACACGAACGACGCCATCTCGGAATCCACCGAGGGATCGCGCCCGCTACCGCTTTGATCCTCGCCCATCCTTGCCCGCATCCTCGCCCGCGCCGCCTCCGCCTTGCCCCCGCCTCGCTCCGTCAGCCGCTGGAGAAGAGAGGGGAGAAGGAGAGCGTGAGAGAAGAGAGAGTGAGAGTGAGTGAGAAATGAGAGGAGAGAGAGAGAAAAGAGGTTTATATAGGGAAAATCCAGAAATTCCAGAAAATCCTAAAAAAATAGAAAATCACACCCTCGCGGTCCTCGGAATGCACTGATCGCGATGGTACCACCCGTGCCCTGGTGAACGACCCGGTTCACCCGCAACGGAGTTCCGCAGGGTTTGCCGAAACCCGCACGCGGAAATCAAAAAACACGCGGAAAAAGCCACGGAACGCACTCCGGCCTATGTTTTGGCGTTTATTTGGTTTATTCATGCGTTGATCAACCAATGAATTAACCGGTAATTAACTGACTGATTGACTACGCGGGCGTGCCAGTCACATACATGACGAGTTTATTATGCGCTCATCCTGACCCGTGTCGGGCGAGAGTGAGATTCGGTCGGGAGCAGCAGTCCGCCATACCATGAAGGTCATGGCGTTAATTACATCCCCCGCGAGGAGAGAAAACCTTCGATTAATTATTGAGATAATGGGCTATCGAGGCCGGAATAAAGGATGCAAATGATGCAAATGATCATGCAAGATATTCTAGTCTACCATGCACGATTTATTAGGGTGGACCCTCAGTACGTGGCGGAGGACTTAGGTCCGAAGACCACCATCACGCGTAGCAAGAGCTTCCCGTCGGACGTTGCCTGGCTTTCTGCTCATGTCATTTGATATACTAAGGGCTCGTACACTCAAGCATACATTAATGCGATGCGAATGCTTAAACTCAATCATGACGATGAAGCTATGAAGTTAATTAATTCAGGTTTAGGCAAACCCATTTATTTGGCTTATTAATTACAGGGTTCATTTAATTTTGTTATTAGCGTTGGAGATCACCCAGGAGGCAAGGAGGGTATCGAAATGGCATAACGACGTGACTTGGCTTGAAACCGGCGCGGTATGTGTAGATGTGGAACTTGAAACGGCACGGGAAGCGTAGGTAAAAGCCTAAAACGGCGCCGTTGGAACGTGGGTATGAGGGATAGGTTAAAACGGCGCGATACTTATTTGAATGTTAAAACGGCGCGGTGGCCAAATGGGGTTAAACCAGCGCGATAGTTAGCTAAGGCTAATACGACGCGATGGTTAACTGGGCTAAAACGGCGCGCTGGCCAGAGGGGAGTTGAATATGGCGCGGCCTGGGCGCGCCGGATAGGGGCTCAATAAGTTCAAAGAACTTATGAGTCTAGAGTTAAAACGGCGCGGGGGGGGGGGGGGGGGGAATTGGCGCGCCGGATTTGGGCCGCACCGGATTAGGGGGTTTTAGGTTTATTAAGTATGCTTGAAACTTATGCATATTTATTGAGAATTTGTTGATGTTTTTAGAAGATTTGAAGATTTATTTGGCTGCAGAAGCACTAAAATGGAAGCAGTCATAGACTTATGCGAGGTTCCTACTCAAGCATAGTCTTTGATAGATGTATCAAAGCATAACAAGTGCAAATTTGACTAAGTCCTCAGTCCAAATTTTGGCAGCATCTCCCCTGGTTGGGGGTTTGCAGGGGCGAAGCGGAGACAGTCCCACTAGGTAGGGGTACGCTCCTTCAAGGCCGGGAATGCCAAGCGGTGACCGGCGGACTTCATCAGAGAGGAAGGACCCCGAGGGCTAGCCTGCTAGGGGTATCCAACTCCACGAGTCAAAACGATTAAGGGACGGCCAAGATGAGACATCACCTCGAGGGTCAGCCTACGAGAGGTGATCTTCTCACAGCCACCACCCCTCCCTCGAGAAGAAGGTGGATTTGAGGTCGGGTCAACCCTGTTGATATTCATTAGGTGAAACACAGAGTGCATATCATTAGGAGATAAGACTCTATGGATCGACAATGATTGAAGTTGATGGAAAATGTTCCCCTCCCCGGGCAGTGAATTCTTCGAAAAGATAAATAACTAAAGAACCCTATAACCAGAATACGTTTAATTGGGGAACAGCCGGCAGATGACCATATACACACACGTTCATCAAAGGGGCAAGCTAGAAGGGGAGCCAGCAGACCGGACTCGAAACCCAGAGGTCGGCCAGCAAACTGAGCTCCTGGAAGAGGAAAAAGGTCGAATAGCTCGACAGCATCTCCGGTACACACAGCTATATGATAAGAACAGTGGAGATGTTCATTCTTCTAACCCTAAACCATGAACAGGGACAGACTGAGGAGCCACCTCCGGGGACGAAGGATGATGCAAGGATAAGCATCCCTCTGGCCAGGAGAGAACATCTAAACACGTTGACTCATTCACACCATCTATACGACAGAGAGAGCCCCGGGGAGGGGGATCATTAATGTTGCCTCTAAGATCTGAGGCGCATTCGGCGGCAGAAAACCCAAATGAATAACATACAAGGGGTGGCGGAGATAGACTACGAGGCAGCAGCAAACACACCCTTTCCTTCATTCAGTCGCATAATGAAAACGTTACAACCCATTCGGCTCAGCGTTGTCGTCTGAGACCGATTTCATTCCCGAAAGGAGGAAAGAAAAGAAACAGGGGCGATTAGAGTGAGGGGGTTCGAGAAAAGCCCCGGACTCATATCATCACCCTTTGGGGATAATGCTCCGTGGAGCTACATCAGCGGAGTAAGAAAAAGAAAATAGCAGAGGCAGACACTGCCAGACTCGCCCACCCACCTTGAAACTTTGCAGCAGACGGCGGGAGGAAGAACAGGGTATCGGAACGAACGGACCCTCTGCTCCCCCTTTCTTCCTCTCCAAGCTCTCTTCTCTCTCTTTTTCTTTTCCTCATTTCTTGTTGTTGCCTCCCCCTTTTTTGTTGTTGTTCTTCTTTGTTGTTGTTGTCCTCTTTGTTCTCGAACATGAGGTCCCTTATATAGGAAACCATTCGAATGAGCTTAATCTGGCGCGGGATTTAGCGTGTCGGTTTACAACCATCTTGCGCACCGGATTCAAGCTGAACGGGGCACGCAGGTTTAGGAGACTGCCCAAGGTTAAAAGGGGCGCGCCGGATTTGTGGGGCGCATCGGTTTAGCAGGAGCGCGCCAGATTCGAGCCATTTGATCGCCTTAACCCGGTGTGGGCCCGATAACAGGCTTCGAACTGACCTCGAGGGTTGCTGCGACCTTTCATTTCTCCATAGTCTTTCTGGGTCATAGAAGAGGCCATAGACGAGAATTCTGAGCCGCCAAATGGTTGCTTTTAGCATTCGTGTGCTTTAAGCTCGAACACACGGGTTTTCCACTGACACGGCTCTTGGCATCACGGCTTGTATTGCCGACTCGTCTCGACTTGTATTGGTAGCTCCCACGGGTAGTGATATGCTGCCCGGGGTGTTTTTGCCTCGACCGGGCGATCATCTGGCCGCCGATGGGCCCCATGTGCTGGGAAGCCGTACCCGTGCCGGGTAATCGGGGTTTTCTGCCATCAGAACCTTCGATCCTTTGCTTTGAGGGGTCGAGGGTGTTCTTCCACCTCAGGAGAGTCTTCACTGAGGTGGCGAGCCACCGGGTAGACCACCATCCTTGGTCGAGTGACGGGTGTGGGGTAGCGGCACGACAGAGTCGACGCCAGATCATTAGGCTGGATTGGTCGCGCTGCCGGTTGGTTGTGGATTCATCTCGACTCTCCCGAGGCGAAGTCCCCGGTGTTCATCCCAGGTGACCCGAGGCTCTGGCGGCTTGAGAAGTCTTCAATGTGTTGATCTTCATCGGCTTCTGTGCTTTAGTGGGCCGTATCATTTGTCTTTGCGGCTTGATCACCGTTGATCATATTTTGCGTGCCAACAAATGCCCCCCAGCCACGGGTGCTGCGGGCGAGTCACCAACGAAGCGGGGCCCGTGGATGAGCCTCATCCGGGCAGATTCCCGTCTGACTTGACACAGTCTTGGAATGGCCTTTGAATACGGTGCGGCTCTGGGGCTTATGCTAAAACGACGTTCGTTTGCACACATAAGCCTAATCCGGCGCGCTCCGTGAAGAGGGGGGCCAAATTCGGCGCGCCCCTTTGGAGAGGAAGCTAATTCGACGCGCTCTCTTGGTTTATTTGAGAGAGGGCCTAATTCGGCGTGCCATTTTGCGCGCCGGATTAGGATGAGTCTGCTTCTTTTAAAGTTTGAAATTCCCTTTTCGAGAGGGAAACGTTAATCCGGTGCACCCTTTAGCGCGTCGGATTAGGGCCGTCAAGCCCTTCTCTATATCTTCCCATTCTTCTTCTTTTTTCTTCATCCTCATCTCATTTGCATCTCCAGCTTCTCTCTCCTCCCTCCTTCTTCCAGAGTGCGGCGGCGAGAGCGAAGTGGTGAGTGAGGAATTTCGGGGTTCCACCCCCCTTGTTTTCTCAAGCCCCGGGAGGCTCCTCGTAGGCTTGTCCTCGGAGCTATCCCCCTGGGTGTCCTGTTTGGCCCTGGCGTGACGCCTATGGCCTTTTGCAAGGATCGTCACTTAGTGGACGAGTTCCCGCTTCGCCCTGGCAATCTCCCGAGCTGGGGAGACTCTGCCGAATTTTTGTCAGAAAAGACTTTATCTTGAACAGGCCTTCTAACTTTGCTTGCTTTCTTTGTGGTTGTCTTTTATGCAGATATCATGGCATCTGGATCTTCTTCCTCCCGTGCTATAGTAACGTGGAGGGATGTTCACTCCTTGGACATGGGTCATAGCAAGCTGGCCATAGTAGCTGAATCTTCTGATTCTGAGACTGAGACGGTGGATACAGACCGTCTGCTGATCATCGAAAGCGATTCCTTCAAGTAAGAACGCCCCGACGGCTCCTGGGTGGACCATCCTAAGGACAAGCATCTGATGTCCTTTCTGAAACGGTTCAACCTTCAAGGGAAGTTGGACCTAATCCTTGTTCGCAGAGCCGAGCTAGCACTGCTCGAGGGACGGGGTAGTCTCAATGACTACGTCGTGAGGGGAAGACCCATTTATCTACCCGACGAATCGAGGAAGTGGGGCCCTGTGCTCGGGCTTCAGGAGCTATCTCCATAGGACGGGCTGCTGACCAGAGCCCCTGAATTCGTTCCGGCTAGGTGGAACGAGACTGCAGGTCGGGTAGACTGGGAGAAGCTGTCTTTTGGCTTATTCCTGGCTCTGCTCAAGTGGGGATACAGGGACGAGCCTTTCCTGTTGGACTGTCTGGCGGTCCGATTCAAGCACCAGATCTTTGTGGGGTGGTTTGCTGACCTGAAGGCCACCGATGCCCACTCTTTTAGGCCGGGAGTAGTTGAGTTCACCAACTTTGTCTTGCAGCAGTATGCACCCATTCTGATCAGGGCGGGTGTATATCACAGTGTATACGCATCCAGATACCGCTACCCCATCTCAAAGGGTCTCTATTGCGGCATGATTGAGGTGTTTCGCCCGGAGTACAACACCTTCTATACTTCGGAAGGAGAGACATCCTTAGACCTCTGGAGTCTCTCGCAGCAGAGCGGCCCCCCGATAGACGGCGAGCCGTACGAAGAAGTCTACTGGCCAGACTGGCTGAAGGACCAGACAGACGGAGAAGGGCAATATCTGACGGGTTTCGCCTACCGCTACTTGATGAAGGCGTACCGCAACCTCTGCCGTTCTTCTCATGAAGCGAAGGGGGCGATGAAGCCTAGAGAGAAGAGGCATGTGCGGATGGGCACTTGGCTTCAATATTTCTTCAGGGGAGAGCAGAAATATACTGTAGTGCCCCAGAATTTATGTAATAATTTCTGGATCATTTATAGAATTTTCTGGAATTTATTAGGAATTTATAAAGACTAAATAGATTTATAAATGGATTATTGGATTAATAAGTCATTATAAGGCCCAATTGTGTCAAATAATTAACATAGCCTATTTAAATAAGATCCAAAAGGTCTAAGGACCAAGCCCATTAAGTTTGGCCCATATTCTAGAAGGTTATTTAACATATTCACGTATTTTAAGGATAAATACTATTTTATAGATAATTATATTGGATAAACGAATAAAAGAGTTTTATTAATTTGAAATTCTGCCCACGTTGTATGTAACGGTCTATCGTACGACCGCCACATGCATGTAACGCACTTAGACTGATGCGTTACACCCTGATAGTTACGCGAATGAAAGAACGAGCAAAAAGATTAGAACTTTGGGATCCTATCTGCAAGAGATCGACTTGGGAGAGTTTATAACATTACTAAGGACTCTTAGGGATTAGGTTATGGTAATTAATGACTCTAGAATCGATCTAATCTTCAAAACCCTATAAATAGGACTTAGTTCTAAACTGAGCGACCCTTACTTTTGGCTCGTAAAGAATCAAGGTAAGGAGATAGAATTTTAGGTAAGTTCTTTAGAAGATTTTGTTTAATATACTTTAGACTAATAGTTCTCTAAATTTCGTATTAGGAGATCAAGCAACCAAGGAGATTGAAGCTTCCAAAGTTGCTGGTTCGACTATAATTACCCAGGAATCTGAACGAAAGTCCTCTGAAGATTAGGAGATTAAGACATCTAAATGAGGTAATTAGAATTCAATCCTTTATAACTTTTTGATCACCTTAGTTTCATATTCTTACCCTCAAAATTTCACATCTTTAGGATAAGAGGTTGGAGAGATAGAGCAGCAGGAAGTTGCTGAAAAATCGCTGGAAAAGGAGAGCTAGGGCTCGATTTTTAGATTCAAATTAGAAGCTTAAAGTCTAATTAAGAGGTAGGTTATCTCATGATTGAAAAAAACATCTTGTTAAGGATAAAAGCCCTCTGGTTTTGATTGATTTCATGCATCATGAATCATGAATTCCATGTTTTAGTGGGTTCATGCATACATACATATCCTTAGCCCTAATCAAAGATCAAAGATATTATCTTGTCTATTCACTAAAACCCATGTATGTAGTTGGCCCATACTTCGTTTATCATGCCTAGAATAATTGTAGTATTTTGATTTCCAGGCATGTTATGTTTCATAAACTTTTTCTTTATTTTACTGCCAGCAGACGATCTGATGCATCAAGGTAAGACCGTCACAATGATATAACGGCCTTACTATAAGCCGTCACACCTTCTTTGGTGTTTGGAGTTCTCTGTTGTCTCTGACTCACCATCGATGGAGCGTTACATTACTGTAACGGCCTCACGATAAACCGTCACAGTCACTGTGACGCACCCATTCTAGACCGTCAGGGTAACTGTAGATAGAATGGGAAACTAGTTAATTTAACTTATAAATAAGCCTAGTTATCTAAGTTTTGACCTGATTTCATATCTTTAAGATTATTTACTGATTCATGATAGAAATTGCATAATTTAGGTATCTTAAGTTATTTTAAGTTATGTTAATTTCATGTGACAAGTTTCTATAGTTTTGTATCTAAATCATGATTTTTCAAAGATGTATTTGTTGACACCCATTTTGTGCCGATAAGTTGAGTCATTCCTCTTACTCTCATTTATTGATGTCTCGAGTTGTCCATTACTCGTTGGGCTATTTTCTGGCACGTTCTGGGCCAATTTTATGGGTAGTCTCCCTCCCTGGCAAAGTCTACTTCAATTCAGGGCTTAATGGGCCTTGGCTTTAATTAATCGAGCTTTTCTATGCATTTCAAGTGTCCAGCGACATGTACGGTTCACCCTTGACCACACAGCGATTTGAGCGGTCGCTTATGGGCCGTCCATATATTTATGAGATATTTTGGTTGATTTTCTGAATTTCCACCGACGCGCTTTTATACGGTCTCAATCGTCGCCGTTCAAGATGATGAGCGGGCTAACATTAGCCGTTCTACTCCCAGAGTCCTACGTTCGGTTGATTGTTTAGATAACTACCTATTTATCTCATTTATCTTGATTTTCCACCGACGAGGTATGAGCGGTTGCCTCTTGGCCGCTCTTGTGGATGAAAGGTCCATGATTAGCCGTTCATCTTATGAGAGTCCAACGCCGGTGTTATCGGTCAGTTCGATGGGTATTTGGATAATACTTTCTATTTATTGAATTTTCACCGACAGGGATGGACGGCCTAGAGATAGACCGTCCAACCTGATGAGTGGTCTATCGTGCGACCGTTCATCTGCTCGCATCCTGAAAGATTAACAGATTTTCTCTCTCTATCTGTGGTTTTATCCCCAACTTCCTTGAACTATTTCTCCGCGGATATGAAGTCAAATTTGGTGCCGTTTCTTCTGGTTGAAAGATAATTCCATTATCTTCATCTTTTATTTGATAATCTCGACCTGAAAATGGCTAGAAATCCCAGTTTCGGGCTAAAATCCCTGGGTGCTCTATAAATAGACCCCGAGGTCCAGTTTTGAAAGGGGAGGAGATTTTTGGTCGACGGCGAAGCCCTGCCGCATTCTTGAGCAACCTAGCACCAAGGAGGGAGACTTTCCACGTCCATATAAGCCTCCGGTTCAGGGGTAGTCTAGTTTTTAAGTCTTGCATGTTTGATAGGTTTTGTCCACTTTTTCATTGCATGCATCACTCTTCTCACTTTCTCCCCACGTTTTTCTTCACCTTCATTGCCATGCACACACACACCCACGTTTATGACACCCTAGGGGTTTAAAATCCCCCAGGTATCCCCCTTTCCACTTATTTATGTTCATTTCTTCTTATTTTGGCATTTACTACACTTTTCAGTTCTAATTTGGGTTTTCTCTTTGTGTTTTCGTGTTATTTTGCAGGTCAGCAATCCTTAGCACGAGGCCCATCCCCTCTGGCCGGCCGGAGAGGGTGGAGGTTGGACCCTTTGAGACTTCTGGCGTGGTGGTCTTGCGCGGTTCTATACGATCCGTTCAAGGAGACGTGCGGCTCTACCTGAACCGTTCTTCTTCCTCCTGCGGTCATGATAGAGCCGTTCAACTGCCAGGAGTGCTTCATCCCGTATCCTCTGCAGCGATCTTAAACGGTCTGTCGTGAGACCGTGCATCTTATAGGCGGTTCTTCTTGGGCCGTATATCTCTCCAGCGCTGCAGGTCAGGCGAGTACCTCTCCCTCTTTCCAAGGTACGGCGTGTTCATCACGTTCGGCGCCTTGGTGGCGATCACAGGTTTTTCGTTCCTCCCTTTCCCTCTGTCTTCATTCATTTCCCATGTTGGATATGGTAGGACAGACATTGGGAAGGCATTAGAAGAATGGACGGGAGGAGAAATATATCTACACCCTTCTTTTGTGGCGATCACGGTGGGACACCTAGTGCCCATCGTGTTAGTGATTTGCTGACCCCTTCTTTTGTTATGTTAGTCCTCTTCTTAAAGTGATTGCAGGTTGGGTCGTGTTTTCTGCCTTCTGGAACGTGAACGGTTCTCCCAGAGCCGTTCATCCCCTGTGCGGCTGCACGTCCACCGTCCCTCTCTGCGAACAGTGCTAGTTCTCCTACAAGCGTCCTGTCATAGACGGCCTCCTATCGACCGTTCACACTGACGAACGGCCTGTCCTTGGCCGTCCATCTTTCTAGCATAGGTACGCTTCTGGTTGGTCTGGTTGTAGGTACACGGTTGCTGGAGATCCGTTCCAGAGCTTACGCGGCTGTTCACAGACCGCTCTTCCTGGTACGTTTCTCATCTCTGCCATCCTTCATTTCCAGCATTTTTTGATTTTTGCAGTTATTCTGTCGTTACTCCCTGTTACTCCCTGGGTTATACGATTCTGTACAGACCGTCTGTCCCTTTGAGCGGTCTTACATAGACCGTCCTTGTGGTGCTACAGTGCACCCGTAAATCATTTTGATTGCCATGTTCCATGATATTCATGATCTTTGGTGCTGGTTGTTGATCTCCCCCTGCTCCCATATCATTGTTGCATGATTGTTTTCATTGCTTATATATTTGATTGGTCATTGGTTGATAGTTGCTAGGCTAGATTTTGCATGCACTCGGTGCACATAGGAGCATCCATCTCTTTCATAGTAGTTGCATTCCTACCGAGGTAGGGTTTCCTCTCGTCACCATACTGCTTGGAGCCGACTAGGGGACCTTGCTGAGGACCTCCGTAAGCCCCCGTGATCCGTGGATTCCCACACGGACGCCGGGCAGGTTGTACCGTATTCACCCCTAGTCTAGGGTTTGCATCCGCGAGCGAGAGAGCCCCGTAGAGTCACCCAGTCCCTCATTTTCCACCCTGGTTAGGTACCTTGTGGTTGAGCGAATTCATATATTAATTAATCCACTAAGGTCCTACAAGAGGAATTTAAAAATTGTCATGCATCATTTGACAACTTGATTGCTTAAGTGCTTGATTCTCCTCTCATCTCTCCTCTTCATTGGATGCTTGGTTGTTTGAGGTTTTGCTTTGGTTAGGATTGATTGCTCTAGTCTTGAGGTGTTTAGTGTATGTGGGGTTGTTTTTTTCCCTCAGGATCATCACCTAGGGTCAGTTCTCATTTCCATTCCTACTTTAATCCTTTGTTTGATTCATCATCTCCCATGTCGTCATACGACTTCTCCCAGTCCCACGAGGACTCTCTTCCTCGCGGACTTCTTGAGGACCCATCTAGGGTCACCCATATGCAGGGAGGAGAGGGGACTGCCCCTCCACTCTCGACCATTCTTGGCGAGGGTTCCCAACCCTCTCTTTTCGATCCATCCATTCAGAATCCGGCCAATCAAATTCTCAACATGATGGCCCAGCTGGACCCTACCCAGCTCCATCTCATCCGGCAAGCCTTGCAGGGGGCCGATGCCCCGACTTCAGCTCCTTCTCGTGGCATGACTGCTGTTGCCACTACATCTTCTGTTGCTAGGACCACCTCTGTGGCCCCCATTGACCTTACTCCCACCCGTCCTCAGATCCTTCAGTACTCCAGCTTGGAAACGGGCCAGGCTTCTACCTCGGCCCATCAGCCGCTCGATAAGGGGAAGTCTCAAATCCCCTCTGTTCCTTACCTTGATCCCTATGTCACTATTTCTCCATCGCCGCAGGCCCTTGTAGCCCCGACGGATTTTACTCGGTTGCAACCAGGGGCCGCCTAGCTGGCTCACGTGGATGTGGGCCCTTCCCTGGCCCATTATCCTTCTTACGGGCTGCCCCCTCAGTCGGATTTTCCTTTGGCTCCGTATCCAGGTATTGCTCCTCCTGCTCCTTCTCCTCCATCCCGGGAACGGGAAATTCTTGACAAATGGGCTGCTATGCAGCAACAAATTGACCTCCTCCACAAGCGGGTTGGCCCGCAGTCTTTGGCTGATGTCCCTATTCCTAACTTCAGGGACATTCGTTTTCCCCCTCAGTCCGAGCTCCCTGTGTACCGAAAATATGACGAGAATGGCAACCCGTTCATTCATGTTCGGGAGTTTCTTTACGAGTCAGCACAGTTCCAACATGATGATCGCCTGATGGCTTACTTATTCCGCCGATCATTGGAGGGGGTCGCCCTGGAGTAGTTCTATACCTTGCCTATGGAGGAGGCCAAAAATTTCAAGACAGTCAAGGAGAAGTTCATTCAGAGGTTCCAAGATCGGGTCGGTCCCAAGTATTCCTTCACGGACCTGGTAGCGGAAAAGATGAAGCCGGAGGAGGATTTTACGACCTATGCGGATCGATGGAGGCAGATGGCCTCACGTGTGCCCGGGCAAATCCCGGAAGAAGAGAAAGTTAAGTTGTTAATCTCCAATGCTACCCCGACATTCAGAAATATTTTGGCAATGAATGACATTTCGAATATGCAACAGTTATACAGCAGGGCCCGGTTCATACAAACCCAATTAAAGGACTCCCCTATTCATTCACTGTTTGAGGCCCAGAAACCCAAAACCGCCAGAAAGTCCCAGGGCCCCGTCACTGAGGGAGTGCAAATCAACGAGCAGGTCCAGGCTGTTCAGTTTCCCCACCAAGCCGCTCCACCTCGCTTCCCGCAGCCTCCACGCAACCCCCAGTTCGCCGCTCCACAAGTTCCCCAACCCAGTTTCCCAGTTCCTCAACACCCGCAACAACAACCACCACCACCCCAACAGCCTCAGCGGCCGCCGCAATATCATGATGTTCCTCCCCCCGCCGCTTACGGACCTACCCGACCGAGCCCAAAGAGGACCCATTACCCTCCTCTTCCTGAGACATTGCCTGATATTTTCTCTGCTCTGGAGCGTCAGAACTGGAATCCGGCTGCCGATCAGTCCCGATATTACATATATCATCGGCAGCCCGGGCACACAATAGAGCGGTGCTATCAGTTTAGAGATATGGTGTATGATTTACACGAGGGCCAGAGGATTTATTGGGCCCAGATGCACCAGTTGATCAAGGACATCAAGCAGAGGCATAGACAAGCCAGGCCACAGCAGGCGGCGCACCAGCAACAGCAATAGCAGCAACCCCAACAGCAACAGCAACCCCAGCAATAGCAGCAGCATCAACAAGACCTTGGGATCCATCAAAATCCCATGCCGGTACGCCAACCCGCTCCCCAGCAACAACAACAGCCACCGGCGCCGGCACCGGCCCAGGTAAACATTGTTTAACACCCAGCCCCCAATGCTGGGTGGACTTTTGATGATGAAACCCCCGCACACCTCTTGGCCTTCCACCACAACCATTCCCCCGCACCTGCTATCCCCTCCGTTCTCAGGCCCGCCGTTCTGACCACCACTCCACCCATTATTCCCTCCGCATCACCCATCAGGCCCACCGCATTCCCCTCCATACCGCCAGTCCTTTCGCCATCACCCACCATACCCTCCATCATCACCCCTCCACTTAACCCCTCGCCCATTTCCCCTTCACCAGGGCCCATCAGGCCAACTTCCGCCATCCTCACCCCCATTTCTACCCCTTCCACCTACCCCACCAGGCCAAGCGGGGGTCCATCTCAGGCTGTGCCGGCACCACATTGTGCCCTTCGGAGCGGGAATCCATTCCACAAAGTTTACCCTTCTTCTCGTGCACCCGCACCTACCCCTCAACCTTCTTCCTTAATAGCTGAAGATGCAGACCCCGTGCCAGGCACGAAGTACGACTTGTTACAGCACTTGGACCGGATGCCGGCCAAGATTTCAGTTTTGGAATTGATCAAAAGGTCACCGCTACATCAGGATGCTTTGAAGACCTTTTTGTAGAAAGTGATGGTAAATGAAGATGTGGCGGTGGACAGTTTACCAACGGTGTTGGCAACCATCACAAGGGGGCCCTCTATTTCATTTTCTGAGTCAGAACTAGCTCCCCCAGAGGCACGGCAGATGCCACTTTGTATTACCATTTCTTTGAATAAAGTGGTTGTTGAGTCTGCCCTTGTGGACACAGGAGCATCGATAAACGTGTGTCCATTGAGTACCCTCCGTGCCTGTAACATTTTAGAGGATATGCTTAAGCCAACACCCACCACAATAGCAGCATATGACAATTCCAGGCGTGCTTGTCACGGGGTCGTCACTGTACAGGCCGAGCTAGGGCCGTTGGTTATGGACGTGGAGTTTTATGTGTTGGGCATTGACCCAATGTTCAAAGCTATTCTGGGTCGTCCATGGATAAACAGTTTAAATGCCGTACCTTCAACCGCCCACCAATGCCTGAAATTCTCATTCCAGGGTCGGGTGGTTAAAGTGAAAAGCATCTCCACCGTCCAGTCTGTTGATGCCATCACAGATAAGATTCTCCCTACACTGTGACCAAGTAATAGGCCAGTTTTGTCAGTAATGGACTTAAACTACCCATGGGCATATGCGTCACGCAAGCCCGCCACTGCGCCAGTCAACGTAAAAATTAAGTCCAAGATAAGAGATTCAAAGGGGTGGCACATGATTCTGAAACTGGGTTATCAGTCGGGCCTGGGTCTCGGCACACAATTACAGGGGTGGACCAAGCCCGTCCCTAAAAGCAGGAAGATGGGCCGCCGAGGCCTTGGCTACCGTGATTCAGCAATGTCAATACTTGGAGATTCTGGGCCGTTAACGTGGGACTATCGACAACATTTTGTGAAAGGCCCGCTGCAGCCCGGCACTTTGAAGCAACCACCGTCATGTGCGGATGTGAAGGTTGATGCCGCCTGTGATGATTCTGACCCACCGCCGCCACTGAAAGGGTTGGTGGGTGATATGGAAGATTTTGCTGGTTGTTTTGAAAAGTTGTTCAGTAAAAGAGAATGAAAAAGCCCAAGGAAGAAGGAGATGCAGCTGGTGAAGCATTCTCCAACGCAGCTGGGGGGCCATGGGAAGTGGGGAGCTCTATCACTACCTTTTCTCTGTCCCCGTCCCGTCTTGCCTCTTTGTTCCAACAATTGTGGTTTGTCCCCCGTTCCCCTTCAATTCTGGTCGACCCGTACTTCACGGAGAGACCGCCTGAAATTTTATTTGTTCCATGTGCTTGCGGGCGCTACCCGCCTATTGATCTTTCAACCTTGTTTACTCCTCCCCCCCAATGCCCAACTCCACGAGATGTGGTTTTGATCCTGTGATCCATTCTTCGATTGCATCTTTCCCGATTTTTCCCCATGCAACTACCTCCTCCCCCGTCCTCTTCCTCATGTTGCGTGATATCCTCCGGCCTCAAAAAAAAAAGCCAATTTTAAACAGAGGTTTCAATGGAAGATTACGCTGTGTTCTGCTCAGCTTCCCAGGGGCATGAGACCCCTATTTTTTTTCGATAGATTTCATATCTCCTAAGCTAGATGTACAGTGTGCAGAGTCTCCTAGGTTAGTAGAGTCAGTTGGGGTAGAGTCTAGTTCGAGTCTAGTCAGCCCGTCCTCGTCTGCAGCGCACCCTGTGATGCGTCACTCTAAATCCATCTCTGATAGGTTTCTGCTAGATTTGGCCGAAAGATGCCATGCCCTCCTTAGGTGCCCAGAGTTTGTAGAGACCGTAATTGTTTTGGAAGATGATGAGGAATTAGAAGGGGTATGGAGCAATGACGGATTAGGGGTATATGCAATTGTGAATGAGAAGGACCCAACTGATGATGAGGAAAGCGATGTGGATGACGCTGCCGACTTGTACGCACAAGGTTTGAAGAGGTTTGATGAACCGTCATCGGCAGTAGATGAACCCACTAAAGAGATTAATCTTGGAACAGAAGAGGATTTCAGGCCCATACTAATTTCTGCTAATTTCCCTTCTCAGGCTGAAGAGGAGCTCATCAAGGTTTTGAGGGAGTACATCGATTCTTTTGCCTGGTCCTACGAGGACATGCCGGGTCTTGACCCCACATTGGTTGAACTCCGATTGATTCTTAAACCAGGGGCAACACCCGTTAAGCAGAAAGCAAGAAGGTTCCACCCGCAGATGGCCTTAAGGATAAAGGAAGAAGTCGACAAATTACATAAGGCCAGGTTTATTAGAGTTGTTTTATATCCGCAATGGGTGGCGAACATAGTCTCGGTAATGAAAAAGGATGGCAAAATTTGGATTTATATCGATTTCAGGGACTTAAATAAGGCATGTCCGAAAGATGATTTCCCGCTTCCTCACATTGATGTATTAGTTGATAACACGGCTGGATATGAAGCCCTCTCATTCATGGATGGATATTCCGGATATAACCAAATCCGTCTTGCTCCTGAGGATCAAGAGAAGACCTCTTTCACCACGCCCTGGGGCACATACTGCTATGTCGTTATGCCATTTGGATTGAAGAATGCAGGTGCCACTTATCAGAGGGCAATGATGGCTATCTTCTACGACATGATGCATGTCTACTTAGAAGCTTATGTGGATGATATTTTGGTAAAGTCGAGGTCTCGAGAGGAACACCCCGCCATTCTAGCCAAAGTGTTGCAAAGGGCTAGGGAATATAAATTGAAGATGAATCTGAAGAAATGTGTATTCGGAGTTGCATCAGGGAAATTGCTTGGGTTTATAATTAGTAAACGGGGGATTCAGATCGATCCGAACAAGGTAAAGGCCGTTATGGAAATGCCGCCGCCGAAGAACATCACTGAACTCCGAGGTTTGATTGGGCGTTTACAATTCATTAGGATATTCATATCTCAACACTCGCAGAGATGCCACCCATTCTATGAATTGTTAAAGGCGGGAGCAAAGTTCGAATGGAATGAACAATGCCGAAAGGCCTATGAGGAGCTTAAGGTTTATCTTTTTAATCCCCCGATTTTGCAACCACCCGTCCCTGGGAAACCCCTGATCCTATACATTTCTGTGATTGAGGACTCCCTAGGAGCTGTCCTGGCTCAGGTAGACGATGAAGGAAGGGAAAGGGCAGCATACTATCTTTCGAGGTTGTTTAATCCTGTTGAATCCAAGTATACTGCCATGGAGAAGACATGTGCAGCGCTAGTGTGGGTAGCTCAGAAGCTCAAACACTATTTCCTTACCCACGAGGTCAAGCTGATCTCTAGGATGGACTCCATTCGTTATCTTTTAGAAAAACATGTCCTTTCTAGCAGATTAGCTCGCTGGCAGAGCTTTCTTTCCCAATTCGATATCACCTTCATCATTCAGAAAGCAATCAAGGGGTATGTCATTGCTGAGCATCTTGCTCATTCTCCCATCCCTCGAACTGATTCAATCCAGGACGAGTTCCCTGATGAACACTTGGCAGTAATCACTCATCTTCCTTTTTGGTCTCTCCATTTCGATGGTGCTCTCAATTCCCAGGGCAGTGGAATAGGCGCCGTTCTCATCACTCCGGAAGGGATAACCATCCCTATTGCTTATCAACTCTCATTTCCTGCCACGAATAATATAGCCGAGTATGAGGCTCTCCTTGCCGGCCTGAAGCACGCCTACCTCTTGGGCGCGCGATACCTTAACATCATAAGAGACTCTCAATTGGTGCTGCGTCAAGTTCTGTCACCTTACCGCACCCGTGACCCTAAGCTTAAGCCCTATCAAGATTTGGTCACGCTCTTGGCTAGGCAATTCCGGAAGCTTATCTATATTCACACTCGTTCTCAGAACATTTTGGCTGATGCCCTTGCATCACTAGCGTCTTCTCTCTCATTTCCCCTCAGTCGCGCCACCGAGACCATTGTGGTCCAGCGGTTGGACGCCCCTTCTTTTCAGGATCCCAAAACCTTAGAAAATTTGTAGAAAGGAAGGCGGAAAGGGAAGAGGTGAAAGAAGTTTCGTTAACTGAGTTTGAGGAGATCATAGAAGAAGAAGAGTTGCCGTGGGATTATGAAATTGAGCAATATTGTAGGGATGGTTCATTTCCGGAGACGGTAAATGTCAAGTAGCGAAAGGCCATTAGAAGAGTCGCCGCAAGATACACGATTGTTGCTGGAGAATTGTATAGGCGAGCTCTCAATGGAGTTCTAATGAGGTGTCTAGATGACGATGAGGCTTGGAAGGTAGTAGAAGCAGCTCACTCTAGTGAGTGTGGAGGGCACGTAAATGGGCAGGCGTTGGCGAAGAAGATTCTTAGGCAGGGCTATTACTGGCCAACCTTAGAAGAAGATTGATCCACCTATGTCTGTAGGTGTCTTCAATGCCAGCTCCATGCTGACAAGATCCATGCTCCTGCTTCTTCTCTCCATCCTCTCTCTGCTCCTTGGCCATTTTCCATGTGGGCCTTTGATATCATCGGACCTCTCAGTGACCCGAATTCCACAGTCAAGCAGAAGTCCTTCATTTTGACGGCTACGGAGTACTTCACCAAGTGGGCGGAAGCTGAAGCCTATGCTGAGATCAAAGCCACCACAGTATGCCGCTTCATCCTGAAGAATATCATCTCGCGGTTTGGAGTGCCAAGTGATATCGTCACCGACAACGGGCCTCAATTCGTTTCTCAAGAACTCCGGGACCTCTGTAAGAAGTTTAATATATCATTGCATCATTCATCACCATACTACCCCCAAGGTAATGGCCAGGCTGAGGCCACGAATAAAACCCTTCTAAAAATCATCATGAAAACATGCGATTCACACAAATTTGCTGATTGGGCCGATAAACTGGTAGAAGCTCTATGGGCTTATCGCACCTTCATCCGTACTCTCACGGGGCAAACTCCTTTTGCTCTCACCTATGGGATGGAGGCGGTACTCCCGTATGAGATCCTGATCCCTTCCCTAAGGGTGCAACTGGACAAAGAACTTAATCTCGACGAGCGTCGAGAGGCGTTGCTAGTCCAACTGGAACTCTTAGACGAGAAGAGGCTTAACGCGGCCAATCATGTCTCGGTTTATCAAAAGCGTGTCTCGTGGTATTTTCAAAAGAAGGTCATCGAACAAAAATTCCAAGTGGGTAATATGGTTTTGAAACGTAAATTTATCAGGTCAGCAGGTCCCAGGTCTAAGCTGCAACCTAACTGGGAAGGGCCGTTTATAATTAAGGAAGTCTATCCGGGTAACGCGTATCGTTTAATCAATGCGGAGGGCGAAGAATTACCAAATCCGTGGAATGGGCTATATTTAAAACACTTTTATCCATAGAGTCAAATCAGCAACGACTTGGTGGCGGGGTGCGCCTTCACTTGATCACGAAAGGAAATCCCCGATTCAACATTTCACACACTACACGACCCCCCGTGGGTCGGTTTCCCTCTTTTGCATAACACCGTTTCTCCCTTAGCCATGCTTCAGGGAGGGTGCAAGTCCTTGTTTTTCCTTCTCTCTCGACTGAAAATAGGGGCAAAGGGTGAACAAGGGGGCGAGAACTGATCTAGACCCCCCAATAAAAGAGGTCTCAAATAGGGGCAGTCCATTATGACCTTATTCCGTAAAAGAACAAGAAAGAAAAGAAAGAAAGGAATGAAAAGAAAGAAAAGAAAGAAAGGAATGAAAAGAAAAAAAAGGGGCAAAAATCAAAGCTAAAAGCTCGTAAGCTCGAAGCTCTCAAAAGGTTTGAAAGACCCCAAAAATAATAAAACTAGCCACGACAAGAGTGGCAGTACAGTTTCCTCGCGAGACGTTATGAGCCCGGTCGTATACGTGTCTAGAGCGGAAGTAGGTTCGATGATGGACATAAAGTCCCAACGCAACAGACAAAATTCTTTGAAAATGGGGTGTCACGAGAAGAACTCAAGCCCTAGAAACCTTTATACCTATCGCCAGCTTTTCTGCTAAATCTTGTTTTATTTTCCAAGGAATGAATCCCACCCCGGGTATGGCCTCGATAGAGGCACCGTTAAAGCGAAATTGGCCCCGGTCACGGGCGGCCCCTTTTAGCACGTGTTGGACCTGGGAGACCCCTAGTGAGATGGGAGGTTCCCCGTTGTTAGGCTTAAGCTGGTTCCAAAACTCCAAAAAAAAACAAATATTTCAAAAACTCCAAAAAAATCAAATATTCCAAAAACTCCAAAAAAAAATCAAAGATTACAAAATCCAAAAAAATCAATATTTCAAAAATCCAAAAAAAATCAAATATCTCAAAATCCACAAAATCGAATATTTCAAAATCCAACAAAAAAAATCAAATATTTCAAAATCCAGAGAAATCAGATATTACAAAATCAAAAAAATTAATATTTTAAAATCCAAAAAAATCAAATATGTTCAAAATCCAAAACAAAATCAAATATTTTTAAATCCAAACAAAAATCAGATATTTTCAAAAAAAAAGATTTTCTCGATTTGCATTCATAGCATCCATTGCATTCATTTGACATTTGTTATTTGCCTATTTAAATAAGGCTTACCCCCTTGACCAAAAATCAAGAACTGGTCATTTCTTAACTTGTTGTAGGCAAAGGGTTAAGCCTAAAATAGATATAATCTTTTTTCTGTATTTGTATGTGTGCAAGGGCAGGTTGAAGCTGAAAAGTGCAGTTGGCTCGTGACCGTGTGAATGTTAAAGTCTTATCCCAACCTACGCCATCACATCAAGGGAAAAGCCCAAAGCTCAAACTCAATCCAATCATCAATTTTATTTACTTCATATATCAAACTTTCTAAGCACAAGTCATATCCAACATCATCATGAAACAAAAGAAAATCACTCAGTCCTCCGCTGGGCATCCCCGCGGGGACGTATCTCTCTCAGCTCTCTAACATAGGCCTGACGCGTCGCCGGGATCTCTGCAACCTCTGCTGGTAGGGTAAGCACCCTGCTCACCTCCCACATGATCAGGGCACTCCTGACCGCCTGCTCGTCCTCCTCCGTGCCGATCCTCCTCGCCTGGAGTGCGGGAAGGTGGGGTAGTGCTGCTAGAACTGTCTGGGGTAGTCCAACCTGTAGGTAGCACCGGTGCGGGCTGTACATCGCCAGCGCGGTGTCGCTCACCAGCCTCAAGTCCAAGCCCGGCCTCCTGGGAACTCTGACAGTGGTGTCACGGAGGAAGTCCGGACGCATCACGAACCAATCAAGGGGCAGCTTGTTGATGTGCAGTCGCCACTCATCCCTGGTTTTATTTTCTGCTGTCCTGCACTCTACCTGCGGAGAGAATCCGAACGCGCCACCTATGAAGAAGAGGGGGTGGCTCCCGAAGATCCTGCTAGCTGAAGTGACATCCTCCTTGTAGATGAATTTCATCCTGACACCCATCCAACACTCTAGAAGGATCATAGAGCCAACAGAGAACCTCCTAAGGCTGCTAATGTGAGGCCCTCGTACAAGTAAGCCAGGATGGCCTGGGAGATAGAAAGTCCCTGCCATAGGCCGCTAATGGTACTAAGAAGGGGAATCTCTAGCACATGGTCAACTGAAGGAAACAAGATGGCCCCACACAAGCAAATGGACGCGGCCTTAGCTATGGCTTCATCCCACCCACACCTATTCCTGCAATGCTCCACTACCCACTAGCTAAGAAGAAGAAGGTGAATCTGACATGGGCCTACGAAAGTGTGGACATCCTTGCTATCTGGTATGAACCCTCCCAAGATGAGCCTAGGATCTATAGGGGCAGCAGTATGACACACTGAGTCTTCTCCTCCCACCTGGGACCTAGGTAAAGAGAAGTAGGTCTCTACCTCCTCCAGTAGGATAGTGGCCTCGAATGATGGGAATATGAATGTATGAGTTTGAGGATGCCCAATTTCAACTAAGACCGAGATGCTGTGCCAATCAAGAGAAAACTTTGGGTAGTTCTGACCTAACACTAGGAGAGGTTGTAAGTGCCAAGATCTCAGGATAGATGTCACTCCTAGGGGCAAGGCGCGGACCATGGGAGCCAACCACTTCAAGGTGGAATACCGCCTGGGGCCAGGAGGTGGGAAGAAAGAAGATGGAAGAAAAGAGAGAGAAAAGAAAAACATGTAAGTAAATGAAAGAATTGAATTAAATGAAATCATGATTAACTTACCTCTCTCAGGGGGCTCGAGCTGAGATGTCGCGGGATCGCAGTCAGTCGTTGGAGCACTTCCCGCTCTTTCCTGGACGGCTTTGGCCCTTCAAAAGATGCTCCCTCTATGGAAGTCCCCTCTAGGGCCCTCTTCATGATGATTTGATGATGAATAGCAAAGGTTTCAAGGCTTAGAAGGAGGAGGATGTGTGAATCATGAATTTAGGCTCCCCCCTCCTACTTATAGAGCTTGTTAGGAAGC
Organism: Amorphophallus konjac; assembly: GCA_022559845.1. Lineage (NCBI taxonomy): Eukaryota > Viridiplantae > Streptophyta > Magnoliopsida > Alismatales > Araceae > Amorphophallus > Amorphophallus konjac. The sequence continues at coordinate 334,539,815 of CM040122.1, read as the reverse complement.
CTAGGCCTCTTGAGATCAGGGTTGGATAAGTCTAAGGCAAGTTAAGATGAGGTTTGGATGGGTTTAAAGTGGTTTACCCTCGGGTTAAGGACTCTCCAAGAGAGTCCCATTCAAGTTTACAGGATGCCCCTTTGGACGGTCTCGCGATAGACTGCCTATCTCATTGAGCGGCCCGTGATGGACCGTTTATCATCTTCCAGAGAGTTCGAGGGTAGGAGTTTATGCGGCCTGAGTTAGACCGTTTGTCTTATTATGCGGTCTATGGTGAACCGTTCAACATTCAAAACGGTTAATATAACACCGTTTAATTCTCCTTGGAACGGTCTATTACGGACCGTGTGTTACTTTGAACGGCCCACTGAGAACCGTTCTTCTGATCTGAAGCCCTTGTCCAACAAGTTGTGCACCTGTCCAACTAGTAGTCGTGCTGTCTCTCATCTCACTCATTTGGCGTCTCTCATCTCACTCATTTGGCTATCTCTCATCTCACTCATTTGGCGTCTCTCATCTCACTCATTTGATGCCCTCATCTCACTCATTTGACACCCTCATCTCACTCATTTGGCATCACGCTCTCTCTCTCCCACTCGGAGTCGGCGTCCCTCTGTCTCACTCGTGGTCGTGTTGCGTCACACCCGTAGTCGTGTCTCACCCGTAGTCGTCGTCTCTCACTCACACACTCGTGTCGAATCAGTAGTTGCATTCATCCATCAATCCATTCATTCATTCATAGAAATAGACAAAAATGCATATCACTATCACTATCATATCATATCATGTGTGCAAAGTCGGGCCCCAAGTACAACAGTCAAGCCTGACCCTCTCCCTCCTTATGGTCGCTGTCGCCTCCTCCCTCCAACCTCTTCGATGGTGGGGCCATCGGAGAAGTCACCTCATCTCGGCGGCGCCGCCGTCTCTCGTCCTCCTCGTTCCTCTGCCGACCAGAGGAACCCGTCAAGTAAGTCCTAAAAGAACCATGGGTCCTGCTCGGAGCACCGCTCCTCGACCTCTGGCTCATCTCCCGGAGGATCTCCACCTGGCTCTCCAGCCTCGAGACCTGACGCTGGGCCTGCTCAGCCTCGGTCCTGTAGCGCTCCACCTCAGTAGCGCTGGCTCGAAGATGCTCAACCTCAGCTCGTAGGAGCGCCATCTCAACGGTATCGTCTGGTCTGCCCTGTGCAAGCTCCTCTCGCAGTCGGGCGGTCTCCTCCCTCAAATGCGCTGCCTCCTCCCGAGCCGCTACCCGGCTCTGCTCCAGCTCCGCCCTCAGCAAGGTCAGCTCGGACGTCTGCATGCACATCTCATAGTCAGTCAATTGCATTTCATACATTTCATAAGCATAAGTAACAAAGGGGAAGTGTAGTGATTTGCGTACCCTCTCAGTAAGCACCACCTCGACCGCTTTGGCCCGCGCTACCATCCTAGTGAAGTCAGCCTCTCGCTCGGCCCGATCTACAGGAGTTTGGGTAGAAGAAGAAGAAGGAGCATCGGCCCCCTATCGCTGGGCCCCCTGGGCACGCTGCATCCAAAACTCTGGGTCAGTCACATATATAGTCATAATCATAAGCATTTGCATAATTTAGAGAGTTTAGGGTTTAGAAAACTCACCAGTAAGGCCAGGGCCTGCCGGGCCTCGTCCCGCTCCCTGATGGTGGAGTGCAGGAGCCCCTGCAGCTCCGCTAGTCGTCCCTCAGGGTCAATCTGCATTTAGGAGTCCATGTGTCAGTGCATCATCGTATAGAAATCATAAGCATAATAAATAGAGTTTGAGTTTAGAAGTCATACCAGTCGGTGGGCACCCCGGAACACTTGGTCTCGATAATGTCTAGCGTACGCGGTGTAGTACGCTGAGTCGCTCTCTGCTCGGGCAGTCACCACCTGCCCGAGAGCTGTCCAGTCGGCCACCTGCGTAGCATTCCTCGCCGTCCAATCAAATGCTGCCGCCAGGCCTCAGGTCGCCCTTGTCACTCGCTCTCCCGCCTTCTCAGGCGCCGGGAACTCCACCGCGGGCTGATGAACCCCGATGGTCCTCATCACCAATCTGTAGTGCAGTGGCTCCACCACATTCACGCAGTGAAGCCACACATCTCATCCGGCAAAAGCGAGGGCGCCGACCACCCAAGGCTGACCCTCCTGGCCCTCCTCTGTGTAAGGTGTCCACCGTACCTACAAGGAATAGAAAGTCGCATCAGCATCATCATCATATAAGAATCACATTTAATTAAAGATTCTGAGTTTAGAAGCATACCAAGGCAAACGGTAGAGTGTCCAGGTTGTCCTGCAGCTCTCGGATCTGTCGTCTCAGGGCTGCAGTCTCCTGAGGTGTTGTCCACTTCCGTGCAATCGGCAGGAGCCCAGGACGGGTCTCCTCGCCTCTGCCTAACCCACGTAGGTGTATGTAGGCCCACACCAGCATCACAGCATCGTGTCAGCATCTAGAAAACATATAGAATTGCATAATTAGGTCTAGGGTAAGAGTCGTACCTGGAGTAAGGGAGAGAAGCCCCCGAGCATCGTCCGACGGGCCATCGAACTCAGCGTGTCGAACAAGAACGCGAGGACTGCTGCTCCCCACGCGTAGTCGCCCACGTGGCTCAGCTCCTCGAGGAAGGGAAGGAAGCGGCAGCTCATCACGTCTGCTCTGGTGGAGAAGAGAAGTCGCCCGAACATCAGCATCAGGAACCGTCTCAGCACTCTGTCTGCCTCTGCTCCTGGCCCTGCAACTACTCTCGGTCGCGCCAGCTCAATCAACCGCTGCAGGTGCTCCTCCGGCTACTCTCCGACTTCAACTCCAGCCCGTCGTAATCCCAGGCTGTCCTGGAGACTAGCCCGGGGTAGGAGGGTCGACTGCCTCTCAGGGCGCCGCAGCTCTAAGCCCAGCAGCCCCCGAGCCATCGCCCGGTAGTCGGGAAAAGTAGTCCCATTAACCGGTAGCCCGTGCACTCGAAGGCCAGTGAGCCTGGCCACGTCCTCCAGCGTGGGGACCATATGCCCCCAAGGGAAGAGGAACGTCCGACTCATTGGGTCCCAGCGGTCGTGCAGGGCGTAGAGCAGAGCTGTGTCGAACCGACACACCTCGATGCTCAGGAATGGGGCGAACCCCATGGTAGCCAACCGCTCCCTCTGGAAGTTCGGCAGTGCTAAATACACTACGCGGACTTGCAACCACGAGGTGCGGGTCCTGCGCTTTCCCTGCATTCATTTATTCATTTTAAATGCATTTTAGTAATTTATTTAAACATTTTATTTCACATATAAATAAAATCATCAAGGTTTAAATCTCTATCAGAAAAGCGGTCTCTCACAGGCCGCTCATCCCTTTGAACGGTCCCATGTGCACCGTTCTAATCCCTAAGTTCTGTGTTTCGAACGGGCTAGCATTGGCTGTTCTTATCTTGAACGGGTGAGCATGCACCGTTCTTCCCTCAGGTTTCTTAGTTTTAGACGGCCACTCCTGGGCCGCAGGAAGATTGGGCGGTCCTATAGGGACCGCGTTGTTCTTTGTTGACAGGGTGTTGAACGGACCAATGTGGCCCGTTTGTCATTTGTACGGTGAGCATCTCACCGTCCTTACTTGGTTCGGTTCTGATGCTATGTGAATTTGAACGGCTACCCCTGAGCCGTGTGGGTTTTGGGCGGCTCTATGTGAGCCATCTATTTTCGTTTGTGCGGTTTTCTCTAAACCGCCCTACCGTCGTCTTCCCCGACGACGGTGAGGGTTTCCCCACCGGCGGGGAGGCCACCGTTGCCCCCCAGAACCGGTCCTAAGAGCTCTAATCTCCCCAGAATCCCCTTAATCTAACATGCATGGTGTAAAAATTGAAAGAGAAGAGGTTTCGGTGCACCTACCTCGGTCGGACGGGGTCCCTTGGCCGGCCTCTCTGCCGGAGTGACCTCCCCAGTGTCTCCATCTCCGGGCGCGGCGGCTTGGGTCCTTTTCTCGGCCTCGGACGGCGGCAGGAGGGTACCTCCCTAGGTCGGCGGCGTTGTCGGTGTCTCCTCCGCCGCGGCGGCGGTCGTCGGCGGTGGCGCGTCCATGTTCGAAGGGCGTCTCGCTTGGTGTTTTGAGCGCATGTGAGATGAGGGAGTGAGAGGGGTTGAGAAGGGAGGGAGCTTGGGGGCAAGAGAGGTGGAGAGAGGGGGAGATGGGGCTCGGTGTGCCCTTCGTTCTCTCTCCCACTGTCGCTTACGGTGGAGGGAGACGAAGGGTTTTAGTTTTTTGAAGTTACAGAGGTTATACGGTCTATCGTTAAACCGCCCTTCGTTTAAACGGTTGACAGTTGACTGTTCATCTTCAACGGCATGCTATTTAAGTCAGTTCAAATTCCATATATATACGGCTCACATATAATCGTTCTTCTTTGGGCGGTTGGTACTTAACCGTTCATGTTTGAAGTTGTTTGCACTTAGTGTGCAATTGATGAATTTTGATATCATTGTAAATCTTGTTAACAATCTTATATGCAGCATCAAACTCTCACTTGCCGTTTCACCTGCACAGGTAAGTCCGGTATAGCCTTCTAACCTTATCACCCTTATTGCATTATTATATGGTATTATAGTATATTATCTCAAGAACCAGTTGGTTATCTACGTGTTCCAGGATCTGATGTTCCCCTTTAACAAAAATAATGATGATCTAGGTTCACGTGTTTAATCTTCGGATAGGCCATTAGGTTGGGATGTCATGGGGAGGATGGTTCTATCCTGCACGCTGTGGTTGCGGATGGTATCTTGACTCTGATTTTCCCAGCTTAGCAATATTATTCTCGAGTATTTTATATTTTACTCTTTCTTTGCATTTATTTTAACGATTTCTTTTATTTTAGCCCAGCATGCATCATACGTATCCTTTTGAGCTTTCATGACCCATGGTTTACCTGCAAAATGTCTCACCAGTGATGGTTAGCTGTGTGTTCAGTGTTTGGGTAAGAGGAACTAATTCCACTCTGAGTTGGAAGGTTCTCTTTGATCAATTCACTTGGTTTGGTTGATTAAGAGGTTCCTGTCTGGAGCTTTAGCCTGTTTCCTTTACTTTTACTGCCTGCTTCTGGCCTCCTCATTGGACCGCGGGATTGTGTCCCCCATGAGGTTGGTCTTGTCGATTTGTTTCATTTCATTTAGTTTAGTTCCTCCAGATTGGTGTCACTTTTGGTTTAATCATTCCTTGCATTTTGGTTCAGAGTTTTCCGAAAGATTCCTGTCACTTGTTGGTAAAAACGGGTGTCTTTTTACTTTAACGCCCACTTTTCAGTCCACTCCACTGCATTTCCACTTCATCTCCATGTTCCATGTCACTTTCGCTTCACCTCCGCTCGCTCCCCTGCAAAGAGGACGTTAAGGAGGGACATCTGTTGACACCCATTTTTTGTCGATAAGTTGAGTCATTCCTCTTACTCCCATTTGTTGATGCCTCGAGTTGTCCATTACTCGTTGGGCTATTTTCTGGCACGTTCTGGGCCAATTTTATGGGTAGTCTCCCTCCCTGGCTAAGTTTGCTTCAATTCAGGGCTTAATGGGCCTTGGCTTTGATTAATCGAGCTTTTCTATGCATTTCAAGTGTCCAGCGACATGTACGGTTCACCCCTGACCACACAACGATTTGAGCGGTCGCTTATGGGTCGTCCATATATTTATGGGATATTTTGGTTGATTTTCTGAATTTCCATTGACGCACTTTTATACGGTCTCAATTGCCGCCGTTCAAGATGATGAGCGGGCTAACATTAGCCGTTCTACTCCCAGAGGCCTACGTTCAGTTGATTGTTCAGATAATTACCTATTTATCTCATTTATCTTGATATTCCACCGACGAGGTATGAGCGGTTGCCTCTTGGCCGCTCTTGTGGATGAAAGGTCCATGATTAGCCGTTCATCATATGAGAGTCCAACGCCGGTGTTATCGGTCAGTTCGATGGGTATTTGGATAATACTTTCTATTTATTGAATTTTTATCGACAGGGATGGACGGCCTAGAGATAGACCGTCCAACCTGATGAGTGGTCTATCGTGCGACCGTTCATCTGCTCGCATCCTGAAAGATTAACAGATTTTCTCTCTCTATCCGTGGTTTTATCCCCAACTTCCTTGAACTGTTTCTCTGTGGATATGAAGTCAAATTTGGTGCCGTTTCTTCTGGTTGAAAGATAATTCCATTATCTTCATCTTTTATTTGATAATCTCGACCTGAAAATGGCTAGAAATCCCAGTTTCGGGCTAAAATCCCCGGGTGCTCTATAAATAGACCCTGAGGTCCAGTTCCGAAAGGGGAGGAGATTTTTGGTCGACGGCGAAGCCCTGCCGCATTCTTGAGCAACCTAGCACCAAGGAGGGAGACTTTCCACGTCCATATAAGCCTCCGGTTCAGGGGTAGTCTAGTTTTTAAGTCTTGCATGTTTGATAGGTTTTGTCCACTTTTTCATTGCATGCATCACTCTTCTCACTTTCTCCCCACGTTTTTCTTCACCTTCATTGCCATGCACACACCCACCCACGTTTATGACACCCTAGGGGTTTAAAATCTCCCAGGTATCCCCCTTTCCACTTATTTATGTTCATTTCTTCTTATTTTGGCATTTACTACACTTTTCAGTTCTAATTTGGATTTTCTCTTTGTGTTTTCACGTTGTTTTGCAGGTCAGTAATCCCTAGCACGAGGCCCATCCCCTCTGGCTGGCCGGAGAGGGTGGAGGTTGGACCCTTTGTGACTTCTGGCATGGTGGTCTTGCGCGGTTCTCTGCGATCCGTTCAAGGAGACGTGCGGTTCTACCTGAACCGTTCTTCTTCTTCCTGCGGTCGTGATAGAGCCGTTCAACTGCCAGGAGTGCTTCATCCCGCATCCTCTGCAGCGATCTTAAACGATCTGTCGTGAGACCGTGCATCTTATAGGCTGTTCTTCCTGGGCCGTATATCTCTCCAGCATTGCAGGTCAGTCGAGTACCTCTCCCTCTTTCCAAGGTATGGCGTGTTCATCACGTTCGGCGCCGTGGTGGCGATCACAGGTTTTTCGTTCCTCCCTTTCTCTCTGTCTTCATTCATTTCCCATGTTGGATGTGGTAGGACAGACATTGGGAAGGCATTAGAAGAACGGACGGGAGGAGAAATATATCTACAGTATTGACGGAGTTTTATCATGATTTCCTATTATTACACATCCTCTCTATCAATAGAGTCATTTCTTTAAGTACATGGCGCATATTCCGATATGTTGTCCATTAGTTCACTTTGCACTATAGGAACATTATTCTTGGACATGAGGACCTCTCTATTGGATATTCCTTCCAATGGACTAGAAAATCTTGTTACAAGGCCTCCGTAATTCTCCGCGAGCCTGGGATTCCCACTTGGACGCCGAGTTGGTTGTACCAGTAAAACCTAATTGATTAGATTACACTATCAATGTTTCTGGTTATCAGTAGTGTAACGGATCTATATTGGACCGTCTGGCACATGTAACGGCCCAATATACGACCGTCACATTTAACTGAGTCCGATTTCTTGGTTCTGGATTCAGACTAATGTAACGGCCCAATACTGGAGCGTCACGTTATGTAACGGCCCAGTACAAGACCGTCACAAGGCTTAAATATGTTAACCCAAGGTTTGACCCAACGGTTGATATTCCAAGGTTTCTAAATAGACTATTGATGATCTAGAACTTATCATATTGATCAAGAAACCTAATATAATGAATGGAAGATAAATAATGTACCGTTATGCTACCGATTTATTTCCATAAGTATAACATAGTATAAGTCATTCTTGATTTCTCATGATTCTTATTAAAGCATTCATTCATTGAATTATTGTTATCAAGAGCTTGTTGGAATTGTACATTCTTGGCCATACTTTATTGTTACATGCGTGGAAAAAACTTGATTTATACTTGAAGATGCAATCGAGCATTGATTGTGTTCAAGGGCTCTATACTAGTCCCCTCGGCTGATTGTCGGAAACATACTATTATAAATCATGGGGTATGATGCTACTGGCGTCGCATTGCACTGGGAGTACTTTCTTTATAAATAAGTGAAGACCCACGATACAACATGATTGATACTTATACATGACTTTTTTGATATTCCACAGAAATTCATGAAGTACTTGCTCATAAGCAAAAGATACTGGAGTGATGATTATGTGGCTTGTTAGTACATTCTCGTTACATTCTTGTTCATGAAAGACCATATCATGTTCTTATAATATTCTTGCTAGTTCATACTTGCTCTCATTCTATCTTACATACTTTGGTTTAATCGCATGATTGATCGCATTCGAATGATTTTACCTTATTCCTCTAGAGCAAAAACATTAATTACTTTAATGATGCCTTCATGTTGATGCAAAGATACCTACTAGGCAAGTGTGCTCATTACCTATTTCCATTCTTTTTCAGGAAATGAAAGTGAGTCGGGTTCGGATTCGGAATGTTCAAGTAGCGGATCCGAGAGTGAATAAAGAATGAGCGAAGACTTAGGAAGTTTACATTGTTTAGATCGAGTCTATGTAATTTCTTATTTCTTGAATCTAGCATGATGGAAGTTGAATTAGTGGTTGTATTCGAATATTGGATTTGATTATTAGTAAAAGTTGAAGTTGAGTAAATATTGTGCGATTGCATTCTTATGTGTGATTGCCTTGCGCTCTGATCGTTCTTGCTTGTAAGAGGCTTACCATGCCGGATGTTCGCGTTCCTCGAGCGAGTCTTCCGCTGTAATAAAGTCTCGGGGCGTGACAGTTAAGTTGGTATCAGAGATTCTACAGAGAAGATCAAGCTTATTCAAGAGAGAATAAAGATGGCACAAGATAGGCAAAAGTCTTATGCTGATAATCGTAGACGCGACTTGGAATTTCAAGTAGGAGACCATGTGTATCTCAAGGTTTCTCCAGGTCGAGGTATTCGGAGATTTGGCATTAAGGGCAAACTAACTCCAAGGTTCATTGGTCCGTTTGAAATTCTCGAAAGGGTCGGTGAAGTGGCTTATAGACTGGCTTTACCTCCACAATTAGCAAGAGTTCATGGCGTATTTCACGTCTCTATGCTAAAGAAGTATGTATATGATCCTGACCATACTATCACTTATGACAATCTATAGATTCAGGAGGATATGACGTATGAGCAAACACCAATAAAGATTCTGGAACGAGAAGTGCGTCAACTAAGAAATAAAGTTATTCATATGGTCAAGATTCAATGGAAGAAAACATGGCCATATGAAGCAACATGGGAAACCGAAGCAGCCATGCGGAAAAGATTTTCAGAATTATTCAACTGTAAGTACACTCACCATAATCCATGTATTGAATTTGGGAACCAAATTCTTCTAAGTGGGGAAGGGTGTAGTGCCTCAGAATTTATGTAATAATTACTAGATCATTTATAGAATTTTCTGAAATTTATTAGGAATTTATAAAGACTAAATAGATTTATAAATGGATTATTGGATTAATAAGTCATTATAAGGCCCAATTGTGTTAAATAATTAATCTAGCCTATTTAAATAAGATCCAAAAGGTCTAAGGACTAAGCCCATTAAGTTTGGCCCATATTCTAGAAGGTTATTTAGTCTATTCACGTATTTTAAGGATAAATACTATTTTATAGATAATTATATTAGATAAACGGATAAAAGAGTTTTATTAATTTGAAATTCTGCCCACGTTGTATGTAACGGTCTATCGTACGACCGCCACCTGCATGTAACGCACCTAGACTGATGCGTTACACCTTGACAGTTACACGAATGAAAGAACGAGCAAAAAGATTAGAACTTTGGGATCCTATCTGCAAGAGATCGACTTGGGAGTGTTTATAACATTACTAAGGACTCTTAGGGATTAGGTTCTGGCAATTAAGGACTCTAGAATCGATCTAATCTTCAAAACCCTATATATAGGACCTAGTTCTAAACTGAGCGACCCTTACTTTTGGCTCGTAAAGAATCAAGGTAAGGAGATAGAATTTCAGTTAAGTTCTTTAGAAGATTTTGTTTAATATACTTTAGACTAATAGTTCTCCAAATTCGTATTAGGAGATCAAGCAACCAAAGAGATTGAAGCTTCCAAAGTTACTGGTTCGACCATAATTACCCAAGAATCTAAACGAAAGTCCTTTGAATATTAGGAGATTAAGACATCTAAACGAGGTAATTAGAATTCAATCCTTTAGAACTTTTTGATCACCTTAGTTTCATATTCTTACCCTTAAAATTTCACATCTTTAGGACAAGAGGTTGGAGAGATAGAGCAGCAGGAAGTTGCTGGAAAATCGCTGGAAAAGGAGAGCTAGGGCTCGATTTTCAGATTCAAATTAGAAGCTTAAAGCCTAGTTAAGAGGTAGGTTATCTCATGATTGGTGAAAACATCTTGTTAGGGATAAAAGCCCTCTGGTTTTGATTGATTTCATGCATCATGAATCATGAATTCCATGTTTTAGTGGGTTCATGCATACATACATATCCTTAGCCCTAATCAAAGATCAAAGATATTATCTTATCTATTCACTAAAACCCATGCATGTAGTTGGCCCATACTTCGTTTATCATACCTAGAATAATTGTAGTATTTTGATTTCCAGGCATGTTATGTTTCATAAACTTTTTTTTTATTTTATTGCCAGCAGACGATCTGACGTATTAAGGTAAGACCGTCACAATGATATAACGGCCTTACTATAAGCCGTCACACCTTCTTTGGTGTTTGAAGTTCTCTGTTGTCTCTGACCCACCATCGATGGAGCGTTACATTACTGTAACGGCCTCACGATAAACCGTCACAGTCATTTGTAGACACGCCAAAATTGACGTTACTGTGAGTGCATCTCATATTACCTTGTAATACCCCAATTTGACCCTCAAATTAACTTTGTTTGAGTGGTTTTTTCCACTTTTCTTAGATTTCTCCCTTTTTCTTATTTTTCCCTATTTTTTTAGAATTTTTGGGTATTTTTCTCTATTTTTTTGAATTTTTCAGAATTAACGGCGTGAGGGGGGACGTCATTTGTTTTTAATAAAATTAAAAAAAATAAAAAATAAAATGACGCCTCTCTGAAGAGGCGTCAATTACATTCATTTTCCCATTTTTCTGGATTTTTCTGAGAATTTTCGGATTTTTAATCAATTGACGACTTAGCAAGGGGCGTTGTTTTGATTATAATCAAATAAAAAATTTAAAAATGGGAAGTGACGACATTGTATAGGGCGTCGTTTACAAATTTGATTATTTTACTATTATTTTTGGCCCTCTTTCAGGGGTGATTTGGTGGCCTTCTGGATGTCAGAAAAATACGAAAAAATAGTAATTGGAATCAACACAGTTAGATGCACGTTCACCTAAAATATGAGAAAATAATATTGAGAAATGGAAAATGGCCATGTTTTGCATGTTTTGAAAGAACGACCCTCACGCGGACGTCAATTCAATTGACGCCCGAATGCGCGGTCGTCATTTCCTTTGGCTTTTTTTATTATTTTTGATTCATGACGGGGTGCAAGTCGTCACTTTCAATTGACGCCCCTAGTCCGGTCGTCATTTCCATTCCTATATTTTGAGATTTTAAATCCGATCGAAATTCGTATTAAATTCTAAATAGCGCCCTTCTGCAAGTCGTCAATTCGTTAAATGACGACGCCTCCTCGGGCGTCATTTTAAAAAGCGACCGTCCACCCGGTCGTCAATTCTTGTTGAATTCCGAATTTTCCCATACCCTCTTCTTTCCTCATTTTGAGCCCCCTTTTCACTTCAGAAAGGACCCCAATGACTTTCCATGACTGGAGGAACTCCTTCCAATGTTTATCTCTTGCTAAAACCAAATCCTAATTGTATTATGATTTAAACTCCAATCTCCCCTAAAATAGAGCCCCTGCGGCTCTGTCGAATGGAGGATTTTTTTCTGTTTTCATTACAGAGGAGGTGCTGCTAGGCTGTTGGCTCAAGGAGGAGGGCTCCGGGCGTCCAAGTTCCATCCGTTTGAGCTTCCTCATGAACGTTCTTCAAAGCCAATTCACAGGAGAAATTGCCCAGGCTCTTTTTATCTCTTCTATTTCCTTTTCTGTTTTCCTCTTCTATTGTTTTCCTCTGTTAATTCTTTCTTCTGTTATTGCATTAGTTCATAAACGCATGCATATGCATATACCTCTTTTGATCCCTCTCTATCTTCTCAACCACGCTTAGAGCTCCAACAGTGCAACACTTGCACTTGTCTTTGCTGTATTTCCACAGTGCAACACTTGCACTCCTCTTTATGTTATATATATTTTGCATGCATCATGTTATACCTCCTACCCATTGCATAGGGGTTTAAGGACCAACACCCAACAAGGTGTGTTCTTATACATGCTTTTCATGTTTATTTCTATTATGAATTTGATGCTACACTCACCTTGATTTCTAATCCATATCTTTTATTGGTGTTTGTTATTGTTTTGCAAGGGTAATCAACAAGAAGAACTCTCTTCATCGGCCGGCCGATCGAAAGAGAAGGAAAGCATTCACAATCTCCCCCGCATCCTTTTGAGGTATTTATATTCGCGATCCCTCCATATTGTTATTGTTTATATCATTTGAGGCCCTCGCGTCTCTGGCGATCACATTCTCATTAGCATCCTCGCATGCTCCCCTTTTCTCCCCTTTATCTCATTCTTCTTCTTCTTTTTCTCTTTTAATTCTTCTTAGTTTTTCCTTAAGTGGATTTCTTGGAATGTACAAATTGGTGATCACGGTGGGAACTCTCTTGTTTTTCTTTGATTACCCTTTTCTTTGGGCACCCACGTGTGCCACCTCCCTTTTGCACCCACGTGTGCACCTCCTTTAGTGCTCCACGTAGCACACTCCCTCCTTCTCACTCCCTATACTCCCTATGTGATTTGTTAGTTTGATAGATTTATTTAGAATTTCATTTATCTATCCATCTCTAAGAAAGGAAGTGCATGTGGTGCTTTGTTCTTATTTTATGATTGCCATTTGTGGTGTTTGTGAGGTCTTTTCCTGTTGATTTCCCTCACTGTTTAAAGTTCTCTCGCCATTAAGGTCCTTTTGAGGAACAATTGACGTCCCTGGAGGGGGTGCCCTTTTTAAGAATTGAAGTCAAGGGGGAAGGCGCCAATTCCCTGTTGCATACGTTGGTGGTCTCAGATTTCATAGTTTCTATTTTATCATACCATTATCTTTCACAAACCATTAGCATCATTCACATCCTGTTTGCACATCGCGTATCATATTTTGAGTATCCTCTTCTATTTTCTATATACATCCTGGGCATATCATATTTAGCCTATGGATATCATATATATATCCTGTGCTTCTTCTGTGGATTTGGTGCATTAGTATTTGCATTGGCATTTATAAATATCATATCATCATTTTGTGTTCTTTATTTTTCTTTTTTGCATTGCCATTTGCATTGGTTTGGGAGACCTCCTCTCCCCACACCTTTTAGGAGATCTTACACCCTCTTGGTGAAGGAAGGACCCTCCTTTGAGCATTCCGTCTCATTGGACCGGAAATTCCTAAACCAAGCCTCCGTAAGTCCCCGCACCCGTGGATTCCCTCACGGACGCCTGGCAGGTTGTACCAGTGAAGTCCCGGGTTTAGTTGGCCTATGCATGGTGAGAAAGTGTTCTTAGTTGGCATCGAAGTGAACTTACATTGAAACTAGGTTCCTCCCTTGTGTGAATCATTCCGAAAGTTTGTTAAAAGTCATTAATTCACCAAGGTTCAAATAAAAAAAATCAACGGTAATCATTCCAACTCGTGTGCTTCTTTGCAAATTGTTTTGCTTGAACTTTGATTGCATAATGGCTTACCGTGATAGACAAAATAACATATTCAATCTTAATTATGTTCATGAGGATGCACAACCTAGTACATCCTATACTCCTCAATCTCAACATGTTCATCATAATTCTCACCATATTTTCAAGGGACCACGTCCTCATTCCGATGGTATTGCCCAACCCATGGGCAATGTCCAATCCCATTGTAACGACCCGAGAATCCGATTACCGGAAGGCCCGATAACCTGAGACTCGCACCGCCACCCACGAGCCCGAAGACTCGGAAGGGTTAGAAGGATGGTGTGGGAACTACACAAGTATCACAAGTAATTACAGAAATTAAACAGTTATAGTATTAAGCAGGAAATAAATTAGCATTTTACATTATACATGGTCCACAAGATAACAATAAAATAACAACAGTAGTCCACAACTAGTACAGAGACAAGAAAAGAAAGTACAGCTACACGGGGCATCCCCCGGCTCTGACCTCTGGCACTACCTCTGGGCACCCGCACCACACTGCGCCCCAGACGCGCTCCCCTCGGGCGGCGCCTCACCTGAAACACGGTGAAAACACGCAGGGAATGAGTCTCGGAACAAGACTCAGTAGGGATCACTCGAACCCTAGCTCGTAAAATGGGAAACCACTACGCTAGCGGTAGGAGAGTACCTCGGAAAGGAAAGCCCTGTACTCTACCAAACAAAGATCCTACGGCACGCAAACCGGCATACGTGCCACGGTGAGACAACCGAAACTCAACGGTCGACCTGGCAAACCCGAAGGCCAAACACACGAGCTGACAGTCTGACACTCTGTACTCGACAGGAGTACCTCCCACTAGAAGCACAGCCGGTAGCGTCTCCTGACGACTTACACCGCACCGCAGGTGAACTGCCTGACGTGGTAGCGCCTACCCAAGGCACGAACACCGCACAAGTAACCACAAACAAGTGACTAGCTGGGGTCACGCCCGTCGACGTGGGTCCAACCGTCCCCAACCACGTGTGCACACACAGACCATGCGTCCTAGGTCTGGTCCTCTGACCGGTTTTCCCCCGTAGCCGGACTCTGGCTAACGACGAGGGGCCCGACGGAAACCAGTCTAAAACCGTCCTCAGGGTAGCCTCTCCACCACTCCCTGGTGGGACCACACGCGTGTAAGCAGGCTACGACTAGTGGAGGGTCACTGAAGGAGTAGATTCTCAAGTTACGAAAAATGACGCCCGCATCCAACGACGCACGGGGACCACCCCACGCACCGGCCCCGTCGCACGGTGACCACAGTCGGACCAAAAACGGGGTTGCAACCCTCTCGGGGCAACCAGGCACCTGACGGTCCACCCCTGGACCGTCACAGAGCTGTAACCGTCTAGGTGAGACAGTCACACACACCTGGCGGCCCAACGCAGGCCGTCACACGCCTGAGGAACGCAGGGCGTAACGCGCTTGACCCAGCGCGTTACGCAAACGTAACGCGCCTAGCATAGCGCGTTACGCTTGCCTCACACCCCCAGTGTGAAACCAGGATGTAACGCGCCTGCCCCAGCACGTTACACAAATGTAACGCGCCTGGCCCAGCGCGTTACGCGCCCCTCACACTTGGGGTGACCCAGGACGTAATGCGCTCACCCTGGCGCGTCACATGGACGTAACGCGCCTGCCATAGTGCATTACGCGCACTGACCCCCAACGGTCAAATCAACGGTAAAAGCCAACGGTCGGAACGCCCCTGACGGCCCAAGCCAGGCGCGTCACACGCAAGTGGCAGTCTATCGTGGGACCGTCACAGTCCCTGGCCCCCGAAGGCTAAACGAAGGGCATGTGACGGCCTCTCCCAGGCGCGTCACACCGTGTAACGGTCCCTGGAAGGACCGTTACAAGCACCCAACGGCGGGAACGGCGGGAAAGCCCAAAAACTTCAACCACGCCCCCATACCTCCACCGGAGAGGGGGAAATCAAAGGGGAAGACCCCTGGGGACCCCTAGCATGATTCTAGGCCACCAAAACGTGAGATCATGCATCAAATCCATAGATCGGGCGAGCTCTCCCCAAATTATGGAAAACCCCAAACCCGCTCAATCAAGCCCCTCTCGGCCTCCCCACGGCGTATAAACCACGGAAAAGAACGGCAAGGAGCTAGGGAACGTCACCCTACTTCAATGGAGCGAATGCTCCACCGGATCATCCGTGAACGCAAGAAATCGCCTTGAAAACCCTCATTCTTCCTTGAGCTCCCACGATCCACAAACGCCACCACGCGCACCTCGTCGCCGCCGTCGTCACCGCGCCGTCACCCGCAGCCGTCTGCAGCCGGAGGGGCTCGCCGCGGCCTCACCGGAAGAAGAAGAGAGAAAGAGGGGGTGCCTCACGGTGGGGGAGAAAGGAGGAAGAAGAAGAAGAAGAAGAGGGTGGGGGGAGAAAGAGAAAATATGGGGGTATTTATAGAAAATCCAGAAAATCTGGAAAATACCAAAAATAAAAAATTACATTTCTGGAATCCTCGGAACGCACCGATCGCAACGGTACCACTCGTGCCCAGGTGAACGACCCGGTTCACCCGCAGCGAGGTTCCGAAGGAATTACCGAAACACACACCGGAAATCGAAAAACACGCGTGGAAAAGCCGCGGAACACTTCTGGGCCTCCGAAACAACTCCGGATCGCGCCGATCCGAACACGAAAGATTTTCGAAACGAAATTTCAGACACAACGGAGTCGAACACTCCGAGAAACCAGATCCGGGACCCACAAAGAGGGATCCAAAAGGTCTGGGATATTACAGCCCTCCCCCCTTAAGGAATTTCGTCCTCGAAATTAAGAACAACCTAAGGGGAAAAAGAGGAAGACTCACTCAAACAGGTAAGGGAACTACTGACGCATCTCGTCCTCACGGTCCCAAGAAGTCTCACCACCAGAGTGTCGCTGCCACACCACCTTGACCAAGGGGATGACCTTGTTCCGCAGGCGCTGCTCTCGCCTATCCTCCACACGGATCGGAAACTCTGGGAGAGAAAGATATAGAGTCACCTTGGGCCAAACAGAATCCTCGAGCACATGAGAGTCATCGGGCATATACTTCTGCAGCATCGAGACGTGGAACACGTCATGCACCGACACCAACTCACGGGGTAACCGCAACCGATAAGCAACCTCACCGATGCGTTCCACAACGGGAAACAGACCAACATAGCGGGGACTCAACTTCGCACGCCGTCCAAAACGCATCACCCCCTTCATCGGAGAAACTCTCAAGAACACACGATCGCCCACGGTGAACTCGAGGGGCTGCCTCCTACGGTCAGCATAGCTCTTCTGCCGACACTGGGCCGCCAACATGTTCTGACGAACCACGTGCACCACATCCACACATTGCTGCACCAACTCGGGTCCCGTCAAAACACGCTCACCAACCTCAAACCAATCGAGTGGAGTCCGGCAAGGACGCTCATACAAAGCCTCATAAGGAGCCATGTCGATGCTCGAATGATAGCTGTTGTTATAGGCAAACTCCACCAACGGCAGGTGGTGAATCCAACTCCCCTGCCACTCCAGGCAGCAGGATCTCAGCATGTCCTCCAAAGTTTGGATGGTCCTCTCTGACTGACCATCTGACTGAGGATGATACGCCGAGCTAAATGTCAACTCTGTGCCAAGAGCTCGCTGGAAACTCCTCCAAAATCCAGAAGTGAAGCGCGGATCCCGATCCGACACGATCGAAATGGGAACCCCATGCAACGGAACGATCCGCTCCACATAAAGACGAGCCAACTTGGACACGCTCCAGTTGACTTTGACCGGTAACAACCGAGTCACCTTCGTCAGCCTATCCACCAGCAACCAAATACTGTCCTGCCCACTCGGGGTCCTCAGCAATCCCACCATGAAATCCGTGGTCATGTGGTCCCACTTCCATGCAGGAACATCCAAGGGCTGAAGAGTACCTCCTGGTCGCTGATGCTCCGCCTTCACCTGCTGACAGATCAGGCACCTGGCCACAAACTCAGCAACATCTCTCTTCATGCCAGGCCACCAGAACTGTCTCCGCAAGTTTCGATACATCTTTGTCGCACCCAGGTGTATGGTGTACCTGCTCCCATGAGCCTCGCGTAACATCACCCGATGAACCTGCTCCTCCGCTGGGACGTACAACCTGCCATGAAACCTCGCAGCACCGTCCTCGCCGAGCTCCACATCGGCCATCGCCAGAATCCGGGGCAACTCGGGGTCCGCATGCTGAGCCTTTGTCACCTGACGACGGATTGCAGGAGTGACAATCAGACTCGCAAGTACTGCTAACCCTGGCTCTGGGGGAATCTTGAGCCTGAAGGACACTTCGGGCACTTGTTCCCAGAGCCTCAACTTCCTCAACATCAAGGCACTGACCGCGACCTTCCGACTCAAGGCATCGGCGACGACATCTATCCTGCTTGACTGATAAGATAGGGTGCAGTCATAATCCTTCATGAATTCCATCCAACGCCTTTGCCTGAGGTTCAGGTCCCTCTGCGAGAACACATACCTCAAAATCTAATGGTCAGTGAACACCTCGAACTTCTCACCGTACAGATAATGCCTTCAAATCTTCAGCGCGAAGATCACCGCCGCCAACTCAAGGTCATTGGTAGGGTAGTTCTCCTCATGGGGCTTTAGCTTCCGAGATGCATAAGCCACCACTCTACCATGCTGCATCAATACAGCACCCAATCCGACCCCGGAAGTATCGGTACACACCACAAAACCTCCCGATCCAGAAGGTAAAACCAATACCGGAGCTGAGGTGAGCAATCTCTTCAGCTCCCTGAAGCTCTGCTCACACTCCTCAGACCAGATGAAAGGCACATCCTTCCGCATGAGTCTAGTCATCGGGGTCGCAATGCGAGAAAAATCCTGGATAAACTGGCGATAATAGCCCGCAAGCCCCAAGAAACTCCGGATCTCCGTCACCGACCTAGGCCTTGGCCACTGCATTACTGCCTCAACCTTGGCAGGGTCCACGGAAATGCCATCACCAGAAATCACGTGCCCCAGAAAGTGCACCCCGCAGAGCCAGAACTCGCACTTGCTGAGTTTCGCATACAACTGGTGATCTCGCAACGTCTGCAGCACTACACCTAAATGGTACGCGTGTTCCTTGGCAGACCGCGAATAAACAAGGATGTCGTCCACGAATATGACCACGAACTGGTCCAAATACGGACGAAACACCCTCTGTATCAAGTCCATGAAGGCTGCAGGGGCATTGGTGAGCCCGAACGGCATCACCAGAAACTCATAATGCCCGTACCTCGTACTGAATGCAATCTTCTCCACATCGGACTCGCGAATCCTCTGCTAATAGTAACCGGACCGCAAATCAATCCGCAGAACACTCGCGCAGACTGAAGCTGGTCGAACAAATCATCAATCCGTGGCAATGGATACTTGTTCTTAATGGTCACTTCATTCAGCTGCCGATAGTCAATGCATAGTCGAAGACTACCGTCCTTCTTCTTCACAAACAACACGGGCGCACCCCAAGGGGAAAAGCTAGGACGAACATACCCCTTGGCCAATAGCTCCTGCAACTGCGCCCTCAACTCCCTCAACTCAGCGGGGGCCATACGGTAGGGAGCCTTCGCCAAAGGTCCCGTACCAGGCACGACCTCGATCACAAAATCGATCTCTCGCTGGGGAGGTAACCCAGGCAATTCCTCAGGAAAAATGTCAGGAAACTCGCACACCACCAAAATGTCCTCGACACTCGGCTCCATCCGTTCGGTCACAACCACGGACGCGAGAAAACCCTGACAACCAGAATCAAGCAACTGACGGGCTCGAATCGCAGAGATGAGGAATCGAGAAGAGGTGGAACGGATACCTTGGAAATAGAAGATCTGCTTGCTCGGATGCTGGAAGTAGACCCTCTTCATTCCACAATCCACCACCGCTCCATGAGTCTCGAGCCAATCCATGCCTAGAATCACATCATAGTCCCGAAGCTGCAACGCATACAACCTGCCTGGCATACTTCGCCCATCGATCCAAACCGGAACCTGATCGAAGCAATACGGAGTGATCATAAAATCACTCGAAGGCAGTTCCACTGCCAAATCACAAGGCAACTGGGTCACCGGCTCCTCGACGCTCAGCGCGAAATCCTCCGAAATAAACGAATGAGACGTGCCAGAATCAAATAAAACCCGAGCAGCGCAACCCAAAATCTGAACGGTACCTTCCACGAGCTGCGACGCCACTGCCTCTGCCCTGGTCATGTGCGTGATCTGGCCTCGAGCTCTCTGCCTGCCTCCCACGCTAGCTGACCTGGGTAGCGACGGATACTATCCCTGTTGCTGCTGCCTCTACTGCTGGGGAACCTGCTGCTGCGGCGGCCGCCTCTGAGGACAGTCACGCGCCATATGCCCTGGTTGGTCACACCGAAAATAGATGATCGGCGCCGTGCACTGCCTGCCTGGGTGGAACCCACTACACCATGGACACGGTCCTCGTGACCAACCCACTGATCCCTGACGCTGCAAGGGGATCGGCTGTTGTACACTGCCCGATGAAGCTTGCCCCTGATCCTTGGACTTCTTCTTCCGGAAACTCTTCCCGAAGAACTTCTTAACCTTCGAGCCAAAAGACGCAGACCCTGTCATCGATGCTGCCGGTGTCGGCACTCCTGAACCACCCGACGCATGCTGGAAGGAACCCTGCTGCTGGGTAGCCGACGGCTGGCTGCGACCTGACAAGGACTGTCCCTGGCTGATCGGTCCTCGGGTCCTCTGCATATCCATCTCCAGAGAAGCCGCAACACGAGACGCTGTCTCTAGATCAGTGGCCCCGTTCACGATCAGATGGTGCCTCAGCTCCTGCCTCAAGCCCTGGACGAACTACGCGATCTTCACCCTCTCATGCTCCATGATGTGAGGTGCATACCGACCCAGCTCGACAAACCGTCCCCTATACTGCAACACGGACATGTCGCCCTGCACCAGCTCCAGAAACTCACGCATCCGCTGCGTAGCAACGTAGTCTGGACAGTACATACGCTCGAAAGCACTAACGAAGTCATCCCACTCGACCTGCTCAAGTGGGCGAAGCTGAAAAGACGTCTTCCACTCGGAAGACCACCACTTCCGAGCCGTACCCTGCAACTGGTTGTAAGCCAACACTACTCTGTCCTCGGCAGCACTCTTCGCAGAACCGAACACCCGCTCCATCTCATCAAGCCAATCACGAGCCGCATCAGGGTCTGGCTGGCCGCTAAAGTAAGGTGGATGGAACTGCAAGAAGTCCCTCACTGCTCGGCCTGGCCCACCCCTAGCTGACGAGCCCTCAGCAGCCTCTCTGCCGAACTGCTGAGACATAAGCTGGTACATGCCACGAAAGAAATTCTTGGCCCCCGGAAGCCACGTAGTATCCACTGCCTCGGTGGCCCCTGGTGGCACTCTGCTCTACTCCTCCTGGTCCCTCTGGACCCCCTGCTGGATCTCCTGACCTCCAACCGACTGCCCCTGTTGAGAGCGAGTCGCCCGCCTCGGCACCATACACGCACCTGAAGCAAAAGACAGAAAACACGAGAACGGCAAGGTCAAGAAAACACGCGATGCCCAATGCCAGTGTCAACTGTACATTATCGCTGTGGACTAGTGGACCACTACAATTGCCTATGATTCTCGCATAATTCCACAACCGCGCTCTGATACCAGCTGTAACGACCCAAGACTCTGATTACCGGGAAGGCCCGATAACCCGAGACTCGCACTGCCACCCACGAGCCCGAAGACTCGGAAGGGTTAGAAGGATGGTGTGGGAACTACACAAGTATCACAAGTAATTGCAGAAATTAAACAGTTATAGTATTAAGCAGGAAATAAATTAGCATTTTACATTATACATGGTCCATAAGATAACAATAAAATAACAACAGTAGTCCACAACTAGTATAGAGACAAGAAAAGAAAGTACATCTACACGGGACATCCCCCGGCTCTGACCTCTGGGCACCCGCACCACGCTGCGCCCTAGACGCGCTCCCCTGGGGAGGCGCCTCACCTGAAACACGGTGAAAACACGCAGGGAATGAGTCTCGGAACAAGACTCAGTAGGGATCACTCGAACCCTACCTCGTAAAATGGGAAACCACTACGCTAGCGGTAGGAGAGTACCTCGGAAAGGAAAGCCCTGTACTCTACCAAACAAAGGTCCTACGGCACGCAAACCGGCACACGTGCCACGGTGAGACAACCGAAACTCAACGGTCGACCCGGCAAACCCGAAGGCCAAACACACGAGCTGACAGTCTGACACTCCGTACTCGACAGGAGTACCTCCCACTAGAAGCACAGCCGATAGCATCCCCTGACGACTTACACCGAACCGCAGGTGAACTGCCTGACGTGGTAGCGCCTACCCAAGGCACGAACACCACACAAGTAACCACAAACAAGTGACTAGCTGGGGTCACGCCCGTCGACGTGGGTCCAACCGCCCCCAACCACGTGTGCACACACAGACCATGCGTCCTAGGTCTGGTCCTCTGACCGGTTTTCCCCTGTAGCCAGACTCTGGCTAACGACGAGGGGCCCGACGGAAACCAGTCTAAAACCGTCCTCAGGGTAGCCTCTCCACCACTCCCTGGTGGGACCACACGCGTGTAAGCAGGCTACTACTAGTGGAGGGGCACTGAAGGAGTAGACTCTCAAGTCACGGAAAACGACGCCCGCATCCGACGACGCACGGAGACCACCCCACGCACCGGCCCCGTCGCACGGTGATCATAGTCGGACCAAAAACGGGGTTGCAACCCTCTCGGGGCAACCAGGCGCCTGACGGTCCACCCCTGGACCGTCACAGAGCTGTAACGGTCTAGGCGAGACCGTCACACACACCTGGCGGCCCAACGCAGGCCGTCACACGCCTGAGGAACGCAGGGCGTAACGCGCCTGGCCCAGCGCGTTACGCAAACGTAACGCGCCTGCCATAGTGCGTTACGCGCGCCTTACACCCCTAGTGTGAAACCTTGATGTAACGCGCCTGCCCCAGCGCGTTACACAAATGTAACGCGCCTGGCCCAGCGCGTTACGCGCCCCTCACACTTGGGGTGACTCAGGACGTAACACGCTCACCCTGGCGTGTCACACGGACGTAACGCGCCTGCCATAGCGCGTTACGTGCACTGACCCCCAACGGTCAAATCAACGGTAAAAGCCAACAGTCGAAACGCCCCTGACGGCCCAAGCCAGGCGCGTCACACGCAAGTGGCGGTCTATCGTGGGACCGTCACAGTCCCTAGCCCCCGAAGGCTAAACAAAGGGCGTGTCACGGCCTCTCCCAGGCGCGTCACACCGTGTAACGGTCCCTGGAAGGACCGTTACACGCACCCGACGGCAGGAATGGTGGGAAAGCCCAAAAACTTCAACCACGCCCCCATACCTCCACCGGAGAGGGGGAAATCAAAGGGGAAGACCCCTGGGGACCCCTAGCATGATTCTAGGCCACCAAAACGCGAGATCATGCATCAAATCCATAGATCGGGCGAGCTCTCCCCAAATCATGGAAAACCCCAAACCCGCTCAATCAAGCCCCTCTCGGCCTCCCCATGGCCTATAAACCACGGAAAAGAATGGCAAGGAGCTAGGGAACGTCACCCTACTTCAATGGAGCGAATGCTCCGCCGGATCGTCCGTGAACGCAAGAAATCGCCTTGAAAACCCTCGTTCTTCCTTGAGCTACCACGATCCACGAAAGCCACCACGCGCACCTCGTCGCCGCCGTCGTCACCGCGCCGTCGCCCACAGCCGTCTGCAGCCGGAGGGGCTCGCCGCGGTCTCGCCGGACGAAGAAGAGAGGAAGAGGGGGCGCCTCACGGTGGGGGAGAAAGGAGGAAGAAGAAGAAGAAGAAGAGGGTGGGGGGAGAAAGAGAAAATAGGGGGGTATTTATAGAAAATCCAAAAAATCTGGAAAATACCGAAAATCAGAAAGTTACATTTCTGGAATCCTCAGAACGAACCGATCGCAACGGTACCACTCGTGCCCAGGTGAACGACCCGGTTCACCCGCAGCGAGGTTCCGAAGGAATTACCGAAACACACACCGAAAATCGGAAAACACGCGTGGAAAAGCCGCGGAACGCTTCCGGGCCTCCGAAACAACTCCGGATCGCGCCGATCCGAACACGAAAGTTGTCCGAAATAAAATTTTGGACACAACGGAGTCAGACACTCTGAGAAACCAGATCCGGGACCCACGAAGAGGGATCTGAAAGGTCCGGGATATTACCCCCATGGTCTCTCACTCCAATCGCGAGCCACTACTCCTTCGGGACCGTCTCCTCCCAACGACGAGAAGCTCTCTCAATTCATCCGTGCATTGGATCATCTCACCCCTCAACAAATCCAAGCCCTTCAGGCTATTGTCAAGGACACATTCCCTCCTCATCCTCCTTCCAATCCTATTCGGGTGGCCCATCACCCGCCTCCTTCATCCACATATACTCCTATTCGAGTGGCCCATCACCCGCCTCCTTCATCCACACATACTCCAACACGTGTGGCCCATCATCCGCCTCCTTCGTCCACACCTACTCCTATTCGGCTGGCCCATCACCCGCCTCCTTCTATTTCTCATCCTTCACGGCCCCAAGGCCCATTTATTCCTTGCAACCCGGCCCATCCGGGTCCTTCTATGGGTTGGCCCATTAATCCCCCTCCACGGCCGTCATATCAAGCCACCCCTCCAAGGCAATCATGCCAACCTTCCAATGTTCATGCTACACCCCTCCAGCAAAGTATCTTTGATAGAATTGCTTCCATGGAGGAACAACTTAAGAGGCTCACTAGCCCGCGGCCCGCTCCTCCTCCATCTCAAGTGAATCCTCTTCATGATTTCATGAATAACATCGCTAAGTTAGAAAAAGACTGGAAGGAGATAAGAGAGAATGGCATCAACGATATATGTGAGCGAGAAGATGTTACAAGTTCTTTGGAAGCCGTCCGCCCTCCACTCATCCGCACTACGCATTTACATGGCTCTCCACCTCCATATACATATTCGCCTCCTCAAAATCCCCCACAACACCATACTCCACCACTTATCATTTCGCCTCCACCACGGCGTCCGTTGGATTTATTTAATGATGAAGATTTGGAGACGGTACAAGAATTTGAAGCCCCTCGAGATGCACCCCT
Source organism: Amorphophallus konjac (assembly GCA_022559845.1). NCBI lineage: Eukaryota > Viridiplantae > Streptophyta > Magnoliopsida > Alismatales > Araceae > Amorphophallus > Amorphophallus konjac. Next base: position 334,514,870 of record CM040122.1, on the reverse strand, counting down.
TCCGAGTTTCCTTTGCCGTCCTCTTCCTCCACTGCCAGAAGACCCCCATGCTCAGGACGATGCCACATTCCCCGATCCAACCCCCATTTATGAGACCTCTTGGTGTTACGATGATGGGTCGATACTCCAATCATCCATACCGCCGCACCATGAGTCTCCTCTTCTCCCCAATACTTGGTGTTACGATGATGGGTCGATACTCCAATCACCCATACCGCCACACCATAAGTCTCGTCCTATCCCTAACACCTCTCACCCCATCCGGCATTTTCAACGCACTAAACCTTCACCTCCCGTAACCACACCAGTAGCCTCCATTCCACCGGTTTCTATCGAGCCTTCTATTACTCCTCCTCTTTGTTCGCCACCTCAGCCCTCCATTATCCCTGTAACGCCAAAACCAGCTTTGCCAGTCCCTTCCCCTATTCCACCACTTAACCTATCACTCTTACCCATGGCTAATCCTGAGCAAGGTCCATCCCTTTTTGCACTCGAGCCAACCCCGATTGCTTCCGAGCAAAGGGAGAAGCTCGACGTGTTTGAACCTTCGCTTCCACTCACCCTTTCTCCAACACCTTCCATTATACCTCCACCATCCATGGAACCTTTCGCCTCCGCTTCACCCCCCTTTACTACTCGGAACGGGTGTCCTTCTATAAGTACTTGTGCCGAAGATGATCAAGAGCCGGGAAAGAAAGATTTGGCCACAGCCATGCTGTTCAAGATGCAAGAGTTTATTTGCCGGATGCCAATCCGGGTTGTTGTGCCAAGCATGGTCGAAGAGGCCAAGTCCCCGCCACTGCTCACTAAGAGAGAATGTCAAACTTTGATGCCGTGTAAGTTTGTGCCCAAGGGCCAGGCAGAGCACCCCTTGTTCCAAATTTCAAATCTTGAACCTTTTCTTCCATACAAGGGGCGGATGACCATTTTGTTCAACACTCCCTATACGCCACAACCCCTGGGCAACACAATGCTTCTGATGCGGGACAGACCACGGACACGACTCCGAATGGATATGCGATCCTCGGACTCTAGGTGAGCTCGTGATTGTCCCTTGACGAGGGAAGCGTCGGACGTGCGCGATTGAGAAACCGGCAGTGAGCTAGGGTGGTCGGCTCTCTCTTGTGCCCGGATTGGGTCACGGGACGGTAATGCTCTCTCTCGCAGCAGCGGTGATATAAATATAAAGCGAGCTAATTACCTTATCATGCTCTCTAGCAGCGGCATATAAAGCATATATGAAATAAAGCAAAATGCCAAGTGTAGGAGCGAATACGATACCTCCACGCGCTCGGCGTGGGGAAGACGGAACAATAATACACGAATATTACAGCAATAAATCACTGCCCACTCCACGCAGGGAGGTAAAGGGCTACACAAGTGGGTCCGGGAGGACCGATTTCGGGTTGACGGGCGGCTTCTCGCGTAACTTCGACAGCACCCGAACTCGTGACTGTGGGGCCCACGTGCTGGCCGGAGGGGCTGTGTGGGATCGGGCGGCTCCGCTGTAGTGGGGACGCTTGGGGAAGCACTCCCCGGGATGGTGGCATGCTGGTTCGCCGGCCGGAGGCCGGGCGGCTCCGATCGGCACCGGTCGGAATAACCGACCACGGATCTGCCGATTCTATTTTTCAGCGCGCGACCCGACGAGATCACTCGCTGTGACCAATCCCAATGTCGGATCGACGATCAGGAGGTACCGTTGAAAATCTCTCTCAAAATCCTTCAAGATAGGATTGGAGAGAGAAGCTGGATCTTCACGGATCTAGGCCTTAACAATTTTTGAAGCTGCTGTTGTACAGTATCCGAACTCTCAGATTAGCAGGGAGTTTTCCTGAGAGTTGCCTTTGACCGTGAGGTAGAAGTCCGATTCAGCTCCTGAGATCTTCACCAAAGTTGTAGAGGATTGAACAAGGAAAACGGAAATAATTTTTGTGGAAGGATTGGTGGAGGCTACGATTTGTTATAGATTTTTGACTAACTGGTGGTCGGATCTGGAAACAGGCTGATAGAACTATAGATGGTTCGGAAAGGGAATTTCTAAAAATATTAAATGAGCTTTCAAAATTCTAAGAAACATTGGTGGTAGAGAGGAAGGTGGACAGAACTCCCAGTAAAATTGGGGGCTCCAAGAAAAATCAAAACAAGGTCCGGATATGGGAAACTCAGGGTTGCTGTCACTGTAGATAGAATCCTGGCAGATCTGGGATGACCTGAAGACCAAAAATGGAAAAATAGAAAAAGGAGGACTTTTGGCTTAAATTTTTTTGTGAAGATAGGGGTTCGAGAGGGGAACCACTCCTGAAAATTTCAGCTCCAGATGAGGTGGGAGGTGAGAGCAGAAATTCGGGGAATATGCTCCTATCCTGGATGGACAGAATACCGAAGATGACTTCGCGGCGGCTCGATGGCGGCACGAACGGCGGCGGCACTAGATGAACTCAGAGATTGAGGGGGGGATATAGAAGATAGATCCACTCTAGAATTGGGGTTGGGGATGGAAGAATACCAGGGGAGAAGGAGAGGGGCGCAAGAAGCTCCAATGCACACAATGAATTTTCTTCTTTTCACTAATTTTCAAATGGAAAATACAAGTATTTATATGCTACTCTTCAAATCCAATCTCCACCATTGGATCTAGGGATGGGGAATAGATGGCTGGGATTAAGTGTGATCAACACACAAAAAAATAAAATAATCCAAGTGGAATGGGGCGCCCCCTTGACTAAATGAAAGGGGTTGAAAGGTAGGTAGCCTACCTTGGAAAAATTTAACCACTTGTCTCCCATGTGATCAATTGGCATTCCAACCTTCTAGATGGCCACCTAGGATAGTTGACCAGCCCCACATGGTCTAGGTGGACCAATGAGAAAGGGGTGAGGGTCCCCTTGCTTGGGCCTACGGGAATTTTACATATAAACCCACTAAGACTTACAATTGCGTACCCATATAACACAAGGGTATACATACAAATATGAAAGGACATAAATACAAACAAAATGCGGACGGTCTTGCCTCGATGTCCCCATCAATTCTCCTCGGGTGGGAGGAACTCGACCCCGTCGAGTAGGGGTATGGATGCTCGAATACTCCGGCGGATCCGTCACCGTGCCAAGTAACGTGGGTATGCTCCACTCCAAGTGACCGTCACCTGCTCATTCCATATATACTTGATATGCACAAGCTGCTGTGGGCTAGAGGTGGACACTCCGGGTGGGGCACTCTCAAAATGGGAGGAGGCGGCTTGAAGACTCACTAGGAATCACCGCTGAGTCCCTGTAGGTGACTGATCCGGGTATAGATGTAGAACCGATCCCATACTCATCGAGCGAGTCCACTCGCCTCTCACTCATAAGAGACTGACATCGACGAGCTTGCACAAGACACCTGCAGACAAACAAACGACACACAAACCATGCAAACAAACAACACAAAACAAACCACACAAAGAAAAGCACATTGACTCAACTATGACCCTAGACACACCTAATGTTAGTCCGACCCATACATGGATGATGGCGGACCAGGACACCCGAACGTGTGCCATGCATGCATGTTATGTAACCGGAGATGGGTGGCATGGAGAACACCTAAATGGCCAAGTATGACCCAGTCATGCATGGACGCCCCTTTGGATTTGGGAGACTTGAGAGGGCTAGGGAAGCCGGGTGTGGAAGGGCCGGATGTGGGTGTATCGGAGATGGGTTTAGGTGGGTCGGAGAAACCAAAATCTCCGTTACCGCCAAATGATAGTTCAGACCTATGGCTATGTAGAGGTTGCTTGGCCCGAGTGGAAAAGGCATGATAGTGAACTCCGCGGAGGAAGTGAAGTGAAGATGGAGACTCGGGAGATTCACTAGTGAAGGGGTCAAAAGGGTCGAAGAAGGTATGACCCCGTGAGATGGATTCCAACATGACATGGTCCCAATCGTGAAATTCTTGAAGGTGCGGGTGGTCACCTTCCTCTGTCATGGTTGATGGGACCGTGTATAGGAAATATGACTCCTCCCTCGGAAGCAAAGTCATGAAGTCGGGCTCATCCGGTAGCGGGAGAAGTAGAAGAACCTCCATGGTGACACAACCCACGGTGCACTCGGAGGTAATGGACCCGAAGGCCGGATGGGTGAAGCTACGACTCGTCGGTTGGTCGAAGCCTCGGGCCAACATATGTGTCAACTTCCATTGCGTGTCTAGTCCCATAACAAGATCGTCCAACGTGTCAACATGGTGACTAGATCGAAATGTGGTATGGAAGGAATTGACCGGCACTAGAGGTAGGATGGGGTCCATGGATGGGAAGGGAGGTGGGACCAGGCCTTCTTTGAGCCATCTAAGAAGTGGCTCGGCTATGTATAGCATACCCGTTAGAAACACGGGAGGCTCGGGATGTGGTGGCCCCAAGTTTGACGGCTCCGGATGAAGATCAGAAGTAGATAGCAATGGAGCATCCACGGGTGGTGAAGGAGCACGTGTGCTTTCCAACCAATCTGAAATCATTTTATCGAATTCCTCGAAGGAGGTGCGGGTTGGAGTAGGGGGTGGCAATGGAGCCCTCATAGGTAAGGAAGAGATGTCCACCTCGTGGAGAAGGGGTCCTTGGGGTGGCTCCGGGAACATCCGATCTACCCCCGTAGAAAATCGATCTAGGCTAGTACTAAACCGATCTAGGCTTGTATTCAACCCTTGGAACATTGCGACCACTTCATCGGGACTATAGGCTCGGGATGCGGCCATGGTTGCAAAGATGGGATTGGGTCCCCTAGGAATGGAGATGCAAGACCATTTTTTTTAAAGTAAAATGTTATGCTAGCTAATGCACCTAGACTTAATCAAAACTCGGTACGTGGCGGAGATAATAGATCCGAAGATCACTCGCGCAAGTGTGCGGCCTTCCCGATAGGCATAGCCTAACGTTCGGACAACACCTTTTGATATACCGGGTTATTGGATGCAATGCAAAGACACACTTTTTTTTATTTTAAAACAATGATGACCCTAAACACGACTTAGACAATGACTAATGGCTAGACGTAAATGACACTTTTTTTTGACACCCTAGACTCAAACTCACTCTGATACCAAACTGATGCGGGACGGACCACGGACACGACTCTGAATGGATATGCGATCCTCGGACTCTAGGTGAGCTCATGATTGTCCCTTAACGAGGGAAGCGTCGGACGTGCGCGGTTGAGAAACCGGCAGTGAGCTAGGGTGATCGGCTCTCTCTTGTGCCCGGATCGGGTCACGGGACGGTAACGCTCTCTCTTGCAGCAGCGGTGATATAAATATAAAGTGAGCTAATTACCCTATCATGCTATCTAGCAGCGGCATATAAAGCATATATGAAATAAAGTAAAATGCCAAGTGTAGGAGCGAATACGATATCTCCACGCGCTAGGCGTGGGGAAGACGGACCCGGCCGAAACTCGTACTCCCGGAACAATAATACACGAATATTACAGTAATAAATCACTGCCCACTCCACGCAGGGAGGTAAAGGGCTACACAAGTGGGTCCGGGAGGACCGATTTCGGGTTGACGGGTGGCTTCTCGCGTAGCTTCGGCAGCACCCGAACTCGTGACTGTGGGGCCCACGTGCTGGCCGGAGGGGCCGTGTGGGACCGGGCGGCTCCGCTACAGTGGGGACGCTTGGGGAAGCACTCCCCGGGATGGCGGCACGCTGGTTCGCCGGCCGGAGGCCGGGCGGCTCCGATCGGCACCGGTCGGAATAACCGACCACGGATCTACCGGTTCTATTTTTCAGCACGTAACCCGACGAGATCACTCGCTGCGACCAATCCCGATGTCGGATCGACCATCAGGAGGTATCATTGGAAAGCTCTCTCGAAATCCTTCAAGATAGGATTAGAGAGAGAAGCTGGATCTTCATGGATCTAGGCCTTAACAATTTTTGAAGCTGCTGTTGTATAGTACCCGAACTCTCAGATCAGCAGGGAGTTTTCCTGAGAGTTACCTTTGACCGTGAGGTAGACGTCCGATTCAGCTCTGAGCTCTTCACCAAAGTTGTATAAGATTGAACAAGGAAAACGGCAATAATTTTTGTGGAAGGATTGGTGGAGGCTACGATTTGTTATGGATTTTGGACTGACTGGTGGTCGGATCTGGAAACAGGCTGATAGAACTGTAGATGGGCTGGAAAGGGAATTTCTAAAAATATGAAATAAGCTTTCAAAATTCCACGAAAATTGGTGGTATAGAGGAAGGTAGACAAAACTCCCAGTAAAATTTGGGGCTCCACGAAAAATCAAAACATGGTCCGGATATGGGAAACTCCGGGTTGCTGTCACTGTAGACAGAATCCTAGTAGATCTGGGATGACCTGAAGACCGAAAATGGAAAAATAGAAAAAGGAGGACTTTTGGCTTGAATGTTTTTGTGAAGATAGGGGTTCGAGAGGGGAACCACTCCTGAAAATTTCAGCTCCAGAGGAGGTGGGAGGTGGGAGCAGAAATTTGGGGAAGATGCTCATGTCCGGGATGGACAGAATACCGAAGATGACTTCGCGACGGCTCGATGGCGGCACGAACAGCGGCACTAGATAAACTCAGAGATTGAGGGGGGAGATAGAAGATAGATCCACTCTAGAATTGGGGTTGGGGAGGGAAGAACACCAGGGGAGAAGGAGAGGGGCGCAAGAAGCTCCAATGCACACAATGAATTTTCTTCTTTTCACTAATTTTCAAATGGAAAATACAAGTATTTATATGCTACTCTTCAAATCCAATCTCCACCATTGGATCTAGGGATGGGGAATAGATGGTTGGGATTAAGTGTGATCAACACATAAAAAAATAAAATAATCCAAGTGGAATGGGGCGCCCCTTGACTAAATGAAAGGGGTTGAAAGGTAGGTAGCCTACCTTGGAAAAATTTAACCACTTATCTCCCATGTGGTCAATTGGCATTCCAACCTTCTAGATGGCCACCTAGGATAGTTGACCAGCCCCACATGGTCTAGGTGGACCAATGGGAAAGGGGTGAGGGTCCCCTTGCTTGGGCCTACGGGAATTTTACATATAAACCCACTAAGACTTACAATTGCGTACCCATATAACACAAGGGTATACATACAAATATGAAAGGACATAAATATAAACAAAATGCGGACGGTCTTGCCTCGATGTCCCATCAGCTTCCTATCCCAACTTTCCAACTCTCTCACACTATTACTTTTCACTCTTCAAGGGAGTTGTCATTTACTATTGAAGCTTCATCACGGGCTCTTGCTTTATCCATTGGGCCAATTGGTTATACACTTTCACTGCCATGGAGGAGCGATTATCGTGGTGCTAAGGGGCCTTCCACTATTTTATCCACCTTCTATTCAATGCCATCCACATTCTTGTCTATCACATTTTCTTCATGGGCCACTCCAAGGGTAAGGAGGAGGATCTCATCCTCTCGCCCTTCATGTTCTTCATATTCTTTGCATCTCATGCATTCTGTTGCATCCATGCATTCATCGCATCCATTCTATTGCATCTACATATACTTCTTTCTTTCCGGGTTTCCAAACCCGTATCTTACCCGCCTTCTAGAATCTCCAGATCCCCAACGTTTCCTATATCTTCCACCTCTATCTCCAGGTCCCCTTACACTTCCCGGGCATTGTGCCCCCTCTGATCTTCCCTCAGGGCATCGCATCCCTTTCCAACTATTGCATTCGCACTCCCCAGATTTCTCTCTTGTCCTCTTGGGGCATCACACCCCATGGTGTTTTCTTCCTCCGGAACCTCCGGATCCTTCATCCTCTTCTAATCCACTCTCCCCGGGGCATCGCGTCCCCTTTCCTGCTATTTCCCTGGAACCTCCAGGTGTTTTATCACTCCTTTAGGGCATCACGCCCTTTCTGATTCCACTCTTCTGGAACCTCCGGATCTTTCTATTCTCCCCGGGCATCGCGTCCCATGGTATCTTCCCCCTCCGGAACCTCTGGATCTTGCTTTTTGGGCATCGCGCCCCTACACACCCTCACGTTTGGATCTTCTGGGCTTCTTACTGATTCTCCCTCGGCATCGCGTCCCTCGGTATCTTATCCCTCCGGAACCTCCGGACCTCCCTTTTAGGGCATCGCGCCTCTCTACACCTCCATATCCGGATCCTCCGGTTTTCTCTCCCGTCCTCCCTGGGCATCGCGTCCCATGGTGTCTTCCTCCTCCGGATCCTCTGGATTTCTTATCCCCTCTCCTAGAGCATCACATCCCTTCTTTCGCCATCCCTCCGGAACCTCCGTACCCTCCTGACCCTTTTCATCCACTCTTCCCGGGGCACCGTGTCCCTCGGCATTTTCCTTCTCTGGAACCTCCGGACCCTCCATCTTTCTTCCGATTCATCTTTCTGCTCCTCCGGGACATCACATCCTTCATTTTCTTCCTCCTCTTCCATCATCTTTTCCCTATTTCTTCCCTGGGCACCGCGTCCCTCGATATCTTATCCCTCCGGAGCCTCCAGATTATTCTTCCCCTCAGGATTCTCCTCCTCTGCCTCCAAACCCTCCGGATCCGCCTCTTTCCATCTATCAATTTCTTCTTCTAATTCCTCCTGATCCTGGGTATGACCCAACTTCTTCCATGTCCACTGCCTTGGGCATCTACCCTTTCTCCCACTGCTTCCGAGGCTTTAGTCCTCACTCCTCCTTCTAATTCTCATCTCCTTCTGTAGACTGTTCCATGTGATCAGGGTCTCCGTGCCTTAGCAAGGGAGTTCTAGCCCTTGTCTCTCTTCCTTTTCTCCTTATTCGTCTGAGTCTGGTCTTGGCACCACTCCTTCTTGTTAAGCCACTTCCAAATCCTTTGCTTCCAATCCTTTTATCTGCCTAAGAGGACTATCCCACGATGATCAACCCCGCCTCTCGCGGCAGCTGCTTCAACAAAGATCGCAAGGTAATATGTTGACGTAAGTAAGCATTTTTATGATATCATTATCTCATTGCTTCACGCATGATTTTCAAACTGAAGTGCTTTTTAACATGATTAAGAGTGATATTTTAAGCCTTTATCCTAGGAATTTATCTTTATTGAATTTCATCTTAAAAAAAAAAACTGAAAAGAGTCTTTAGGCTTGCTATGCAGCACTTTAGTTATAAGAACCCTGCGCTGGGAATTCAACATTCTCTCCCCGCTTGTTAAGAGCAACCCTTAGCTGGGCACCGCACACACTTCACGGCGTCCTTAGCTGGCTCCTTTGATAAAACACCATTGCTACTTTGGCCATGCCATGAGTATATCTGAAATTCTTTTCTCTTCTTTGCTCGGCCGAATGCAGGGGCAAGAGGTTGACGGATGAGATGACCAACCTAGGTAATCTCCAATACGAGAGAAGTCTCAAATAGGGGCAGTCTTGACCCAAACTAAAATCAAATTTCATGATACATCTCGCCAAAAGAGCTATTATGAAAATCAAGTCAAGATTTCGATAAATGTAAAATTATGAATTATGACATGTCAAGAGAGGTAAAGTCCCTGCAGGGAAAACCCTGGTCGTATGCATGTCAAGGGTCTAAAAATCAAAGGCACAAAGCCCCGGCGCAACAGACCACCTCTTTGAGGGGTAATACCCCGGAAAGAATTTAAGTCTCGATATCTCTCATCTTGCATAAAGCTTATCTCCAATTGTTCTTCTCTTCTCCCTCTAAGACCGAATGTTTCTCGGGTATGGCCTTGGTAGGGGCACCGTTAATCAAGGACAGTCGGTTGTAGGGCGCCACCTTTAATGCACGCTCGGCTGTGGGCAGTTTTAGCGAAAGGGGAAGGAAGGAGGACCCCTAGACAGTGGTTTAAACATCCCTCCGATGTTGTATTAGCAAAGTCTAAGTCAAAATTCAAAAAAATCATATATTTTTCCAAAGTTCGTAAAAATTTAAAACTTTCAAAAAAACAAAAAAAGCTCATTTTCCATTTTTTTTTCATTTTCAAAAACAACAAAAAAAAACTATTTTCAAATAATGCCCGCTTGTGAGGGCGCCATTCCCGTAATCGACAGCAACTGTCCGGTCGTCATTTCTTCACCGCTGACTCACATGCATTTCGATGCACTTTTTCATAAGTCTAAATGTCCATTTGTAATGCATAAGTTTAAGCATCCTTGGCTAAGTCTGTACATTCCACAAGTCTAAGCAATACATAAGTCTAAGCAATGCATAAGTCTAAACAATGCACAAGTCTATACATCACAAGTCTACACGTTCCACGTCTATACACAATCCAAGTCTATACATTACATCCAAGTCTAAACAATGCACAAGTCTATACATCACAAGTCTACACGTTCCATAAGTCTACACATTCCATGTCTATACACATTCCAAGTCTATACATTACATCCAAGTCTATACATCACAAGTCTACACGTTCCATAAGTCTATACATCCCAAGTCTATACACATTCCATGTCTATACACATTCCGAGTCTATACATCACAAGTCTACACGTTCCATAAGTCTATACATTCCATGTCTATACACATTCCAAGTCTATACATTACATCCCAAGTCTATACATCACAAGTCAAAGCATGCTTCATCCATGTCTATACACATTCCATAAGTCTATACATCCCAAGTCTATACATCCAAGTCCATACACACTCCTAAGTCCAAGCATTCCGAATCCTGCATTAGTGCAATCCAAGTCCATACACACCCCAAGGTCAGTGCATTCATTTCAACATATGTGCATTCATTACAAGGTCTGTGCATTCATTGCAACATCAGTGCATTTTAGTGCAACATATGTGCATTCATTTCCAAGACGGTGCATTCCAACCATTCCACCCCAAGGTCGGTGCATCCCAAAGTCTAGCCATTCCAAGGTCGGTGCATTCCATATGTCTAGCCATTCCAAGGTCGGTGCAGTCCACATACAAGGTCGGTGCAATCCATGTCTAACCAATCCATGTTTATGCATTCATAAGTCTGTGCAACCAATACGAGTCTGCCTATCCCACAGCTGTCACCAAAAATAATTAACTATTTTCAAAAATTCTTAAAAAAATAATTAAATATTTTCAAAAAATCCCCAAAATAATCAAATATTTTTCAAAAAAAATTCCAAAAACAAATCTCGAATATATCTTTATAAAATCCAAAAAAATTGAATATTTCTCAAAATCCAAAAATACAAATATTTTCCAAAAACAAATCCAAAAAAATTCAAATATTTTACAAAATTCTATAAAAATTCAAATACTTTTTCAAAACTTATAAAAAATTTGCATATTCCAAAATTTAAAAAAAATTGCATTGTATTTTTCTGATGGTGCTTTTGAACAATAATTTTGCAATGACCAAGAGCACGGGATGAGTCCTCTCCATTCACCACTATCAATCTTCTGATTCTTCCCAACATCATCATGATTTGTCACTATGGGCATTCCTGATTATCATCTCTCTATACTGGGCATTACTCTGATTATTCATCTCCAAACCTTAATAATAAACTCTTGTTGATTTCACTTGATCACTCTGCCACTGGGCATTGCTTGATTCTGATCATCCAATCTCAATCTCACATGCCAAGATTGTCATCCTCATGACAAACAACAAACAATGATGCTTTGCAATATTATGTTTTAACTCATGCTATTCATGCTAAACATGCTTCGCCTTGCTAATACATGCTTGAATGCTAATCCACACCAAGCTTTGATTGCTTTGATGTCTATGTTGTGATTGCTTATTGATGCTTTGATTCATGTTATACTTGCTATGCTTAAATGCCTTATTCATTACTTGTTATCTATATCATGGCTAATAAAATTTTGAGCGCAGGATAAGAAGCTCTAGGTCTCGCCGACTGGGCATCATCATCTAAGTCCCACGGTGTTTGCACCTCATCTCTCAGTTCCCACATGCTCATTGCTATCACCATCTTCCTGTATGCATTTTTACTATAGGTTACATACGCTACTAGATTATATCAAGGACCTTGTAGCTTTGGTAAATCTGGAATTTGAGTTCTCCTTCATCAAAAATAATGATGATTCCAGAGGAGTCTTAGTCACACGGATAGGCCGTTGAGCCGTCCAAGACTGGGGACGATGGTTCCCTTTTTACGAGTTGGTGCGCGGATAAACGGGTTTCGGCTCAGTATCAGCTCGTGAAATCGTTTTCTTGACTCAGTTTTGGCAGTTTAACAATATTATCCTTGATTATCTTATACTTTCATTTGTTTTAATTTTTCTTTTAAACCCAGCATGCATTCATATAGGACTTTGAATCAACATTGGAAAATCATTCTGATAAGCTGATTTGGAGAGTCAAATTGATCTTAATCTTTCCAGATATGAGATATTCATTGCTGAATGGAATCCTCAGTTCGTTTTGTCGCTGTTTTGGGTCATTTTCTCGAGAGCTCTTTGTTTGGATTTCTATCCTCTTATTTCAATCCTTTTCCTTTGATCCACCTTAGTTGCAGCACGTCCACATTGGCTGGTAATTACTCCCCAATGGTAAAACCTACAGGTTTGTGACCTGGGGTACTTCCACCGCGCTGGAAGTTGATCATCCTCTTTTATCTCCTTCGTGCCCGCGTGCACACTCCCTATTTTATCCAAACATCGTTGATTTCATTGAATTTCCCGAGATTGCTTCATCTCGAGCTTTTGATTTAATTCTCATCAAGTGATGTTGATTGCGTGTCTCATCACACATTGACATCTACTTTTCAGTTCGCTCTGCTCCCTTGCAAAGCAGACGCCAAGGCGGGACAGTTGTAGACACGCCAAAATTGACGTTACTGTGAGTGCATCTCATATTACCTTGTAATATCCCAATTTGACCCTCAAATTAACTTTGTTTGAGTAATTTTTCTCACTTTTCTTGGATTTCTCCCTTTTTCTCCTTTTTCTTATTTTTCCCTATTTTTTTAGATTTTCTGGGTATTTTTCTCTTTTTTTTTGAATTTTTCAGAATTAACGGCGTGAGGGGGGGCGTCATTTATTTTTAATAAAATTAAAGAAAATAAAAAAGAAAATGACGCCTCTCTGAAGAGGCATCAATTACATTCATTTTTCCATTTTTCTGGATTTTTCTGAGAATTTTTGGATTTTTAATCAATTGACACTTAGCAAGGGGCGTTGTTTTGATTTTAATCAAATAAAAAATTAAAAAATGGGAAGTGACGACATTGTATAGGGCATCATTTGCAAATTGATTATTTTACTATTATTTCTGGCCCTCTTTCAGGGGTGATTTGGTGGCCTTCCGGATGTCAGAAAAATACGAAAAAATAGTAATTAGAATCAGCACAGTTAGATGCACGTCCACCTAAAATATGAGAAAATAATATTGAGAAATAGAGATTGGCTCTGTTTTGCATGTTTTGAAAGAACGACCCTCACGCAGACGTCAATTCAATTGACGCCCGAATGTGCGGTCGTCATTTCCTTTGGCTTTTTTTATTATTTTTGATTCATGACGGGGTGCAAGTCGTCACTTTCAATTGACACCTCTACTCCGATCGTCATTTCCATTGTTATATTTTGAGATTTTAAATCCGATCGAAATTCGTTTTAAATTCTAAATAGCGCCCTTCTGTAAGTCGTCAATTCGTTAAATGACGACGCCTCCTCGGGCGTCATTTGAAAAAGCGACCGTCCACCCGGTTGTCAATTCTTGTTGAATTCCAAATTTTTCCATACCCTCTTCTTTCCTCATTTTGAGCCCCCATTTTCACTTCGGAAAGGACCCCAATGACTTTCCATGATTGGAGGAACTCCTTCCAATGTTTATCTCTTGCTAAAACCAAATCTTAATTGTATTAGGATTTAAACTCCAATCTCCCCTATAAATAGAGCCCCTGCGGCTCTATCGAATGTGGGATTTTTTTCTGTTTTCATTACAGAGGAGGTGCTGCTAGGCTGTTGGCTCAAGGAGGAGGGCTCCGGGCATCCAAGTTCCATCCGTTTGAACTTCCTCACGAACGTTCTTCAAAGCCAATGCACAGGAGAAATTGCCCAGGCTCTTTTTATCTCTTCTATTTCATTTTCTATTTTCCTCTTCTATTGTTTTCCTCTATTAATTCTTTCTTCTGTTATTGCATTAGTTCTTGAACGCATGCATATGCATATACCTCTTTTTGATCCCTCTCTATCTTCTCAACCACGCTTAGAGCTCCAACAGTGCAACACTTGCACTTGTCTTTGCTGTATTTCTACAGTGCAACACTTGCACTCCTCTTTATTTTATATATATTTTGCATGCATCATGTTATACCTCCTACCCATTGCATAGGGGTTTAAGGACCAACACCCAACAAGGTATGTTCTTATACATGCTTTTCATGTTTATTTCTATTATGAATTTAATACTACACTCACCTTGATTTCTAATCCATATCTTTTATTGGTGTTTGTTATTGTTTTGCAAGGGTAATCAACAAGAAGAACTCTTTTCATCGGCCGGCCGATCGAAAGAGAAGGAAAGCATTCACAATCTCCCCCGTATCCTTTTGAGGTATTTATATTCGCGATCCCTCCATATTGTTATTGTTTATATCATTTGAGGCTCTCGCGTCTCTGGCGATCACATTCCCATTAGCACCCTCGCATGCTCCCCTTTTCTCCCCTTTATCTCATTCTTCTTCTTCTTTTTCCCTTTTAATTCTTCTTAGTTTTTCCTTAAGTGGATTTTTTGGAATCTACATCACTGTGACGCACCCATTCTAGACCGTCAAGGTAATTGTAGACAGAATGGGAAACTAGTTAATTTAACTTATAAATAAGCCTAGTTATCTAAGTTTTGACCTGGTTTCATGTCTTTAAGATTATTTACAGATTAATGATGGAAATTGCATAATTTAGGTATCTTAAGTTATTTTAAGTTATGTTAATTTCATGTGACAAAATTCTATAGTTTTGTATCTAAATCATGATTTTTCAAAGATGTATTGACGGAGTTTTATCATGATTTCCTATTGTTACACATCCTCTCTATCAATAGAGTCATTTCTTTAAGTACATGGCGCATATTCCGATATGTTGTCCATTAGTTCACTTTGTACTATAGGAACATTATTCTTGGACATGAGGACCTCTCTATTGGATATTCCTTCCAACGGACTAGGAAATCTTGTTGAAAGCCTCCGTAATTCTCCGTGAGCCTGGGATTCCCACTAGGACGCCGAGTTGGTTGTACCAGTAAAACCCAATTGATTAGATTACACTATCAATGTTTCTGGTTATCAGTAGTTTAACGGATCTATATTTGACCATCAGGCATATGTAATAGCCCAATATACGACCGTCACATTTAACTGAGTTTGATTTCTTGGTTCTGGATTCAGACTAAGGTAACGGCCCAATACTGGAGCGTCACGTTATGTAACGGCCCAATACAAGATCGTCACAAGGCTTAAATATGTTAACCCAAGGTTTGACCAAAGGGTTGATATTCCAAGGTTTCTAAATGGACTATTGATGATCTAGAACTTATCATATTGATCAAGAAACCTAATATAATGAATGGAAGATAAAGAATGTACCGTTATGCTGTCGATTTATTTCCATAAGCATAACATAGTATAAGTCATTCTTGATTTCTCATGATTCTTATTAAAGCATTCATTCATTAAATTATTGTTATCAAGAGCTTGTTGGAATTGTACATTCTTGGCCATACTTTATTGTTACATGCGTGTAAAAAGCTTGATTTATACTTGAAGATGCGATCGAGCACTGATTGTGTTCAAGGGCTCTATGCTAGTCCCCTCGGCTGATTGTCGGAAACATACTATTATAAACCATGGGGTATGATGCTATTGGCGTCGCATTACGCTGGGAGTACTTTCTTTATAAATAAGTGAAGACCCACAATACAGCATGATTGATACTTATACATGACTTTCTTGATATTCCACAGAAATTCACGAAGTACTTGCTCATAAGCAAAAGATACTGGAGTGATGATTATGTGGCTTGCTAGTACATTCTCGTTACATTCTTATTCATGAAAGGCCATATCATGTTCTTATAACATTCTTGCTAGTTCATACTTGCTCTCATTCTATCTTACATACTTTGGTTTAATCGCATGATTGATCGCATTCGCATGATTTTACCTTATTCTTCTAGAGCAAAAATGTTAATTACTTTAATGATGCCTTCATGTTGATGCGAAGATACCTACTGGGTAAGTGTGCTCATTACCTATTTCCATTCTTTTTCAGAAAATAGAAGCGAGTCGGGTTCGGATTCGGAATGTTCAAGTAGCGGATCCGAGAGTGAATAAAGAATGAGCGAAGACTTAGGAAGTTTACATTGTTTAGATCGAGTCTATGTAATTTCTTATTTCTTGAGTCTAGCATGATGGAAGTTGAATTAGTGGTTGTATTCGAATATTGGATTTGATTATTAATGAAAGTTGAAGTTGAGTAAATATTGTGCGATTGCATTCTTATGTGTGATTGCCTTGCGCTCTGATCGTTCTTGCTTGCAAGAGGCTTACCATGCCGGCTGTTCGCGTTCCTCGAGTGAGTCTTCCGCTGTAATAAAGGCTCGGGGCGTGACATATACAGATTTGCCCTCTGTGGCGCTGGCTCCGGTTCAGCGGAAGAAAAGGGTCCGGTGGCAGACTGCTTACCCCTTGACTTCGAAGGGAAGTCAACCCGGAGGCCCCAACCCCAGGGGTGTAGACGCAGTCACTCATTGTGCTGCTTTTCTTACTTATTGGATTTTTTACTTCGCTCTTCCACAAGGTGACGAGAGCGTGATTAGGGCGGAGGCTATCTATCCCGCCTGCTTGATGGCTTGGGGCATGAAGCTCTCGCTTTGCCCTGTTGCACTGTGCCTAATATACAAGTTACTGGGAGACCTGCACCGATTGCGTCTTCCCAGGAGTCTTCGGAGGGTCGGCCCGTTGCATTTCTTCAATGCCTGGGTCTGCACCCTATTTCCGGAGGCTACTCCTCGGTCGCTTCAGTCAGCACAGCTGGTCCCCAGGATGATAGAGTTCGCCAGTGTTGAGCCGACACGAGTAGCAGACCAGCTTTTTGCCATACGTGGAAAGCGTACAAAGGTTCCACTGGATTCCCCGGGAGTCTTGCACTTTTGGAGTTTGGCGGCTCATTCTAGCCCCCTAGTGAACAGGATGAGGGGGTGTTGCATGCACGAGGTGGAAGAGTATGTCCACCCTATTTCTGACGCCAAGTGTACAAGGCTGATCTTGGAGTCAGAGTTGATCGATTGGGCACTGTCTATAAGACCAAGCGTCCTGATTTTTCGCAAGAGCGGACTCTTGTGGCTGGAGCCTTATTATCCCTTTCGATTCAGTCAGAATTTCGACTATGACCAACATATCCCAGCTACTTCCAATCAATTTGCGTTGCCGAACAGGGCTCGAGCCGGCCAAGTATCGAATGATGAGGCCCGCATTTGGTGGGTTACTTTCACCATCGAGAGGCGGTTTCATTCAGAGTTCCAGTCCCTGCGCGCTTTCCCCGGGTGACTCCGGAGTACATCAAGTGGTGGAATGCGCGTACAGGCTTCGACCGGAACTCGAGGAGAGAGTGCTGGGCTGTTGCAGAATGTAAATTTCTGGACTCCCAGCCAGTGCCGGCTCTGGACATCGACCCGGCTTATTTGAAGCGTCTGAAATCTCGGACGAACGCTTCAACATCGAACTACCTGGAGGCGAGGAAGGCTACCAAATAGGGTACGTCCAAGGTTGAGCCAAAGCTATCGGAGATCAGCAAGGATGGCTTTTTGAAGATGCTCCAAGACTTGTGTCGTGTGAGCAGCGAACGACTGGTCCTCCAACAAATCCCTTTGCTGGTGGAGGAGCCGACCCCTTCTACAACTTCTTGGCATCCCGAGAGCGACCGGCTTTATCCATATAGAACTTTTATCTGGAAAGAAGACAGAAGGCCAAAGCTCTACGATGGCACCCCTTGGTTGTTCGCGCTGCTGCATTCCCACTGTTGTGGAGCAAGGCCCGGATTCAGAGGGGGGACAGGGGCTCGGTAAGATTGAACCAAAAGAATTCTACGGAGACTCCCATACGTCCACGTGTTCAGGAATGAGGCTTCTTTTCCCTAGATCACGTGCCTATCTTTTCTCCCCTTCCTTTCTTTTTCATGGGTCAGCCTTGTGCCTTTTAAGAGCTCAGGTGACTCTCTTGCGAAGGAAATTGTTCCCTGTAAAAGACAGAGTATTGTTTAGCTTCACTTGCATAAATTTAGAGTTCATCACGTGGATGCGAATCTTGCACAACCTTAGGCTTATTCAAACCAGATATACACTGACAGGGAAATGTGCAAGCAGACATATCCACAGACCTAACCCAAGGGTATATAGCTTCTTCGAAGGTATATAGCTTTTTAGAGGGAATGAATCCCTCTAAAAACTTTGCTCAATTAAAATCTTAAATCAATCGGATATGCGGAATTAAAGCAAACAGCTGCAGGGCAGAGAGCCCACACAGAACATCAACTAGAGTAAATCAAATGTATACGATCGGTGCTCAGGTAAACAAAATACCCACTAGACGGGAAATATAGGTCGAGCCTAAGCATACATCTAGCGAATCAGATAGAGCAATCAGACCACGATGGACGGAAAGTTTTTAGGTGGTTCGGCCAGACCCACAGTCTGCCTACATCCACCCCTCACTCCAAACCAGAGTGAGGCTTCCCTTGCAATAGCAAGAACCGCAGACTCAGTCTGCAAACAGACGCTGCCTAACAGCTTGACAAACCGAGGGAGACAAATCCCTCACACCAAGTTCTGCAACTCACAGAAGCTTGGCACCTAGACTTGCTACCCACAAGACCAGAACCGGAGACAATCCTCCCTTCCTCCAAACCAGAGGGTAACCCACAAATAGCATACCACTACTTGCAAACCGGAGAACACTTCTCCCTTCTCCTGAGTCCACAGGAGGAACCCGAACTCAAAACAGAGTGTCGGAAGCACACGAAGAAAATGTGAAAAGGGGCAACCAAAAGAAAAATCAAAAGGAAAAAGACAATAACAGTAATCTCCAGTAAGCACGGTCATTCTGGATTTGATCCACGAACAGACTAGACAGATCTTCAGAATGAGTAACTGCACTTTCTCTTTCTCTCTTTTTGCTTCCACAATCTCTTCCCTAGGCTCTCTATTCTCACTTCTCAGCTCTCTCACTCTCTGGCAACTCCTTCTTCTCGTTCTTTTTCTTCAGCTGCTAGCTCTCTTTTCTTTTCTTCTAGAGGCCTCTTCTTCCTGCACCACCACTCTTTTCTATCTTCGCCATACCTTCTTCGAAGGGTATATAGCTTCTTATAGGAACAGGGGCTCGGTAAGAATGAACCAAAAGAATTCTACGGAGACTCCCATTCATCCACGTGTTCAGGAATGAGGCTTCTTTTCCCTAGATCACGTGCCTATCATTTCTCCCCTTCCTTTCTTTTTCATGGGTCAGCCTTGTGCCTTTTAAGAGCTCAGGTGACTCTCTTGCAAAGGAAATTGTTCCCTGTAAAAGACAGAGTATTGTTTAGCTTCACTTGCATAAATTTAGAGTTCATCACGTGGATGCGAATCTTGCACAACCTTAGGCTTATTCAAACCAGATATACACTGACAGGGAAATGCGCAAGCAGACAACCACAGACCTAACCCAAGTGCTATAATGCTTTGCACCGAGTTGTAGTGTATGGACAAGAAGCGACAAACATGCAAGGCTGTACTGACTTCTGAAAGCAAAATGCAAGATATGCACTGAGACTAGTATAATGACGAAATGTCATACACATAGAATGGACATGCACACATATGCACGAACTTTGTATGGAAGATGCACCGTGGTAAAGATTGCACAGACTCTAAGCCACGTAGGACGCAACGTGAGACATGGGATATGCACAAAGTTTAAGACATATGAGATGCAAGGTTAGATGGACACAAGCACTGACTTTGACTAACCAGGCGATGCACGGAGTTAATGTTATTCAGAAGGGAAAGTATGCACCAGTCGGGATATGTAGTCCAAGCAGGAATTACACCGAGCTGATAAAGAGAAGTACAAGACAAAGCTTGCACCGAGTTGTGTTTGCACTGAGATGAAGAGACTAGGTTGGGCTGACCAAGCAAGATCTGCACCGAGATGCTGGTCAGAGATGAGCTTAATCAGAGAGAGAGATACACAACACTGCTCGCACCGAGTCAAGAGAGGCATGATGCATTAGGATGCACTGAGAAGGAGGCTTATCGACAGTATGTGAGCATGAGCAGAGCTTGCACCGAGAAGCACTTATGTGTGAGGTGTACGAAGTTGCATCGAAGGATTATGAGTGAGACACTGCATGCACTGACTATGACTTAGTCTATGACATAGCATGGACCACACGGACCATACTCAACAGATGAAATTGGAGAATTAAAGCACCAATAGCTAAGCATGATTCATCACAAAGTCATTATCAAGACTAGGATTTCCAGACATGAGTAATCCATCATGCAAATAGTTCACAAGGATTAATCAGATATTCTAATCAGATGCACTGACCACAATTCTATCATACATGACTCAGAAATTGTCATTATCAAAAACAGGGTTCCAACACCCACCGGATCTCAGTGGGTGGCCATAGTGAGGGCATATTGGGCCAACCTTTTCTTTTGTCTTTCAAGTATGCAGACAGGTGGGGGCTGGACCACCTCAGCTTATACTACCATCTATCTTCACGCGGCCATGAGGACCTTGGGTTGATGGCAGAACAGTGTGAAGCGATAGGAGACATATGTTGGCTGGTCCGCGAGGCTGCTTCCAGGGACAAAGAGCCTTCGCTATTCTATTGGCCGCTTTCCCCCTTTTATACGGGACCGGCAGGTATATTTCTCCCTTCACTTTCCTTCAGCTTCAGGCTTTTCCTTTCTGCTGCTGTGTACGTCATCTCTCCTTGCCTGCGTGCAGTGCGGCTTTCTTTGGAGGAGACCAAGCATTTTAGAGAGCTGCTGATAAAGGCACAGAAGCCGGCACATTTTGAAGTCCCAGAAGCTCCCCCGACCACAACGCCACTTCCTCCAGGTGATTCTCAGAAGCGGATGAGGTCCCAGGTATTGGAGGCCGTTACCCGAGCGAAGCGGGCTTATCGGAAGAAGAATGCGGAGGCAGCACCTGTGGTCGCTCTTCCAAAAGTGGTCTCGTTTGAGGAATTTAAGGCCTCTCTTCCTTCAGCTCGCGTGACCCAAGGTATGCCTCTTATTCTACATCTAGTGGTCACCTTGGCCACATAGATCAGTTCTCATTCTTGCAAATGCAGCTGCTTCATCTGCAATGGCCGCGCAAGCGGCCGCCGCCTCAGCGGGAGCCGGAGAGAGAAAAGATGCGGTGTAGACAGACCTGCCTTCTCCGACGCCCCGTCATGAAATAGAGGGTAATTGATGGCCCATCTAGTTGTAGACTTCATAGTCTATTGTCCCTTGTGCTTACATGGGCGCTTTATTTTCTTCAGCTTCTGTCGAGATTCGACCACCCTCTCCCCCTATCGTGGAGTCTACTGAGGGAATCTCCGCAGCACCACTCATGGAGTCCATTGAGGGAATCTCCGCAGCACCAGGAGTGACTCCAGAAAGCCAATCTATCCCCAAGGCCAGTTCGCCCGTCATCCCTGCCGCCGAGTCGGTTGAGCAGGTCCCCATAGAGCCAGAAGTTCCGGAAGGAGGTCCTCCAAGTGAAGGACAACCGGCGTTGAGAGAAAAAGACCTATTGGTGGTCCAAAGTTCATCCTCATCGGAGCAGTTGGACTATGCCAGTGGCTCAAGCGACGAGGACTTCCGTTTTACGGGAACCGAGGTGGAGGATGCCGCAGTGTCTTCCGCCTACGAAAGTGACTTCACGACCTTCAGTCCTCCAAGGCTGACGCCGAGTAGTTTCGGGCCACCAGGTCCTTCAATAGGGAAAGGGTCAGGAGGGGCGGAGATAGTGGCTCCCGCTGCTGCAGATCTGAGCCTAGTGCCAGCTGAGGTAGAAACTACCCCCCTCTTTTTAGTCTTATGCTCATTCTCCTCCGACCATTATGCTGGTCTTTCGAGATTCTTATGCTCCTTTCCTTTTGCAGGCTCCTGCTGGATAGGCCGAGGTCGCCCCGCCGGTGATAACCATGAAGGTACCTCTGCCGTCTCTCAGTGCAGATCTACCCTTGTTTCCTCCGGTCCTGAGGCCCATAGCTCTGAGATATTCGAAGGATTATATGATGGTAACGGACTTGGTGGCGCTAGAGATGATTGCCGAGTGTGAGCCGTCGGCTGTGGCTCCGGAGCAGTAGCAGCTCGTCGTTGTTGATGAGCCATTTCAGATCTAAGAGGGCCTTCCTGGGGCAGAGGAAGGGGAAATCATGGAAGAGGAGGCCGCTGCTTCTAAGGCTTTGGCCGCCATCGAGGAATCTCCTCTCGTGGAAGCCGGTGGGACTGCACGCGAGGAGCAAATATCTTCGGCTATCGAGACGGCCACCATGGGCTCACCTCAGGGGGCAGGCAAAGAAGTCGCCGTGGTAGGGACTCCTCCGGTTGTATCGGCTGCTATTGCCGAGTCTAGTGCTGGTGCCCTACAAACCATGCCGTCGACGTCCTCTGGGGCAAGCGATGATATCTGGGCTGAGGTAGACAGTAGGGTGGACTTTCAGCTTCCCGAGACTTCGCCGCTAGGTTTACAATTTTCTAGCGACATGGTATGGCAGTCTCTGGATAATCTTCAGCGAGCCATGTTGGCTTCCCCGGGCTTGACTTATGTGCAGCTGAGGAGTCTGATAGAACACCTCTCCCACTCATTATTAGCATTCGGGTGTCCAATGGATGATTGGACCCCACGGGTTACAATGTTGGTGAAATACGCCAATCGGCGGGAGTACCTTAGCCATGAGGTATCCGACCAGCTGGCGACTATTAAATTAGAGAGGGCTGATTGCTGAGCTGTTGCCACTTCATTGAGAGGGACCGTGGGGCAGCTGAAAGATATTGTCAGCGCCACTTTAGAATGCCGGTCCTTCCTCACAGTGCGTATAGCGGAGCTGTGTGCAGAACTTGCCAGGGCCGAAGCTGAATTGCAGGAGGCTGAGTGCCTAGAGGTTCGGACTGTAGAGAAAGTTGACCTAGCTGAAGGGCGGCTTGCCTCTCTAGATGAAAAGTTATCGCAGCTGACAGCTACCGAGTCTCGGCTGCAAGAGCTGACTTAATATCCTTCCTTGGGCCTCTTGGAATTGGAAGACATTTTCCGGCGCCCTCTGCAGTAGCTTTATTCCATTTCCCCTTTTTCTTAGTTTCGCCTTTTTGTCTTCGGAGCTTATGTATCTCGGGGAATGCCCCGAGTATGGATGTATTCTAACACCTCATATCAATGAAATGTCTTTGTTTGTCGCTTCAATCGCGACTCCTTTCTTTCTTTTCTTTTCTTTCACCTTCCGACCGATTAGCTCAGTCCAGGGATGTAAATTACTGGCGCAGGAGAGCGCTCACGTCTTCAGCGAAGAGGTGAGGTGTTCGCTCCACCACGGATTAACTACTCCCGGCATCGAGCTTCAACCAGGGTGGGACATGGGTAGAGTAGGCGGATGCGTCCCACTAATTTCACCGATGGTGACGAAAGCTGAGAGTGTGGTTTATTCATCGACATGGTTCAAATGTTGAAGCAATGGTAGTTTGTCTATCGATGAGGATGGAAGGTCCAAGTTAAAGGATAGTTGACCGAGCTCGCTGATGGTGACGAGGGTCGAAAGGTAGCGACCGATCTTGCCGATGGTGACAAGGGTCGAAAGGATGGGCGGTCTTGTCGATGGTGACAAGGACCAAAAAGGTAGCGACTGATCTTGCCGAAGGTGACAAGGGTCGAAAAGGATGGCCGGTCTTGCCGATGGTGACAAGGGCCAAAAAGGGTGGTGACCGATCTTGCCTATGGTGACAAGGGTCGAAAAGGGTAGCGACCGATCTTGCCGATGGTGACAAGGGTCAAAAAGGATGGCCGGTCTTGCCGATGGTGACAAGGGCCGAAAAGGGTAGAGACCGATCTCGCCGATGGTGACAAGGGTCGAAAAGGATGGCCGGTCTTGCCGATGGTGACAAGGGCCGAAAAGGGTAGCGACCGATCTTGTTGATGGTGACAAGGGTCAAAAAGGATGGCCGGTCTTACCGATGGTGACAAGGGCCGAAAAGGGTGGCGACCGATCTTGTCGATGGTGACAAGGGTCGAAAAGGGTGGCCGGTCTTACCGATGGTGACAAGGGCCAAAAAGGGTGGTGACCGATCTTGCCGATGGTGACAAGGGTCGACAAGGATGGCCGGTCTTGCCGATGGTGACAAGGACTGTAATATCCCGGACCTTTCGGATCCTTCTTCGTGGGTCTCGGATCTGGTTTTCGGAGCGTCCGGCTCCGTTGTGTCCGAAATTTCGTTTCGGACATCTTTCGTGTTCGGATCGGCGCGATCCGGAGTGGTTTCGGAGGCCCGGAGGCGTTCCGCGGCTTTTCCGCGTGTGTTTTTCGATTCCCGGTGTGTGTTTCGACTTTTCCTTCGGAAGCTCGCTGCGGGCGAACCGGGCAGTTCCCCCAGGCACGAGTGGTACCGTTGCGATCGGTGCGTTCCGAGGATTCCGGAAATGTATTTTCTATTTTTTGATATTTTTCTGAAAATTCGAATTTTCTATATAGCCCTAATTCTTTTCTTTTTCTTTTTCTCCTTTCTCTTTCTTCTTCTTCCTCTTCCTCCGTTTCTTCCCACCGTGACACCCTCCTCTCTCCCTCTCTCCCATTCGGGCGCGACGAACCCCTTTCCGGCTACGGACGGCGGCGGGGCGACGGCGCGGACGCGTGGGCGACGGTGAGGCGATCTCGTGGGCGTGCGGCGAGCGTGGGAAGCGTGGGGAGTTCGTGAAGCTTCGAGCATTCTTCGTGATTCGTGATCGATCCGGCGGAGCATTCGCTCCATTGAGGTAGGGTGACGTTCCTTAGCCTCATGCCGATCTTTTCCGCGATTTATAGGCCGCGGGGAGGCCGAGAGGGGATCGTTTGAGCGTTTTTGGGTTTTTCCATGATTTGGGGAGAGCTCGCCCGATCTATGGATTCCATGCATGATTTCGTGTTTTGATGGCCTAGAATCATGCTAGGGGTCCCCAGGGGTCTTCCCCTTTGTTTTCCCCCTCTCCTATGGAGGCATGGGGGCGTGGTTAGAATTTTTGGGCATTCTTACCGTTTTCGGCCGCGGACTGAGAACGCGCTATACTCCAGTAGTGCGTTCTTGGAGGTCGCGCTGCCCCGACCGAGCGCGTTCATCAGAGAAGATGAACAGTAGGGTGGTTCGTGTCGCGCTATGGGGTCCTAGCGTGATCATCCTTGTCGCGCTAGGAGGACCTAGCGCGATGGTCCTTGTCGCGCTAGGGTTCCCTAGCGCGATGGTCCCTGTCGCGCTAGGGAGACCTAGCGCGATCTTCCCTGTTGCGCTAGGGTTCCCTAGCGCGTTCCTCCGTGTCGCGCTAGGTATCCCTAGCGCGATCTGGCCGTTGTTGGGTGTTTCCCTTGGGCCGTGTGTGCGTCCCGGGCACCCCGTGGAGTTCCGTGACCGTGTCTTTGGTGTCCGGAGGTTCCGTTTGCCCTGGTCATGCGTTTGGCCGTGGGCGGTGCGTCCATTTTTCTCCGACCGTGGTCCCGTTGACGGAGCTAGTGCGTGGGGTGATTCCCACGTGTTGTCGGACTCGGACGTTGTTTTCCGTTGACTTGAGAGTCTACTCCTTCAGTGACCCTCCACTAGTCGTAGCCTACTAGTACGCGGGTGCTAGTCGCACCAGGGAGTGGTGTACAGGCCGACCTTTCGAGACGGTTTGTGGACCGGTTACTGTTGGGCCCCACGTCTTGCAGCCAGAGTCCGGCTGAGGGGAAAACCGGTCAGAGGGCCAGACCAGGGACGCGCGGTCTGTGTGTGCACACGTGGTTGGGGGCGGTTGGACCCACGTCGACGGGCGTGACCCCAGCTAGTCACTTGTTCGTGGTTACTTGTACGGTGTCTGCGCCTCGGGTAGGACCTACCACGTCAGGCGGTTCACCTGCGGTGCGGTGTAAGACGTCAGGGGACGCTACCGGCTGTGCTTCTAGTGGGTGGTACTCCTGTCGAGTACGGAGTGTCAGACTGTCAGTCGTGTGTTTCTGACCTTCGGGTTTTACGATTCGACCGTTGGTTTCGGTCTTCTCGTACCGTGGCACGTGTGTCGATTTGCGTGTCATAGGGTCTAGTTCTGTTGAGTACAGGACTTTCCTTTCCGAGGTACTTTCCTACCGCTAGAGTAGTGGTTTCTCGTTTTACGAGATAGGGTTCGAGTGATCCCTACTGAGTCTTGTTCCGAGACTCATCCCCTGCGTGTTTTCACCGTGTTTCAGGTGAGGCGCCACCTTCGGGGAGCGCGTCAGGAGCGCAGCGTGGTGCGGGTGCCCAGAGGTAGTGCCAGAGGTCAGAGTCGGGGTATACTCCGTGTAGCTGTACTTTTCTTTCTTGTCACTGTACTAGTCGTGGACTGTTCTTGCTGTTGTTATTTTATTGTGGACCATGTAAATTGTTAATTTATTTCCTGCTTAATATTATAACTGTTTAATTTCTGCAATTATTTATGATACTTGTGTAGTCTCCACACCATCCTTTTAACCCTTCCAAGTCTTCGGACTCGTGGGTGGCGGTACGAGTCTCAGGTTATCGGGCCTTCCCGGTAATCGGATTCTCGGGTCGTTACAGCTGGTATCAGAGCGCGGTTGTTGAATTACATGAGAATCATAGGTAATTGTAGTGGTCCACTAGTCCACAACGAAGATGTATCGGAACTTGCGGAGGCAGTTTTGGTGGCCTGGCATGAAGAGAGATGTCGCGGAGTTTGTGGACAGGTGTCTGATCTGTCAGCAGGTGAAGGCGGAGCATCAGTGACCAGGAGGTACTCTCCAGCCCTTGGATGTTCCTGCTTGGAAGTGAGACCATGTGACCACAGATTTTGTGGTGGGGTTGCCAAGGACCCCGAGTGGGCAGGACAGTATTTGGTTGCTGGTGGATCGGCTGACGAAGGTGACGCGGTTGCTACCGGTCAAGGTCAGCTGGAGCATGTCCAGGTTGGCTCGTTTGTATGTGGAGCGGATCGTGCCGTTGCATGGGGTTCCCATTTCGATCGTGTCGGATCGGGATCCGCGCTTCACTTCTGGATTCTGGAGGAGTTTCCAGCGAGCTCTTGGCACGGAGTTGGCATTTAGCTCGGCGTATCATCCCCAGTCAGATGGTCAGTCTGAGAGGACCATTCAGACTTTGGAGGACATGCTGAGATCTTGCTGCCTGGAGTGGCAGGGGAGTTGGATTCATCACCTACCGTTGGTGGAGTTTGCCTATAACAACAGCTATCATTCGAGCATCGGCATGGCTCCTTATGAGGCGTTATATGGGCGTCCTTGTCGGACTCCACTTGATTGGTTTGAGGTGGGTGAGCGTGTTTTGACGGGACCGGAATTGGTGCAGCAATGCGTGGATGTTGTGCACCTGGTTCGTCAGAACACGTTGGCGGCCCAGAGTCGGCAGAAGAGCTATGCTGACCGTAGGAGGCAGCCCCTCGAGTTCGCCGTGGGCGATCATGTGTTCTTGAGAGTTTCTCCGATGAAGGGGGTGATGCATTTTGGACGGCGTGGGAAGCTGAGTCCCCGCTATATTGGTCCTTTCGCGATTGTGGAACGCATCGGTGAGGTTGCTTACCGGTTGCAGTTACCTCCTGAGTTGGCGTCGGTGCATGACGTGTTCCACGTCTCGATGTTGCGGAAGTATATGCCCGATGACTCTCATGTGCTCAAGTTTTCTGTTTGGCCTGAGGTGACTCCAGATCTTTCTCTCCCAGAGTTTCCGATCCGCGTGGAGGATAGGCGAGAGCAGCGCCTGCGGAACAAGGTCATTCCCTTGGTAAAGGTCGTGTGACAATGACACTCTGGTGGTGAGGCTTCGTGGGAACGTGAGGACGAGATGAGTCAGCAGTTCCCGTATCTGTTTGAGTGAGTCTTCCTCTTCTTTCCCCTTGGGTTGTTCTCAATTTCGAGGATAAAATTCCTTAAGGGGGGAGGGCTGTAATATCCCGGACCTTTCGGATCCTTCTTCGTGGGTCCCGGATCTAGTTTTCGGAGCGTCCGGCTCCGTTGTGTCCAAAATTTCGTTTCGGACATCTTTCGTGTTCGGATCGGCGCGATCCGGAGTGGTTTCGGAGGCCCGGAGGCGTTCCGCGGCTTTTTCGCGTGTGTTTTCCGATTCTCGGTGTGTGTTTCGGCTTTTCCTTCGGAAGCTCGCTGCGGGCGAACCGGGCAGTTCCCCTAGGCACGAGTGGTACCGTTGCGATCGGTGCGTTCCGAGGATTCTGGAAATGTATTTTTCTATTTTTCGGTATTTTTTCGAAATCCTCGGAACGCACCGATCGCAACGGTACCACTCGTGCCTTGGTAAAGGTCGTGGACTGTTCTTGCTGTTGTTGTTATTTTATTGTGGACCATGTAAATTGTTAATTTATTTCCTACTTAATATTATAACTGTTTAATTTCTACAATTATTTGTGATACTTGTGTAGTCTCCACACCATCCTTTTAACCCTTCCGAGTCTTCGGACTCGTGGGTGGCGGTACGAGTCTCGGGTTATCGGGCCTTCCCGGTAATCGGATTCTCGGGTCGTTACAAGGACCGAAAAGGGTAGCGATCGATCTTGTCAATGGTGACAAGGGTCGAAAAGGATGGCCGGTCTTGCCGATGGTGACAAGGGCCGAAAAGGGTAGCGACCGATCTTGCCGATGGTGACAAGGGTCGAAAAGGATGGCCGGTCTTGCCGATGGTGACAAGGGTCGAAAAGGGTAGCGATCGATCTTGCCGATGGTGACAAGGGTCGAAAAGGATGGCCGGTCTTGTCGATGGTGACAAGGGCCAAAAAGGGTAGCGACTGATCTTATCGATGGTGACAATGGTCGAAAAGGATGGCCGGTCTTGCCGATGGTGACAAGGGTCGAAAAAGATGGCCAATCTTGTCGATGATGACAAGGGCTGAAAAGGGTAGAGACCAATCTTGCCGATGGTGACAAGGGTCGAAAAGGTAGATGGAAGTGGAATGACGAACGAGGGTAACCTTGTTACTACATCATCTTTTCATTTCATTCATTTTTTTATCATTCATTTTTTTTATCACATTACTGACTCAAGCGCCCTTTCGGGTTTTCGCCAAAGCCAGCCCCCTCTTGCTTTTGGCCACGCGCCCTTTCGGGTTTTCACGTGGCGGGGTACCGTATTTTGCCTGCAACACCCTCTCGGGTTTTCGCCGCAGCCGGGTTATAGCCATTTTTGCCCTTGTCCTGGTTTAGGAACAAGGCCGGCAGGGTATCTCTATTTTTAACCCCATTTTTCTTTTTCTTTTTTTTTTGTACTGCGTGGAGAATCCGGAACACGGGAGAGCTTGCGTACTAGAGTGCCGACCGGCCTTGTCGATGATGACAAGGGTCGGACCCTGTTTAGTTCGTCGACATTGGTTCAATGTCGAAGCAAAGGCTATATAGCTCTCAACAGGGACGAAAGGTCCAAGTTAAGGGATAGAGATCGACCTATCTCGCTGATGATGACGAGGGTCGAACACGGGTTTGTTCATCGACATGGGTTACATGTCGAAGCAAGGGTATGTTTATTAACAGGGACGAAAGGTCCGAGTTAAAGTATAGAGGTCGACCGATCTCTCCGATGATGACGAGGGTCAAATATGGGTTTAGTACGTAGGGGATCTCCGGTGGGACCTTTGATGGTTATCCCTTGGGAGTTTCATTAGGAGGAGAATAAAGAGGAACTTTTTAGATTACCACTTTACTGACCTAAGCACCCTTTCGGGTTTTTGCCGAGGCTAGCCCCCTCTTACTTTTACCCACGTGCCCTTTCGGGTTTTCACGTGGCGGGGTACCCGATTTTGCTTGCAACGCCCTTTCGGGTTTTCGCCGCAGTCGAGTTATAGCCATTTTTGCCCTTGTTCTGAATACAGGAACAAGTCCGGCGGGGTATCTATATTTTCAACCCCATTTTATCTTTTCTTTTTTTGCTCATATAACAGAAGGACATTGAGAGAGTCAGCTAGGACATGAAGTCTCGTGTCGAGAAAGAGGGTTTACTCGTCAGCATGAAGGCAATGCTGACGCAAGGGATAGATTTGTGCCGACTCGGGCGTAAAGCCCGCAATGGCAATGCTGTATAAGGGTCGGCTAGGACATGAAGTCTTGTGCCGAGGACAGAGGGTTTATTCGTCAGCAAGAAGGTAATGCTGACGCAAAGGATAGATTTGAGCCGATTCGGACGTAAGGCCCGTAATGGCAAGGATGTATAAAGGTTGGCTAGGACACAAAGTCTTGCGCCAAAAAAAGGGGTTTATTCGTTAGCAAGAAGGTAATGCTAACGCAAAGGATAGATTTGAGTCGATTCGAGCGTAAGGCCCGTAATGGCAAGGATGTATAAAGGTCGGCTAGGACACGAAGTCTTGCGCCAGAAAATGGTTTGATCATCAGCAAGGAGACAATGCTGACACAAAGAGTAGATTGGTGCCGATTCAGGCGTAGGGCCCGCAATGGCAAAGATGTATAGAGGTTGGCTAGGACACGAAGTCTTGCGCCAGAAAAGGATTTATTCATCAGCAAGGAGACAATGCTAGTGTAAAAAGTAGATTGGTGCTGATTCGGGCGTAAGGCCCGTAATGGCAATGTTGTTGATTTTATGCGAGTTTGGCTAGGGCAGAGTGCCGCTAGACCGGGGTTAGGGTAGTTTGGTGAGGGCGGAGTGCCACTAGACCAAGGTGAAGGTAGCTCGGTCAGGGCGGAGTGCCACTGGACCAAGGTGAAGGTAGCTCGTTTAGGACGGAGTGGCACTAGACCAAGGTGAAAATAGCTCGGTTAGGGCGGAGTGCCACTAGACCAAGGTGAAGATAGCTCGGTTAGGGCGGAGTGCCACTAGACCAAGGTGAAGGTAGCTCGGTCAGGGCGGAGTGCCACTAGACCAAGGTGAAGGTAGCTCGGTCAGGGTGGAGTGCCACTAGACCAAGGTGAAGGTAGCTCGGTTAGGGCGGAGTGACACTAGACCAAGGTGAAGGTAGCTCGGTTAAGGCGGAGTGCGACTAGACCAAGGTGAAGGTAGCTCGGTTGGGGCGGAGTGCCACTAGACCAAGGTGAAGGTAGCTCGGTCAGGGTGGAGTGCCACTAGACCAAGGTGAAGGTAGCTTGGTCAGGGCGGAGTGCCACTAGACCAAGGTGAAGATAGCTTGGTCAGGGCGGAGTGCGACTAGACCAAGGTGAAGTAGTTCGTTTAGGGCGGAGTGCCACTAGACCAAGGTGAAGGTAGCTCGATCAGGGCGGAGTGTCACTAGACCAAGGTGAAGATAGCTCGGTCAGGGTGGAGTGCGACTAGACCAAGGTGGAGTAGCTCGGTTAGGGCGGAGTGCCACTAGACCAAGGTGAAGGTAGCTCGGTCAGGGCGGAGTGCCACTAGACCAAGGTGAAGATAGCTCGGTCAGGGCGGAGTGCCACTAGACCAAGATGGAGTAGCTCGGTTAGGGCGGAGTGCCACTGGACCAAGGTGAAGGTAGCTCGGTCAGGGCGGAGTGCCACTGGACCAATAAGTATTCCGATCACTCAGGGGATGTCGGTTGCGCTGTGTGATATAGATTTTATATGCTTTCCATTGAGGGGAGAGAACTGGACGACTCCTTTGTGGTCTACCAGGATGTAGGCACCCCCTTCGTATACTCGGTGGACTACGTATGGTCCGACCCAGTTCTCAACCAACTTCCCTTTGGGGTTGGAGGCCATTACTTCTCTTCTTTTGACCATCACTAGGTCTCTTTTATTGAATTCCTGACCTTTGACTAGCTTATCGAAAGCATGGGTCATGCGAGCTTGGTAGAGTTGAATGTTTTGTTGCGCACGGAGACGCTTTCCTTCGAGCTCGGTGAGCTCTTCCAGTCTTCTTTCTGCATTAGTTTGTTCACTGTTGACTAGTCCATGTTGGATAGCGACTCGCAGCGAGGGGATTTCTAATTCAATTGGCACCACGGCCTCCGACCCGTACACGAGGGAGAATGGCGAGCAGCCGGTTGGGGTTTTATAGACAGTACGATAGGCCCAGAGCGCCTCGTACATCTTCTCTTCCTAGTCCTTTTTATTAGACTTGACAGTCTTTGCCAGCAACGTGCATAGTGTTATGTTAAAGGCTTCTGCAAGTCCATTGGCCTGAGGTTTGTAGGGGGATGATGTCCTCGAGTCAATCTTGTATTTGTCAGCTAGCTGGTAAACCTTCTGGTTTCTGAAATGGCTGCCGTTGTCAGAGATGATTCAACTGGGAATCTCGAAGTGGAATATTATATTCTGCCGGAAGAATCTTTCAACCAGTTCTCCCGTTACATCTCTTAGCGCAACTGCTTCCGCCCATCTGGAGAAGTAATCTATAGCCGCAAAGATGTATTTGCACCCTGATGATGATGCTGGCAGTGGCCCTACCATGTCCGTGCCCCACTGAGCAAAAGGCCAGCTTGGTAAGGTAGGATGTAGTGGTACTGGAGGTCTTCTTGACACATTAGTGTGCTCTTGATATTTCTGAAAAGCCTTGGCGAACTTGCAACAGTCATCAAATATAGTGGGCCAATAGTAACCCAATTTCTTTATCTCAATTTTCATCTTCGGGCCGGCCTGATGCGCTCCAGCCGAACCCGCATGGACTTCTTGCATCAACTGTCTAGCTTCTGCTGAAGACAAGCAACGAAGTAGAACTTTTCTTCGGGCATCCGCCATTATTCAGACAGGGTTCCGCTTTTCATCTCGCAAGAGTCTTTGACTCTCAGGAGTTTCATTCTCTGTTCTTTCTCTCTTAGGAGCTGTTGGTGATGAAACCACTGTAGGATATGTTCTCGCCAATCGGGCTGTTGAACCTCTTCGATGACTATCACCTCATCCTCTTGTCCGTCGGCCAAGACCTCTGTCACACTGGGGACCTGCCGACGGTTGATCACTGTTATGTTCAAGCTTGTGTCTGACGGGATTGCCAAAGAACTAGCTAATTTAGCGAGGGCGTCCGCCTGAGCGTTCTGGCCTCGGTTGACATGCTTGATGCTGATGAAGTAGAATCTTGACATCAGGCGAGTTGCCAGCTGATGGTAGGGGAGGAGCTCTTGCTTCCGTACATCGAACTCTCCTTCCAGCTGTTTTATAACTAGCATGAAGTCTCCGAACGCTTCCAGCATCTGAATCCCCATGGACAGTGCAATCTACAACCCGATTATCAGGGCTTCATACTCTGCTTCATTGTTTGTGCATGGCTTGTTTATTGAGCAAGATGTGTGCACAACTTCCCCTTCTGGAGACTTCAGGACTATGCCTGCTCCTGCTCTGACCTTGGCTGACCCAGTGGCCGAGGTGTCAATTCTGGAAGCGCCATCAAAATATAGCTGCCACAAGGAGGGTTGCACTTGAGCGGCTTCTAGGGTTTCATCTTCGGGAAGCTCCGATTCTAGCGGCAAGTCTTCCGGTA
Organism: Amorphophallus konjac; assembly: GCA_022559845.1. NCBI lineage: Eukaryota > Viridiplantae > Streptophyta > Magnoliopsida > Alismatales > Araceae > Amorphophallus > Amorphophallus konjac. The sequence goes on along the minus strand of CM040122.1, from coordinate 334,481,356 downwards.
CCGGGTGTTCGGCGAAGAAGTCTGCAATAGCTTGGCCCTTGACAGCCTTTCGTGGCACATAGGAGATGTTAAACTCCATAAGGATGACCGCCCATTTGCCTAAGCGACCTTTGAGTGCCAGCTGGGACATAATATATTTCAGTGGGTCCTCTTTGGATACCAGGCTGATCTCATGCAACAACATATAGTGTCGAAGCTTCTTGACTGCGAAGACCAATGACAGACATGTCTTCTCAATATAAGTATATTTCTCCTCAATACTGACCAGCCTCCGACTGAGGTAGTAGAGGGCTTGTTCTTTCCCTTCTTAATTATTCTGGGCCAACGTTGCCCCCAGAGAGTTGTGTGTGGCTGCTATATATAATATCAGCGGCCGTCCTTTCACCGGTGCGCCCAGCACTGGAGGAGTCTTCAGATAGTCTTTCAGCTTGTCAAAGGCTGTCTGGCAATCTTCATCCCAATAAAAGGGAACATCCTTCATCATCAATTTGTGGAAAGGCTGGCATCGCCCTGACAAATTAGAAATGAACCACCGGATATAAGCCAGGCGGCCCTGCAGTGATCTCAGCTCGGAGAGGTTCCTTGGTGCAGGTAGCTCTTGAATTGCTTTGATCTTTGTAGGGTCTATCTCGATTCCCCGATATCTGACAATGAAACCCAAGAATTTTCCGCTCGATACTCTGAACGCGCATTTCATAGGGTTCATCTTCAATTCATGCTACCTCAGTCTCTGAAAAATGATCCGGAGGTCCTGCAGATGGTCTTCTTTTCTTCTGGTCTTGACCACCAGATCATCTATGTAGCACTCGACCTTATGGAAGAGCAATTCATCAAATATTCTGGTCATTGCGCACTGATAAGTTGCACCAGCATTCTTTAGTCCGAACGGCATCCTCCTGTAGTGATATATGCCTTTAGGGGTTCGGAAGGCAGTGTGGACACGGTCATGCTCCGCGATCCAGATTTGGTTGTAGCCGGATGACCCGTCCATGAATGACAGGGCCTCTTGGCCGGTCGTAGCATCAATCATGACTTTCGTTATTAGCACCGAAAAGTCATCCTTGGGGTAGACTTTATTTAGATCTCGGAAGTCAACACATATCCGGATCTGTCTATTCTTCTTCTTCACGGGGATGATATTCGCCAGCCATGTAGTGTACTGATTTTCTTCGAAAAATCCCACGTCAATGAGCTTGTCGACTTCTGTACATATTTGAGTGATGAGCTCTGGCCTCATACGCCGCGGTGGTTGCTTCACCGGCTCGGCTTCAGGACAGATCGCCAGCTCATGTTGCGAGACTGCAGGGCTCAGACCTGGCATTTCTTTGTAAGTCAAGGCAAAGCAATCCCGGTACTCTTGCAGCAGCTGGATGTACAGCTCCCGTTCTTCCGGTGATAATTGGGCACTGAGAAAGGTAGACCTAGGGTCTATCTCATCTCCCAGATTGACTTCTATCAGCTCACCGACCGTAGCTTGGCCTCCGTCTTCTATCTCCGGAGGTGCCGACTGGAGGTCAACGAAATCTAGAATACCATCTTCGGGGTCAAGGACCTCAATTTTCTCATTTGACATCATCAGAGCCTCTCGAAGGTCCTCGGCTTCATTTAATAGTGGCCAAGCATTTTGTTCTCCCGGCACATCCACCGCCGTTACAGTTTCCAAGGGTGAGAGAGCAGCTTCAACTCTTGTAGTTGGGGTTGCAGTCGTGATAGACTGGTGACTACTTGTTGTTGGGTTGGAACAGCAACCTAGTCTTGTAGCAGAGGGTGAGGAGGTCTCGCCTTCTAGGGCAGTTGTATCTTTAATAGGAGTGGCATTCCCATTGTTGACAGGATATACCTCTTGATCGGAGCTGAACAAGGCTTCCCGGATTGGCACAAGAGGTGCTGAGGTTATCATCAATAGGACTCTACTGGAGGGAGAGGTCCCTGCTTCTTCAACATCTTCGGCCTCGCTGCTGCTAGCCATGTCAAATTTGGCTTGAAGGGCCGCCTTTTCGGGATAGACCTGCTCCCAGCATCGGCAAGGAATTATGGCCTCCGCTTCTTGATTTTCGGTTTGAGCCGGCTCAGCATATTCAGCTTCCGCTGGGTATTCATCAAAGGTTGCCCCCAGTGGGCTATCTTTAGTAGGGTAGAAGGCGGAGATGGTGTCCACCTTGTATCGCCCACTATAATAATATTCTTCCAGGGTGAAGCCCAACCCTGGGTGCTAAGAGACGCATCTCATTTCCTTATCCAGACTTGTGGGATACCACATTTTCTGGAAAGCTTCCTTGTTTTTATGAGATTGATCGGAGGGGATGTGTTGCTTTTGGAACATCCTGACCATCCGACCGGTTGTGAATGCCCGACCCTTGACGGGGACTGACGGATTACTTATATCTTCGGGGAGGCAGCAGTCCGTGTCTTCCCGAGTAGGGTGCTCTTCAGCAGTGTAGAACAAGCTGCTGGGCCCATCTATCTGTGTCACCTCCCAAGTTTTGAAAGGCTCGATAATGGGGTCATCGAGGCCGGGAATTGGCTTGGTGAGGCCATCCGGGACTCCAATGTGGTCGTGCTGTCGACTGACCTGCACTTCATTAGCTTCGGGGTATAATGCTGGGGGTGCTATTCTACCCACGTCCCCGGATACTGTGATATGAGAGACCGCCGTGGGCTTGACATATCTGCGCAGCGGTGGTGGATACCAATTGTCGCCGGATGCGCCTCTTGATGCCCCCGTAGGGGTCTTAGGTTCAGAAGTCTTCTGAGAAGGCCCCGCATATAGGTTGGTGTCCGCCAAGTGACATTCCAATACCTCGAACGGGTGGAGGTCATCAAATATCCTCTCCTCTTTCCCTTGGAAGCTGTATTTGATGTATTGGTAGAGCGTAGAGGGCACCACCATATTTTCATGCAGCCATGGGCGGCCGAGAAGTGCCTTGTACGAGGTGCGGGAGTCGATGACATGGAACTGCACCGTCGTAGTGAAATCTGCCAGGGTAAGTGTGAACTCTGCCACCCCCATCGACACTTCACATTTTTGATTGAAGCTAGCGATACGCATATCCCCGACCTTCTCAAGATGCACATTGAAGTGGTGCCTCTCATAGATTCTGTAAGGTAAAATATTGACAGCTGCACCGGGATCGACCAGAATTCTGCTCAGCTCCCTTTCGTTCAGGTGCCCCTTCATGTACAGTGGCATGTTGTGGCTGATGGTAGGTAACATCATATCCTCTAGAGTGAAGGTCATGCTAGCTTCCGACATTGCTTCAACCAAGCAGGTCTCAAAATGAGCAGGCGTTTGCAGAGCAGTGATGATCGCCTGTCGAGTCTCTTCACTTAAAGAGAGGATCTCCCAGATTGTAAATCGAGCAGGGAGCTTCTTGAGTAGCTTCATTATGCAGCTCCCAGCGCGGACATTGGAAGGCTTCATCTCCACAACCCACCTGGGCTTGGGAGAGTCTTGAGTTGCGGCCCCTAACGGACCTGCTTCATCTGCCTCAGACTCGGCACCTTTCTTGCTAGCACCGGATCCTTGGTGTTCTTCATTAGCTGCTGTAGGGCAAGCTGCATCTGCATTCGGAGCTTCGACAGGTTGTGCTGGCTGTGGGTGAACCTCCCCGGGTGTAGGGTTAGCCTCCTGGCAAGGCTGCTTCCCCTTAGACATCTTCATGAATTCAAGAAATGAGGGGACTGCCTTGCCCCCACTCTTGTTATATAGGCCTGGCGGAGGAGGGATCCGGACTCCCTTGATCTCCGGCGGAGGTGTCTTGTAGGGCTGCTCTCCCCTGAACATGATGTTGTGGTTGGGTGTGTTAGGATCGGTGCAAGTATTCAGAGGGGGGGTGAATGAATATTTCCTCTTAAAAAAACCTTTTCGCCCAGTTAAAATTTCGCTTACTAAAAATGCTCGTTCGCAAACCAAATATACTTGAAGGCAAATTGGCAGTAGTGAAACAACCAAACACAAAGTGAGGTCACTAGGGGGCTAACCAGACAGATTTACTCAATCTGAAAACTAATTAACTCTTCTGCTCAACCAGAAGGCAAACACAAGGAGCGCCCCTATGCAATCACCTAGCGGAAGCACAAAAAGACAATCACACCACTGCACAATAGATTTTTAGGTGGTTCGGTCCAGCAGACCTACATCCACCCCACACTCAACCCGAGTGTGGCTTCCACTAGCTCACGCTAGAAACCGCAGACTCAGTCTGCAACAGGTGCTGCCACACAGCTTGACCAGGGGAACAGCCTCCCCTCTTCCTCCCAAACGGAGGGAATCACTAGTGACACCAATCACTAGCAAACCAGAGACACACGGTCTCTCTTCCTCCAGACCCGGAGGGAACCCCTGGACTTGAATCCACAAGCCCAGAACCGGAGATCAGATCTCCCTTCCTCCAAACCGGAGGGAACCCACAAGTAGCACCCAGCTACTTGCAACCGGAGATAGCAATCTCCCTTCTCCTGAACAAATAGGAGGAACCCCGACCTCTCTACAGAGTATCGGAAATACAGCAAACCAAAAAACAAAGGAAAAACACTAAACGAAAATAACTTCAGCAAAACAGAAAGCTGAGAAACGAAATGCACAATGTGGCTCTCAACGGAGCTGACTGGCCTGGATTTGATCCACGGTCCAGTAGACAGATCTTCAGGTAAGTTTTTCTTCCTCTTCTCTTCTCTTCTTCTTCTTCTCTTTCACTCTCTCGATCTCTGCTCCCCTATTCTCTTCGGCTCACACTTCTATCTCTCTCTTTCTCTTCTTCTCCTTCTACTCTTCTTCTTCTTCACTCTTTCTTTTCTTTACACACGAGCACTATCTCTCTCTCTTTTTCTTCTTCTGCTCTCACTCTCTCTTCTCTGCTCTCTTCTTTTCTTTCTTTTCTTCCTTTTCTGGATCGAAGGGCTTTCTACTCTTCAGGCTTTCTGCTTCGATCTGGATCGTGGCTCTCTGTTCTTTTCCTCACGCCAACCCGATCGGCGTTCATCTGTGGACGAAGGCTGCATTATATAGCAGCAGCAGCAGGTGGATAGGGCACAAAACGCATGTGCCTCCCACATTTCCAGAATCTTCCTGCCACGTGTCCTTATCAGATTGGTTCCTCTTGTCTCGGATCACGTGCAGCCCAGGAGTGTGGAATGTTCTTCCTCGGACCTGTAATGAGATTAAAACTATTAATACGCTGTATGGTCATTAACAATAGAGCTGCATGAGGTATATAGAAACAACAAGAGGTGCACTGCACTGAGGACGACATGAAATACAACGGTGACAAAGGTAAACATTACAAGAGAACAACACGAGGTTCATATGAGAACAGTACGAAGTTAGAAGGAAACAACACGCGGACATAAACACAAGAGAAACACGAAGACATGAATACAAATGAAAACAAAGACCTAAGGGTAACACGGGGTGGTACAGAAAATAGCACGAGATAGAAAAGAGAACGATATGAGGTACCAAGGCTAATACAATAAGGAAGATGACACGAGGTCAGATAAGAACGGCACGAGGTGAGAAGAAAACGACACGAGGTAGAAAGAAAACAACACGAAGACACGAAGACAAAAACAACACGGAGACACGAAGACACAAACAGAAACCGATACGAATTGAAGACAGCACGAAGATGAAAACATGAATCAACACGAAGTGAGGTCAAGGCGAGAAGGACACGAGGTCTGATGAGAAAGACCAACACGAAGACGATGAAAATAGCACGAAGTAAAGAGCAACGACACGAAGTATAGTGGTGACAAAAACACACACTACACAGAGAACGACACGAGGTAAAGAGCAACTCGACATAACGAATATCAAAGAGAACGACACGAGGACAAAAACAGAAACCAACACGAAGTGGCACAGAAAGCAACACGAGGTGCTGCAATGTTCTGCACACAGTGGAACAAAAATGACACGAGGACACAGAAACAACAGTAACCGACACGAAGTGTGGTTACTAAATAGGAACGACACGAGGTCTACAGGGAAACGACTCGAAGTTCATCAGAACTATTCGAACTGTTTCAGAAACATGACACGAAGTTAAGTGAGAACAGCACGAGGTGAAACGACACGGGGTTCACTGGGAAACGAGACACAAGAGGGAAAACGACACAGAGTCAGATCAACACGAAGACGATGGATGCTACAGTGCAATGTCTAGACATGAAGTCCAATGCTAACGACTGTACAGACTTGAGGAATAAGCCAGTGTATAGACTTGAAGATTGAAGGCGATGTACAGACTCTGATGCACAAAGGCGATGAACAGTGAATCAGTGTATAGACTTCAAGGTTCATTGAAGAATGTACATACATCAAGAGATGCTTCATGCCAATGTATAGACTTCCAACGTGAGTGATGCGCTGTACAGACTTTGTCTTAGACGCTAGATGAGCATGACAGTGTATACACTTAGCCAATGCAATGCACTGTATGGACTTCTAAGAGACGCTCAATGTACAGACTTACTGCCAAACAATGTATAGACTCTGTAAATGCATATGAATGCTTTATGCAGCAGATAACAGTCTGAACTTCAAATGCAATGACTTACACAACAAAATGACTCACAGTGATTAACAACAAACACCAATCATCAAAAACCAAATCAATCATCAAAACCACAGCAATGAATGCTTTATGCATCAGTTTAACATGTAGCATGACTGAACATCAAATATGTTAATCTAAACTGAGCAGCAAGATGACTGAACATTTGATTAACTCACATCAACAACCAATCATCAAAACCATCATCAAAACCACAGGGGTACAACAATCTCCCCCTTTTTGATGATGGCAACACTTTCAATACAATGAGTCATTCTGATGATGAGAGGCAATCTGAAGACTCAAATTATTCTCCCCCTTTGACTTCATCAAAAAGAAAATAATTTGAGAAATTAAAGCAGGTGTAAAAGTTCAGTCAATTTCTCCCCCTTGCAAGAACATGATTCTGCCTTTTTGGCAAACAATCTCCCCCTTTGGTATAATCAAGATAAATCATGGTAGATGCAGATGCAGCAAGAAATGCAATACTTTCCCCTGAGTATATGAATGCAAGGTCACAAATGATATGAACATGATTCAGTGTGACAAGGAATGCTCCCCCTGAATAAATGCCAATTGATATGAAATTGATGCAAGACATGGAATCTCCCCCTCAATAAGTGGAATCTTATGAGATGAATGAGAAGGAGACCACAGGGGCAAATAAGGAGAAGTTCAGTTCAGTGAACCAATAACATGAGCACAAGAATTTCAATTAACAGATTTTTCAAGGATGCTCCAAACACAAGGAATTTAGTCAGATTTTCAAAGAGATATCAATCTCATAAATCTAAAGCATAAGTTTTCAAAGTCTTCTAACATAAGGGCTTATGAATGACATTTATTGAACAGCATGGTTTAATCATGATGTATGCAGAGTTTATCAATAAAATTCTGTATTGATATCTAAAACCATATTTTAATAAGAATGAACCAAGCCCTCATATTTATCTTGATAAATCTCCCTTTCTCTTACACAATCAAATTTACAAACTTTGTGCATGAAGGTCATCAGATGTCATTAATTTGCAGTTGGACATGGAATGTCCATACTGACCACAATAATAGCAAGAGACAATAGAGTTTTTGTTCCTTTGAGCATGCATGTTAATATGATCATGAAATCTATTCACATGAAGGTTTTTGTTATCCATATGAACATTTTGTCTTTTATTTCCAGCCAACCATCCTTGATTAGCTTTATGACCTGGCTTTCCATAGTTAAGACATGGAAGTGTTTTTCTTTTAAAGCCATAGTCATTTCTAGCAGCAACATGGGGAGCAGGGAATTTTACAGATTTGGAATGAAAATCCTTTCCCTTTACATGCCAACAGTTTCCTACTGTATGGCCATGCCTCCAGCAGTGAGAGCAGACAATTGAATTTCTTATTTTAGCATTCAAATCAACATGATAAGACTGTGATGTTTTCTTACTTTTAGCACACCAGCATTGTGCAGCAGTATGACCTACTTTACCACATTCAAGGCAATTAGTTCTTTTATTCAGATGAGCATGATTGTTAGCATGAGAATTTTTGGCTTTTATGTCATCTTGTCTCATTAAATCACATTTATGCATAACATGACCAATTCTATGACAGTAAAAGCATTTAACACTTTTCCTTTTATCAGAAAAATTCTTGACCTGAGAATTTTCAGCAAGCAATCCTTTAAAGATATGTGCATGTGAATATGAATGAAGGCTATGATTGTCATGCACAGTTTCAGCAGAGATATTCATGGATGAAGTTGAGCATGAACACACAGAATTCTGATTTGATTTTTTATCATTCAGGGTGACATTCATTTTCTCTTTCCCTTTCACAGTTTTTGATAGAGAGGCTATTTCAGATTGTATGGAGGATATTTTCAATTCAGATTTTGTTAACTCTTCCTCACATATGACAATCTGTTTTTGTAGGGCATCATTCAAATTTTTTAATGACTCATTCGTTTCTCTTAAGGATCTGATTGTATTCTTTTGAAAATTATCATCAAATTTGATTTCCTTAACCAGATCCTCTAAGATTGTACATTGATTGCATGAGTCTTCCTTCTGAATGCCTTTTTCTTTTTCAATGGTTAACCATTGCTGTCCCATCACTGTGTTCAAGACCATCAGTTTTTTATTTTCATCTTTTAATCTTCCATTTTCTTTTCGACATTCAGCACTGTCACGTTTCAGATTATCTATTATGGATTTAAGCACAGTTACATCTTGCATGCTCTTAAGGAGATCAATATCTTTCTCATTCAGATTGTCTTTTAATTCAATAATCTTGTTTAGATAGTTTTGATTCTCAACCTTTAAAGCAACATTTTGTTCTTTAACATTGTTAACGTCTATCATGTAGACATCATAAGAATCTGATAGCTCATCATAAGATAAATCTTCAGGTTCAGAGCTTACCTGAGATGATGAGTCATCCCTTTGATCTTCACTGTGATTGCTTCGGTTGGCCACCAAACACTGATCATTTTGCTCTTCATGAACGGCAGCCACTTTGTTAAAAATTTCCTCTCCAGATGTGCACTCGAAGATAAATGGAAATAGGTCAGTATCGACTGCCGCTGTCAAAATATTAAGAGCCATGAGATTCTCACGGTTTTTCAGTCTGTCCTTCTTGGACCATTTAGTCTGATCGTGAGACAATTTATGTGGGCCTCTAGACACAAGATTCCATAGATTTGGATCAATGGAATCTAAGTAGACAACAAGGCCGCCTAGCCAATCACAGAAATTAGAACCATCAAGTATCACGGATGGAGCCATTTGATCAAGCGATCAGTAAGCGTTCGATTAAAAATCCAAGCAACAGTCGAGCAGAAGAACACCTCACAAGATGGCAGGATCCCCTTCAGATCGTTGGATCTATTGAGCTAGGGAACCGCTCTGATACCAACTGTTAGGATCGGTGCAAGTATTCAGAGGGGGGGTGAATGAATATTTCCTCTTAAAAAAACCTTTTCGCCCAGTTAAAATTTCGCTTACTAAAAATGCTCGTTCGCAAACCAAATATACTTGAAGGAAAATTGGCAGTAGTGAAACAACCAAACACAAAGTGAGGTCACTAGGGGGCTAACCAGACAGATTTACTCAATCTGAAAACTAATTAACTCTTCTGCTCAACCAGAAGGTAAACACAAGGAGCGCCCCTATGCAATCACCTAGCGGAAGCACAAAAAGACAATCACACCACTGCACAATAGATTTTTAGGTGGTTCGGTCCAGCAGACCTACATCAACCCCACACTCAACCCGAGTGTGGCTTCCACTAGCTCACGCTAGAAACCGCAGACTCAGTTTGCAACAGGTGCTGCCACACAGCTTGACCAGGGGAACAGCCTCCCCTCTTCCTCCCAAACGGAGGGAACCACTAGTGACACCAGTCACTAGCAAACCAGAGACACACGGTCTCTCTTCCTCCAGACCCGGAGGGAATCCCTGGACTTGAATCCACAAGCCCAGAACCGGAGATCAGATCTCCCTTCCTCCAAACTGGAGGGAACCCACAAGTAGCACCCAGCTACTTGCAACCGGAGATAGCAATCTCCCTTCTCCTGAACAAACAGGAGGAACCCCGACCTCTCTACAGAGTATCGAAAATACAGCAAACCAAAAAACAAAGGAAAAACACTAAACGAAAATAACTTCAGCAAAACAGAAAGCTGAGAAACGAAATGCACAATGTGGCTCTCAACGGAGCTGACTGGCCTGGATTTGATCCACGGTCCAGTAGACAGATCTTCAGGTAAGTTTTTCTTCCTCTTCTCTTCTCTTCTTCTTCTTCTCTTTCACTCTCTCGATCTCTGCTCCCCTATTCTCTTCTGCTCACACTTCTATCTCTCTCTTTCTCTTCTTCTCCTTCTGCTCTTCTTCTTCTTCACTCTTTCTTTTCTTTACACATGAGCACTATCTCTCTCTCTTTTTCTTCTTCTGCTCTCACTCTCACTCTCTTCTCTGCTCTCTTCTTTTCTTTCTTTTCTTCCTTTTCTGGATCGAAGGGCTTTCTACTCTTCAGGCTTTCTGCTTCGATCTGGATCGTGGCTCTCTGTTCTTTTCCTCACGCCAACCCGATCGGCGTTCATCTGTGGACGAAGGCTGTATTATATAGCAGCAGCAGCAGGTGGATAGGGCACAAAACGCGTGTGCCTCCCACATTACCAGAATCTTCCTGCCACGTGTCCTTATCAGATTGGTTCCTCTTGTCTCGGATCACGTGCAGCCCAGGAGTGTGGAATGTTCTTCCTCGGACCTGTAATGAGATTAAAACTATTAATACGCTGTATGGTCATTAACAATAGAGCTGCATGAGGTATATAGAAACAACAAGAGGTGCACTGCACTGAGGACGACATGAAATACAACGGTGACAAAGGTAAACATTACAAGAGAACAACACGAGGTTCATATGAGAACAGTATGAAGTTAGAAGGAAACAACACGCGGACATAAACACAAGAGAAACACGAAGACATGAATACAAATGAAAACAAAGACCTAAGGGTAACACGGGGTGGTACAGAAAACAGCACGAGATAGAAAAGAGAACGATACGAGGTACCAAGGCTAATACAATAAGGAAGATGACACGAGGTCAGATAAGAACGGCACGAGGTGAGAAGAAAACGACACGAGGTAGAAAGAAAACAACACGAAGACACGAAGACAAAAACAACACGGAGACACGAAGACACAAACAGAAACCGATACGAATTGAAGACAGCACGAAGATGAAAACAAGAATCAACACGAAGTGAGGTCAAGGCGAGAAGGACACGAGGTCTGATGAGAAAGACCAACACGAAGACGATGAAAACAGCACGAAGTAAAGAGCAACAACACGAAGTATAGTGGTGACAAAAACACACACTACACAGAGAATGACACGAGGTAAAGAGCAACTCGACATAACGAATATCAAAGAGAACGACACGAGGACAAAAATAGAAACCAACACGAAGTGGCACAGAAAGCAACACGAGGTGCTGCAATGTTCTGCACACAGTGGAACAAAAACGACACGAGGACACAGAAACAACAGTAACCGACACGAAGTGTGGTTACTAAACAGGAACGACACGAGGTCTACAGGGAAACGACTCGAAGTTCATCAGAACTATTCGAGCTGTTTCAGAAACACGACACGAAGTTAAGTGAGAACAGCACGAGGTGAAACGACACGGGGTTCACTGGGAAACGAGACACAAGAGGGAAAACGACACGAAGTCAGATCAACACGAAGACGATGGATGCTACAGTGCAATGTCTAGACATGAAGTCCAATGCTAACGGCTGTACAGACTTGAGGAATAAGCCAGTGTATAGACTTGAAGATTGAAGGCGATGTACAGACTCTGATGCCCAAAGGCGATGAACAGTGAATCAGTGTATAGACTTCAAGGTTCATTGAAGAATGTACATACATCAAGAGATGCTTCATGCCAATGTATAGACTTCCAACGTGAGTGATGCGCTGTACAGACTTTGTCTTAGACGCTAGATGAGCATGACAGTGTATACACTTAGCCAATGCAATGCACTGTATGGACTTCTAAGAGACGCTCAATGTACAGACTTACTGCCAAACAATGTATAGACTCTGTAAATGCATATGAATGCTTTATGCAGCAGATAACAGTCTGAACTTCAAATGCAATGACTTACACAACAAAATGACTCACAGTGATTAACAATAAACACCAATCATCAAAAACCAAATCAATCATCAAAACCACAGCAATGAATGCTTTATGCATCAGTTTAACATGTAGCATGACTGAACATCAAATATGTTAATCTAAACTGAGCAGCAAGATGACTGAACATTTGATTAACTCACATCAACAACCAATCATCAAAACCATCATCAAAACCACAGGGGTACAATAGGGTGGCGGCAGGCGCCCCCATTTCCGGCCTGACCGGGTTGCATGTGTAGTAGTTGCGGCCTCGGCCCTGCCTACCCCGATAGGGGGCATGAAGCAAATTTCCTCTTCTTCCTCCTCTCCGGGTAGGTTGAAGAGCGATGATAGAGTATTGCAGGAGACAACCTACACTTTATTGGCCTCAGCGGCCTTTCTTTTCTTCTTCTTTTGTTTCTTCTTCTTCTTTACTTCAGCGGGCGCCTGCCCCCAGAACAGACTGCCCTCCTTGTCGGATGCTGCATCAGCTTCTTTCTTTTGCTCGAGTGAGAGCTGCTCCAGTTCTTGCCATGGGACATGGTCCCGCACCAACAAGGGCTTCAATTCGGGCTGCACATACTCATCTAGCCCCTCAATAAGGTTCTATAGTCGGCAGATCCCAGGACTAGTTTCCTTGACCACCGACAGCGGAGTCTGTCTCCTCAGATTACGTGTATGTATCCTGATGACTGCAGGTGGAGTGGTCCACACGGGTGCTGCCACCGACGGAGCAGGTCGTGGTGCAACACCATGGATATGTGCCCCCACTTTCGGGCGGGATGCCCTCTTCTTTCTATGCTTCACAGGGACCTGCTGCCATCCCTGCTGTTCTTTCGCGGGCTCCAAGAAATGAGTTTCATAGGTGCTTCGCGTACTTGCTTCAGAGATCTCCTCGGGTAGTGCCTGGTATAGAGAGATCATATTGACTCCTGCCCTCCTCAGAGGGGCTTCATGTGGTTGAGGAAGGTCCACTTTGTACTCTCCCAACTCTATTTCATCTTTCTTCACCATCCCTTCGATGATGTCCTTGAAAACATAGCAGTCTTCGATTAGATGCCCCAACATCTGGTGGTAGGGGCAGAATCTTGGACTGTCTTTCTTCTTCAGGTCCTCCGGCCTCTTCGGCTCTGGCAGGGTGACAACGCCATACTCCGTCACCCAGTCGAATAGAATCATGGTCTTGTCCTTCGAAAGGAGTAGGCTTTCTTCATCTTGTCCCGCAGCGAGGGACCTTCCTTAGGTCCGGGGCTTTTACAGGCTGTGGGGCGACTGCCTTCTTGCCTTTGTCTTTCTATTATTCGAACGCCTTGACGTCAAGAGCGTTTGCTTCTTTAGGCGCCTGGCGCCGTTCCACTGCCTTGCCCTTCTGGGTTGCGCTGGCAGCTGATGTAGGGACAGGTCTGGCTAGAAAGGCTTCCACCTCAGCCACGACATTGTTTAATCGGTCAAAAGACCGTATCTTCATTCCAATCATCTTTTCCAGAACCCCCCTCCTGAGGTTCTGTTTGCATATTTGCACAGCGTCCTCCTGATGCGGGGGCCACTTGCACCTCATTCCGAGGTTCCTCCACCTCTTGATATAGTCGAGGGCTGTCTCATCTGCCCTCTGCTTTGTTAAGTAGAGTTCGGCCACTGTGAGCTCCCTTTCTATAACATGGAATCTTTCCCTGAACTTCCTCTGCATGTCCGACCAGTCGCTGATCGACCCGGCCGGGAGGCTGGAGTACCATTCAAATGCGAGCCCCGTCAGTGAGGACCCGAAAAACTTCAGCAAGTATGACTCATCGGTGGCCAGATCACCCATGACAGTCATATAATATGCGACGTGTGTTGAACCCCCTCCTCATGTATATGACTTATGATTTTTGATGATGATCAAATGGTTTTATATGAACTGAAAATGAGCATACCTACGTTCTGGAAATGCACACATAAATTGAAGACATGATACTTGAGAAGGCTCAAGCACAACAACTCATTGTAAGTATTTTGGTTTCAATGTGCAACATGTGGAACTAATTCCAACTTTGTTCTTGACAGGCCAAAGCTCTTAAACGACTGAAGGACGATTGGTGAGATCGATCCTAATCTCCTCTATTACACTGTTAGAACTTATGTCTAGATGTGGAGCATTCTTGTTTTAAAACCCCAACTTGAACCCCCTGCACTTAGCCTTGTTTTATCTTCATTTTTAGAAAGTGCAGGAAAAAGGGTCGACCCTAAGGGTCGACCCATTGCTGCCAGGCAGAATCCCATTTTAATGGGTCGACCCCAAGGGTCGACCCCTGCCTGAGGAATTAAATTCCAGAACTGGTTTCTTCATGGGTCGACCCTTTTCCCTCAAACTGTTTAGGCTCCAGAAAGGGTCGACCCCAAGGGTCGACCCCTGTAAAACTCCAGAAGCCCATTTTTTTGAAGACAGCAACCGTTCTTGGAAGGGTCGACCCCAAGGGTCGACCCATGCTGCCAGGCCCATCTGGCCCCTCACGAGGGTCGACCCCAAGGGTCGACCCTTTCTGGTCTGGGCGGCGCTGTGATTGTGGACTCTTGTCCATGCGAGCTGGTTGATAAACCACACTTGTGTGGCTGTCCTTAAACTACTCCTTGATGTGCGGATCTTGTCTCCTAGACATCCTTTGACCGTCCTTAGTATATATATAATCCTATTGGGATGAAAACCTAAGTAGAATTCGTATCTTCCTGAAATTGGGTTTTTGTTCTAACCTTGTGAGTGCAGGTCGCAACCAGAAGCTACATCCCTTCTTCTACCCTGTAGTGTGCGTGAAAGGGAAGAAAAGAAGAGGGATTCAAGCCTCCAAATCAACATCCTGCTGGTTGGCTGCGTGGAGATCAAGATCGTACCTCTTCCGAGCATAATCGTCAAGAACGTTCAACGGGCTGCACCAAGTGCTCAACGAAATTCGCTGAAGTGATAGGGGGAGCTTCGATCAGGATAAATCATCTTATAAACTTCTCATTTTGAATCATTTGGATTGATCTTGAATATTTGTGTAATCATAAACTCCAGATTCTTGTGTGTGGTGTTCGTGTTCGAAAACACGAACGTGTGTGGGTGTTTGTGCGCTTGTGCACTTTTGGCTACCAGATCGGAAGCCGTGTGTGTGTGTGTTTGCTGTTCTAAACAGCGTGTGCGTGTGATTCACTCGATAGTGAAGCTTTAATCCTCAAGTGTGAGGGGTGGACGTAGGGGACACGGCTGTGTAACCGAACCACCTAAAAATTCGTGTGTCTCATGTGTTGTGAATTTTCCGATTCTTGTCGAGTGGGCTTCACGGTGAGTTGAGAGATCACTACACCAGCTTTTCAAACACATTCTGCACGCATTCACGAGTGTGGTCCTGTTCGTGCTAGTATTAGTAGTTGTTTATTTAATCAGCATCATTTTCTTAAGGGTAGTAAAATTTTTATTAGCCAATCAATTCACCCCTCCCCTCTTGATTGCCACATTTGGGACTCAACAATTGGTATCAGAGCTCTGGTCTCTGTTTAGTCTCGACCACACGGTCGCAGAGTTTGATCCCGTTCACATGGCAAACAAAGGGATGATGCCCGAAGGGCATTCAATTCAAAGACCTCCGTTCTTTGATGGATCAAACTACCCCTATTGGAAAAACATAATGTACCTTTTCCTACGTGCCCAGGACTACGATGTCTGGCGTGTCATAAGTAAGGGTCCATATGTGTTATCTGAAAAAGAAGATGAATGGGATGAAGAAGATATAGAGAAGTGTTCAACGAATTTTAAGGCTATGAATATAATTCAATGTGCGGTTCATCCTAACGAATACTCACGAATATCTATGTGTTCCTCTGCGCAGGAGATGTGGGAAAAGTTGCGGCTTATATATGAAGGAACATCGGAAGTCAAGGAAACAAAAGCCAATCTCTTAGTTCGGGACTATGAGCTGTTCGCAATGAAGCCAGAAGAATCAATTTCTGATATGTTTGCAAGGCTAACAGAAATTACCAATGGACTAAAGGGACTTGGCAAGGAGTATTCTAACAAGGAACTCGTCAGAAAAGTCCTAAGATCCCTTACTCCACAGTGGCATACAAAGGCCACTGTAATTGAAGACTCCAAGGATCTAAGTACTTTAACTCTGGACGAGTTAATTGGCTCGCTGATGACTTATGAGATAAACATCAAAAGGAGCGAGGAGGATCACAAGAAAAAGAAAGTTGTTACCACAATGGCTCTAAAGGTGAATCCACACGATTCAGAGGGCAGTGAAAATGATTCAATAGGCAACACTGAAGATGAAGAATTAGTTGCCATGATCACACAAAGAGCAAGACGGTTTGTGAAACGAACCAGAAATTTTGGTGGTCAGTTCAGAAAAGGACCGAGAAGGCAAGGTCCAAACAGAGGAGAAAATAGCAAGAGAGAAGAAGTGATTTGCTATGAATGCAAGAAACCCGGCCATATGTGGGGTGAGTGCCCCGATCTCATTAAGAAGGTGAAGAAAGGCAAGTTCAGAAAGCCCAAAGCCATGATGGCCACATGGAGTGATGAAGATCAGGAGGAATCTGGAAATGAAGATGGATTAGATGAGCTAGTCCAGAATCTATGCCTCATGGCAAATGACGACGAAGGAAATGAGGTAGATTCTGAAACTGAAACTCTTACTTGTGAACAATGGCAAATTGCATATGAGTCTTTATATGAAAAATATAAAAGATTCAAATCTGAAAACAGAAATTTGAAAAAGAAAATTGATCATTTTGTGCATACTAAAAGATCATGTGAAGAGTGCCTTGCCTCAAAAACAGTCAATGAAAACTTGAAAAATGAAAATGAAATTCTTGCATCCAAAATTGAATTGTTTGAAGAGGAAATATCATGCATGAGAGAGGAACAATCCACATATCTGAAAATGCATGAAGAATTGGAAAATGAAATGGAACAAGAAAAGCTTCAAAGCTCAGCTTGTAATGAAGCCAAAGAAAAGGCTGAAAAACAAAGCCAATCTCAATTGGCTGAAATAAATATGTTGAAGGATGCCCTTGCCATCCTTGAAAAATCAAAAGTTCAAACAACCCATTGGGCCTCCATAAGTTCAGCATCATCCAAACCAAAGAAACACATGCACAACTCCTCTTCAAATGTTAGAAGAAAGGGAAAAAGAGATAGAGCCATCACTTGTTTCTATTGTGGTAAAATGGGTCATGACATG
Organism: Amorphophallus konjac; assembly: GCA_022559845.1. NCBI lineage: Eukaryota > Viridiplantae > Streptophyta > Magnoliopsida > Alismatales > Araceae > Amorphophallus > Amorphophallus konjac. Next base: position 334,463,918 of record CM040122.1, on the reverse strand, counting down.
TATGATTGTAGAATTCTGAAATATGATGAAGAAAATTCTGTTGGATTCAGAAATAGATCATATATGCATCATGCCTCTAACCATCATGGACCCAAGCTAGCTTGGGTACCAAAATCTCCATAAGAACTTTGGTTGAATTGCAGGTCTACTCGAGAGCTCAAAGGAACAAATGGTATTTGGACAGTGGCTGCTCTCGGCATATGACGGGAAACAAGGAATGGTTTGTGGACCTGCATGAAAAGGATGGTGGGACGGTAGCATTCGGTGGTAAGGACAAAGGTAAAATCATCGGAGAAGGTAAGATAGGTAAGAATCAAAATCATACCATTGATAATGTATTGCTTGTGAAGGGTTTGCAACATAATCTCTTAAGCATAAGCCAACTTTGTGATAAGGGATGTAATGTGATTTTTGATTCTAACCACTGTACTGTTTTGAATAGGAATACTCATGAGATAAAGTTCATTGGTTTCAGGTATAACAATGTTTATATGATAGACTTGAATGATTCATCTCATGAGAATTTATGTTTAATTGCAAGGAACAATGATGATGCTTGGCTCTGGCATCGCCGGCTTGGGCATGCTAGTTTCAATGTATTGCTGAAATTATCAAGAAATGATTTGGTAATTGGATTGCCCAAGTTGAAGGCCGTCGATGATGGAGTTTGTGGAGCTTGCAGCATGGGCAAACAAACAAGGACATCATTCAAGTCCAAACAAGATGTGACCACATCAAGGCCTCTTGAACTCATCCACATTGATCTCTTCGGACCAAGTAGAACTCACAGCTTGGGTGGTAAACTATATGGATTTGTGATTGTGGATGATTATTCAAGATTCTGTTGGGTGTATTTCCTTTCTCATAAAAATGATGCTCTGACAGAATTTGAAGCATTTTGTAGATTTGTTCAAAATGATAAAGGGTATTGCATCAAAGCTGTACGGAGTGATCACGGCCGAGAATTTGATAACCATGAGTTCAGCAATTTTTGCAGGGCTCAAGACTATATGCATGACTTCTCCGCACCAAGAACTCCGGAACAAAATAGAGTTGTGAAAAGGAAGAACAGAACGCTAGTTGAGATGGCAAGAACCATGCTGAACGAGAATAAAATACCGAGGTACTTTTGGGCTGAAGCAGTGAACACGGCCTGCTACATCATAAATCGAGCCATGGTAAGACCATTGTTGAAGAAAACTCCGTATGAGCTATACCGAGGTAAGAAGCCAAACATTTCATACTTGAGATCGTTTGGCTCAATATGCTACATTCATAACAATGGTAAGAAGGACTTGGCTAAATTTGATCCCAAAAGTGACAAAGGCATATTGCTTGGGTACTCTCTCAATTCGAGAGCATATCGAGTGTATAACTTGAGAACTCTCGTAGTTGAAGAAAGCCCACATGTTATTATTGATGAATCATCTCCATCTAGAACTGATGAAAAATCTATCTTACAGGATGATGAGTTGATAGATGACAATATCAAGAAGAAGGAAGGAAATTCAGAAAAATAAGAAGAGGAAGAACCAAAAGAAGAGGATGAAAATCAGGAAACTCAACTTGAACAGGAGCTACCAATACAATGGACATTTGCAAAGGACCATCCGCCGAAAAATGTATTGGGCAATGTACAAGAAGGGATAAGGACACGAGCCTCCTTCAGGGAAGTTGAAACTCATGACTTATTAGCCTTGCTCTCTCAATCTGAACCTCACTCCATTGAAGAGGCCTTGAAAGATGAGTCATGGATCATGGCCATGCAAGAAGAACTACACCAGTTCCAAAGGAACAAAGTGTGGTTTCTCGTACCATTTCCTAAGAATCACTCCGTGATCGGAACCAAATGGGTGTTTTGAAATAAAATAAACGATCAAGGAGTGATAATTAGGAACAAGACCAAGCTAGTAGCCAAGGGCTATAGTCAAGAATTAGGAGTTGACTTTGATGAGTCTTTTGCTCCAGTAGCAAGACTTGAGGCAGTGAGGGTTCTCTTAGCATTTGCATGTTGTCATAATATCAAATTATTTCAAATGGATGTTAAGAGTGTATTTTTGAATGGCTATATCCAGGAGGACGTGTATGTGGAGCAACCACCGGGGTTTGAAGACACAAAGCATATAGACCATGTGTACAAGCTGGACAAGGCTCTTTACGGTCTGAAACAAGCACCCCGTGCATGGTATGAAAGGTTAAGTGAATTCCTCATTCAACATGAATTCAAACGAGGTAATGTTGATCAAACTCTCTTTACAAAGTTGAATGGTAAGGATATCTTAATTGTTCAAGTTTACGTTGATGACATTATTTTTGGCTCAACTAAAGATGCTCTCAGTAAAGACTTTGCCAAATTGATGCAAAGTGAGTTTGAAATGAGTCTTATGGGAGAGCTGACTTTCTTCTTGGGATTGCAGGTGAACCAGACGATTGATGGGATGTTCATACATCAAAAGAAGTATGCAATGGAGTTGCTTAAAAAGTTCAATTTGACATCAACAAAACCACAACCAACTCCTATGTCTACCTCAATAAAAATTGATCAAGATGAGACAGGTAAATCAGTGGACCAAAAACTCTTTAGAAGCATGATAGGTTCACTATTGTATTTAACTGCCAGCCGGCCCGACATACAGTTTACTGTTTGCATGTATGCTAGATTTCAATCAAACCCAAAAGAATCACACATGTCGGCCGTTAAACGTATTTTCAGATATGTTGCTGGTTCAGTGACTTTCGGACTATGGTTTCCGCGAAATTCGAGTCTTGATTTAATTGCTTATTCTGACGCCGATTATGCGGGTTACAAAGTGGATCGGAAAAGCACTAGTGGGTATTGCCAATTTCTTGGGGGCTGCGTGGTCTCATGGGCCTCCAAGAAACAAAATTCAGTGGCATTGTCTACTGCCGAAGCCGAATATGTGGCTGTCGATAGTTGTGTAGCCCAGGTGTTATGGATCCAACAACAATTGATTGATTATGGCATATCTTTTAAAAATACCTCAATTCTTTGTAACAACACCTCTGCCATAAACTTGTCCAAAAATCATGTTCATCACTCTAGAACCAAGCATATTGAAATTCGACATCATTTCATTAGAGATCATGTAAGTAAGGGTCATGTAGAAATCAGTTTCATTGAGACCGATCGTCAAATTGCCGACATTTTCACCAAACCTCTAAGTGAAGACAAGTTCACTACTTTTAGAAGAGAACTAGGGGTTTGTAGGATAGAAGAGTGATTCATAACCATGTGCATCATGTATATATAGGTCACTTCATTATGTTTCATGCATATAGTAATTCTCTTGTCATGCATATGCATCATGTTATGTGAAAAACAAAAGAAAAATCAAATTGTGTGAAAAATCACTTTGGTGTGCTTCTGCGTTTCTACTATGTATATTGTACTCACCCATGTTCATTGTTACTTCTATGGCCAAAATCACCTTGGATAAAATTTTCTGCCCACAAAGGAGCTCATTTGTTCAAAGTCAGAAATCTGGATAAAATGGGACATTACACGTCTCATATATTCCCAAAATTCAACTAACAATACCCCAATTGCATACATCCCAATTTTTATTCAAAATTCTTTGATTTCATACATTTTTACAATTGGGGACTCAAGCCGAACATTCCTTGATTTTTTCTTCGGGTTAATTCTTCTTTCCGCTGAAAACCAGTAAAAGGGTCGACCCATAGGGTCGACCCCTTGCAAACCCAGAAAATGGGTCGACCCTAAGGGTCGACCCTCGCGCATCCGGTTTGGCCCGGGGGTAAGAGACCCAACGGGTCGACCCATTGGGTCGACCCAAACCAGCGGGGCGGCTAACCTGCGCCCAAGCCGATCCAACAAGGGTTCCAACCCTAAGTTGGAACCCTCCCATGGCTATAAAACATCTCTTGCCCCCCTCCTAGCCTTGCTACCACCCCTTGCAAGCCCTAAACAATCCTTCCTTGGCATCCAAGACATCAAGCCCTAGTCGCGGTCATCCGGGTGGCATCCGCGCGAACTCTTCTTCTTGTGGCTTCAAGCATCATTCTTTGATCTTCATTCCCTTGAGGTAAGCTTCTGATGTCTGTGGAGGATCATAGATTCAAACTTCTCACATTTCTCTTTGGTTGAACCATCAAGTTCTATACCACATCGGTGGGTTCTTTCGGTTTGTGTTTTAGATGGCCCCGAAAAGCGTATTTCTCGCAGAGGTGAGGCATCGAGCTCCAGGCAAGGGCGTCGATCTCATACCGCCGCATCACAGCCCGCAAGCAAAATCTTGGATCGGACCGTTCTACGTCCACGGGCGGTAAACTTTGAAAATCTTAGTCGCCATCTACGTGGATTAGTTGATCTAATATGCAGCCAGCCAAACTTGCATATTTTCATGTCTGCACATCGCCGCATTTACCCCAATCTGGTACATCAATTCTATAGCAATTTGGGTGTTTCGGGTGACGTTCCAGTTACCACGGTTAATGGAAAGGAAATTGTTTTATCACCACACTTGTTGGGAATTGCCTTTGACTTACCGAATGAAGGATTTGCATTTGGTGATGTAGAAGTCTCCGATGCCACTATTTACAGCTATATGACTTCTGAAGAAATGGGTGACCGGTCGGTTGCTGGATTAAATGCAAACCAATTCCCTCCTTTGCAACGTATACTACACCGCATGATTACAACTATTATTTTGCCACGTGGAGGAGGACATGACAAGGTTACGGAGAAACACATGTTCTTGTTTTCATGCTTATTCGGTGGAATTACCATTAAATTTCCACAGCTTATTCTTGATCACATATGTTCAAGCATGACGCACAAGCACCGTACTTTGCCATATGCTGCGGCCTTAATAGCCATCTTTACTTATATGGATATAAATTTGTCAAGAGAAGCATCTCAAACTATCCGTGACGCCGATATCTACACCTATCAATCTATTTGTCACCACATGGGGTTTGAAGAGCAAGATGGCGTGTTAGTTCGTCAAATAAAAAGGGCAGTACCACCGGACAGTTCAGAAGATAATGAGATTGATAATGAAGAGCAGGCTGCAGATGCTCATGTTCCTGTAGCAGGAATGCCTTCTGAGGAGGCACAGCTAATCATGGACCGTTTGGATTCTATTGATGATCGGTTAGACGAGTATGGGGAGACCATGGCAGCTATGCAACTTGAACTATCCGATCTGAAACTTTCTCACCAGGAGCACTCTCGCTACGTCACTGATGCTTTGGCCAACCAAACCCACTTGTTGGAAGAACTTTCAGCGTATATTAGGCGTCATCCACGTCCCTCCACTCCGGATGATAATGATGATTAGACTATGATGCTCCTTTGACTTGGCATCCCTCTTTCACCGCCTCTTTTTTGATGATGTCAAAGGGGGAGAAACTCTTGGCCTATATGTGCCCCGGCTATTATATGTTAGTGTATGATGTGTGCTTGCATGCATGTGTGCTTTTATCATGTTTCTAGTTCATTCGTTCTGTTGCATTTCCTTTGCGTTTTCATGCATTGCATCTTGTCTTTTGTATTCCAAACCTTGCTCCTTTTCCACTCTTTGTCGGCAAGAAAACTTTGGGAATATGCCACATGATGATCAATCTTATATTTGGATTTCTGTTTGACCATGTCCTTGAACTGATGGTTTGATTTATGTAATTGGAATGGTGGATGCTTTACAATGGGGTTTCTATTATTTTGTCATCATCAAAAAGGGGGAGATTGTTGAACCCCCTCCTCATGTATATGACTTATGATTTTTGATGATGATCAAATGGTTTTGTATGAACTGAAAATGAGCATACCTACGTTCTGGAAATGCACACATAAATTGAAGACATGATACTTGAGAAGGCTCAAGCACAACAACTCATTGTAAGTATTTTGGTTTCAATGTGCAACATGTGGAACTAATTCCAACTTTGTTCTTGACAGGCCAAAGCTCTTAAACGACTAAAGGATGATTGGTGAGATCGATCCTAATCTCCTTTATTACACTGTTAGAACTTATGTCTAGATGTGGAGCATTCTTGTTTTAAAACCCCAACTTGAACCCCCTGCACTTAGCCTTGTTTTATCTTCATTTTTAGAAAGTGCAGGAAAAAGGGTCGACCCTAAGGGTCGACCCATTGCTGCCAGGCAGAATCCCATTTTAATGGGTCGACCCCAAGGGTCGACCCCTGCCTGAGGAATTAAATTCCAGAACCGGTTTCTTCATGGGTCGACCCCAAGGGTCGACCCTTTTCCCTCAAACTGTTTAGGCTCCAGAAAGGGTCGACCCTTCGACCCCAAGGGTCGACCCCTGTAAAACTTCAGAAGCCCATTTTTTTGAAGACAGCAACCGTTCTTGGAAGGGTCGACCCCAAGGGTCGACCCATGCTGCCAGGCCCATCTGGCCCCTCACGAGGGTCGACCCCAAGGGTCGACCCTTTCTGGTCTGGGCGGCGCCGTGATTGTGGACTCTTGTCCATGCGAGCTGGTTGATAAACCACACTTGTGTGGCTGTCCTTAAACTACTCCTTGATGTGCGGATCTTGTCTCCTAGACATCCTTTGACCGCCCTTAGCATATATATAATCCTATTGGGATGAAAACCTAAGCAGAATTCGTATCTTCCTGAAATTGGGTTTTTGTTCTAACCTTGTAAGTGCAGGTCGCAACCAGAAGCTACAGCCCTTCTTCTACCCTGTAGTGTGCGTGAAAGGGAAGAAAAGAAGAGGGATTCAAGCCTCCAAATCAACATCCTGCTGGTTGGCTGCGTGGAGATCAAGATCGTACCTCTTCCGAGCATAATCGTCAAGAACGTTCAACGGGCTGCACCAAGTGCTCAACGAAATTCGCTGAAGTGATAGGGGGAGCTTCGATCAGGATAAATCATCTTCTAAACTTCTCATTTTGAATCATTTGGATTGATCTTGAATATTTGTGTAATCATAAACTCCAGATTCTTGTGTGTGGTGTTCGTGTTCGAAAACACGAACGTGTGTGGGTGTTTGTGCGCTTGTGCGCTTTTGGCTACCAGATCGGAAGCCGTGTGTGTGTGTGTGTTTGCTGTTCTAAACAGCGTGTGCGTGTGATTCACTCGATAGTGAAGCTTTAATCCTCAAGTGTGAGGGGTGGACGTAGGGGACACGGCTGTGTAACCGAACCACCTAAAAATTCATGTGTCTCATGTGTTGTGAATTTTCCGATTCTTGTCGAGTGGGCTTCACGGTGAGTTGAGAGATCACTACACCAGCTTTTCAAACACATTCCGCACGCATTCACGAGTGTGGTCCTATTCGTGTGAGTATTAGTAGTTGTTTGTTTAATCAGCATCGTTTTCTTAAGGGTAGCAAAAATTTTATTAGCCAATCAATTCACCCCTCCCCTCTTGATTGCCACATTTGGGAGTCAACAACGTGTTCTTTCGGGGATCCCTTCCTGTCGAACTTGTCGAACTTGGGCGGCTTGTTGATCCCTGGGGGAAGCCGTTTGACAGCATGGTGTTGCGGGTAAGGCACCCGATAGGCATCAAATGCGACGTACTCGCCTTCACTCCTTTCTGCGAGCTTCAGCTCGATCATCCTTTCCACCATCATCCGGTTCATGACCGCGGGGTCAACTGGTTCCGGATAGAAGTGTGCTGGCTGTAGGTACGGGGTGACCAGAGTGGTCGCCTGTGGAGGACGCAGTAGTGGGGGTGTCTGGTGCACTTGAGGGAGCACCGGCGGCATCAGCGGCTGTGACTGTGGTGGCCGCTGCTGAGTCGTTGCCATGCTTGGCTCGGATGACTGAGGCAATGTGTTGAGCGGCGGAGGGTCGGCATGACGGACCGCTCCCCGGGATGATTCACCCTGGACTTCGGGTGGCTTGGAAGCTGATGACTATTTAGTCTTCTCCATCAGCTGTTTCTTCAGCAAGTCTATCTCTTGCCGATATCTTTGAAGTAGCATCAGGACCGACGGGTCCATAGCTACCGTGCTAGGGATGGCCTCTACTGCTTCCCCAAACGTACCCTCGGGCAGGATGTCGAGGAGGACGTCATCTTCTTCTTCCACCGTCACTACATTGGCGGTCAAGATAGCAGCTTCATTATCCCACCGGTGACAGCCCAGGGGTTGTTTTCCTTTAGCTGCCGCCAAGAGCTCCCTCGCGGCTTCTGTCCTTCGAGTATTCGGCCCCGGCCTCGCGGCCAGTTGAGCCAACTCGCGGGGGTCTTCAGGAAGTCCCCCATATCGACTGAATGTGCTAGCCATATTGTAGGTGAAGACCTGCATCCTTCTTCTCCACCGATGGACCTTCCTCTTACCCTGCTCCCCGAAAGTCAGCCTCTCGAACACTGAGGTCCTTCTTGTTTCTTCTCGCCTAGGGGCGGCTTCATCAGCTTCGATCTTAACGCCGTCATCATAGCCATTGTCGTCAACCGACGACACCATCATCCTTTCTCCTGCATCTTCTTCAACTGCCATTGACGGGCAGTAGTCTTCATTGGCTGCGGCCGCTTGCATCAACCGCTGCTGTCCAAGCGAGGGGTTGCCTAGCCCTCGGAAATAGTTCTTGACCAAATTGGTCATCTCTTCTCGGCCCCGTTCTTGATGTAGCACGGGGGACAGTTGTCGACCTCCCGTAGGAGGGATGTAAGCTAGCCGAGCTCTGTCGGTGGGTTACTGGAATCTTCGTCCCACAGCAGGGACGTTGGCTTAGCGGGCGCAGCCCCGGAAGCTTTCACGGTGCGGAGGGTCCGCAACCACCTCTTCTTCTTTCGGGGCTAGGCCCCTTCTTCTCCTTCCTTCCACTCTGTCGCGGGCAGGGCGGCGGCGGACGGGTGCAGCTTGGTGGGCAGGTTGGACCCTCTTAGGGACCCACACCTGTTTGAACTTCTTTGGCCTGGGGGCCAACTTCTCTTGGCCGTAGTGGCCAGCTTCTTCTCTTTCCGCCCTCCTTCCAGCGAGGGCTTGATATGAGTTGTGGACGGGGATAGTAGGGACGACCCGATCTGGGACTATCCGTGTGTCGCGTCCGTTGAGGAAGACGCGCATGCCACCGACCATCATGGATTTACCGGATTGCGAGAGGGTTCCGGTAACCACAGCAGTACCCCTCCGGAGTTGCTTACGCTGACGACCTCCAGAGTTCTTGTTAACAGCATCAGGGCGGACCCCACAGATGGCGTGGTGCACCAGGCAGCTGGCGACTGGGGTTGGACTCTTGGATGAGTCGTTGCAGCATCGGGCCTTCAGAGGCTCCATCTCCTTTGCAGCTCCCTCGACGGGCTCTGAGGGTTCCACCTCCAGCATATCTACGAAGGCTAGCCCCAAAAGGTTGGGGAAGCCAACAGCGGCAGGAAAGCTGCCGAATACCATGGGCACCGCCAGGTACCCTTGCGCATGATTAGCAACAATTGACGGGCCAAAGCCGACACCAGTCAGTCCAGTTGTTGTTGTCATCGTTTGCCTGAAAAGACCAACAAGCCGACAATTATCAACCTTTGGGCGGGCCTCGAAGCCCAAGTATCTCGGTAAAGAGATGAAAGGTGACACTGGTCCCATCAGGCGTGCCAGACTGTTTCCGATGGGATGTTGTCATCTGTTTTGGTGTTTATTTGGTTTATTCATGCGTTGATCAACCAATTAATTAACCGGTAATTAACTGACTGATTGACTGCGCGGGCGTGCTAGTCACATACGTGACGAGTTTATTATGCGCTCATCCTGACCCGTGTCGGGCGAGAGTGAGATTCGGTTGGGACCAGCAGTCCGCCATACCATGAAGGTCATGGCGTTAATTACATCCCCTGCGAGGAGGGAAAACCTTTGATTAATTACCGAGATAATGGGCTGTCGAGGCCAGAATAAAGGATGCAAAGGATGCGAATGATCATGCAAGATATTCTAGTCTACCATGCACGGTTTATTAGGGCGGACCCTCAGTACGTGGCGGAGGACTTAGGTCCGAAGACCACCATCACGCATAGCAAGAGCTTCCCGTCGGACGTTGCCCGGCTTTCTGCTCATGTCATTTGATATACCAAGGGCTCGTACACTCAAGCATACATTGATGCGATGCGAATGCTTAAACTCAATCATGACGATGAAGCTATGAAGTTAATTAATTCAGGTTTAGGCAAACCCATTTATTTGGCTTATTAATTACAGGGTTCATTTAATTTTGTTATTAGCGTTGGAGATCACCCAGGAGGCAAGGAGGGTATCGAAATGGCACAACGTCGTGACTCGGCGCGAAACCGATGCGGTATGTGTAGATGTGGAACTTGAAACGGCACGGGAAGCGTAAGTAAAAGCCTAAAACGGCGCCGTTGGAACGTGGGTATGAGGGATAGGTTAAAACGGCGCGATACTTATTTGAATGTCAAAACGGCGTGGTGGCTAAATGGGGTTAAACCGGCGCGATAGTTAGCTAAGGCTAATACAGCGCGATGGTTAATTGGGCTAAAACGGCGCGCTGGCCAGAGGGGAGTTGAATACGGCGCGGCCTGGGCGCGCCGGATAGGGGCTCAATAAGTTCAAAGAACTTATGAGTCTAGAGTTAAAACGGCGCGGGGGGGGGGGGGGGGGCGAAAATTGGCGCGTCGGATTTGGGCCGCACCGGATTAGGGGGTTTTAGGAATATTATTTCTGCTTGAAACTTACGCATATTTATTGAGAATTTGTTGATGTTTTTAGAAGATTTGAAGATTTATTTGGCCGCAGAAGCACTAAAATCGAGGCAGTCATAGACTTATGCGAGGTTCCTACTCAAGCATAGTCTTTGATAGATGTATCAAAGCATAACAAGTGCAAATTCGACTAAGTCCTCAGTCCAAATTTTGGTAGCATCTCCCCTGATTGGGGGCTTGCAGGGGCGAAGCGGAGACAGTCCCACTAGGTAGGGGTATGCTCCTTCAAGACCGATAATGCCAAGCGGTGACCGGCGGACTTCATCGGAGAGGAAGGACCCCGAGGGCTAGCATGCTAGGGGTATCTAACTCCACGAGTCAAAATGATTAAGGGACGGCCAAGATGAGACATCACCTCGAGGGCCAGCTTACGAGAGGTGATCTTCTCACAGCCACCACCCCTCCCTCGAGAAGAAGGTGGATTTGATGTCAGGTCAACCCTGTTGATATTCATTAGGTGAAACACAGAGTGCATATCATTAGGAGATAAGACTCTGTGGATCGACAATGATTGAAGTTGATGGGGAATGTTCCCCTCCCCAGGCAGTGAATTCTTCGAAAAGATAAATAACTAAAGAACCCTATAACCAGAATACGTTTAATTGGGGAACAGCCGGCAGATGACCATATACACACACGTTCATCAAAGGGGCAAGCTAGAAGGGGAGCCAGCAGACCGGACTTGAAACCCAGAGGTCGGCCAGCAAACTGAGCTCCTGGAAGAGGAAAAAGGTCGAATAGCTCGACAGCATCTCCGGTATGCATAGCTATATGATAAGAACAGCAGAGATGTTCATTCTTCTAACCCTGAACCATGAACAGGGATGGACTGAGGAGCCACCTCCGGGGACGAAGGATGATGCAAGGATAAGCATCCCTCCGGCCAGGAGAGAACATCTAAACACGTTGACTCATTCACACCATCTATACGACAGAGAGAGCCCCGGGGAGGGGGATCATTAATGTTGCCTCTAAGATCTGAGGCGCATTCGGCGGTAGAAAACCCAAACAAATAACATACAAGGGGTGGCGGAGATAGACTACGAGGCAGCAGCAAACACACCCTTTCCTTCATTCAGTTGCATAATGAAAATGTTACAACCCATTCAGCTCAGCGTTGTCGTCTGAGACCGATTTCATTCCCGAAAGGAGGAAAGAAAAGAAACAGGGGCAATTAGAGTGAGGGGGTTCGAGAAAAGCCCCGGGCTCATATCATCACCCTTTGGGGATAATGCTCCGTGGAGCTACATCAGTGGAGTAAGAAAAAGAAAATAGCAGAGGCAGACACCGCCAGACTCGCCCACCCACCTTGAAACTTCGCAGCAGACGGCGGGAGGAAGAACAGGGTATCGGAACGAACGGACCCTCTGCTCCCCCTTTCTTCCTTTCCAAGCTCTCTTCTCTCTCTTTTTCTTTTCCTTGTTTCTTGTTGTTGCCTCCCCCTTTTTTGTTGTTGTTCTCCTTTGTTGTTGTTGTCCTCTTTGTTCTCGAACATGAGGTCCCTTATATAGGAAACCATTCGAACGAGCTTAATCCGGCGTGGGATTTAGCGCATCGGTTTACAACCATCTTGCGCGCCGGATTCAAGCTGAACGGGGCGCGCAGGTTTAGGAGGCTGCCCAAGGTTAAAAGGGGTGCGCCGGATTTGCGGGGCGCGCCGGTTTAGCATGAGCGCGCCGGATTCGATCCATTTGATCGCCTTAACCCGGTGCGGGCCCAATAACAGGCTTCGAACTGACCTTGAGGGTTGCTGCGACCTTTCATTTCTCCGTAGTCTTTCCGGGTCATAGAAGAGGCCATAGACGAGAATTCTGAGCCGCCAAATGGTTGCTTTTAGCATTCGTGTGCCTTAAGCTCGAACACACGGGTTTTTTGCTGACGCGGATCTCGGCATCACGGCTTGTATTGCCGACTCGTCTCGACTTGTATTGGTAGCTCCCACGGGTAGTGATATGCCGCCCGGGGTGTTTTCGCCTCGACCGGGTGATCATCTGGACGTCGATGCCCCATGTGCTGGGAATCCGTACCCGTGCCGGGTAATCGGGGTCTTCAACCATCAGAACCTTCGATCCTTTGCTTTGAGGGGTCGAGGGCATTCTTCCTCCTCAGGAGATTCTTCATTGAGGTGGCGAGCCACCGGGTAGACCGTCGTCCTTGGTCGGGCGACGGGTGTAGGGTAGCGGCACGACGGAGTCGATGCCGGATCATTTGGCAGGCTTGGTCGCGCTGTCGGTTGGTTGTGGATTCATCTCGACTCTCCTGAGGCGAAGTCCCCGGTGTTCATCCCAGGTGACCCGAGGCTCTGGCGGCTTGAGAAGTCTTCAATGTGTTGATCTTCATCGGCTTCTGTGCTTTAGTGGGCCGTATCATTTGTCTTTGCAGCTTGATCACCGTTGATCATATTTTGCGTGCCAACACCCGCACGTGGAAATCAGAAAACACGCGGAAAAAGTCACGGAACGCACTCCGGCCTCTGAAACAGCTCCAGATCGCGCCGATCCGAACACGAAAGATGTCCGAAACATCGCTTCGGACACAACGGAGCCAGATTCACCGGAAACGCAGATCCGGGACCCGAGAAGAAGGATCCAAAAAATCCGGGGCATTACACTTTTCGATGTGAGTTTCCTCCTTTATTTCAGGGGGGGTTCCCGACTACTTGGTGCCAAATCACACTTATTCAGAATTTTGGCGGGGCTAGCAATTTTTTCCTCACGAGACACGTGATTTCTATGTAGGGAATCAAGTGCCCTCAAAAGTGTTGAGTGGAATAACTGAAATCCTTATAAGATAGAGTCATTTAACTCAAAAGTGCACATGTGTGAGAGATTGTATGGAATGTAAGAGATGAATTAGTCTACTTAGTGTTATGTCTCCCCCTAAATTTATGCACAGTTATGAAAAACCTCCCCCTTAATATGTGACATGTAACAAACATGTCTAAACTAATGCATTTTTATTTAGCAAGGGAAAAGGTCATAGGAGGAATCAAAGAGAAGGGTGATATAATATCTACACTCAAACATGCATTTGGATAATGAATTCAAGCAAGTTGATTACCGGTACGTGATGGAGAACGTAGGTCCGAAGACCACCCTCACGTATGGGGAAAGCTTCGAGCTGGACATAATCCAACCTTCCGCAATCGTCATTTGATATACCGGATAATCATGGCATTCATGCACGCATTTGTATAAAGTATATGGAATTATATACATGCGGATGCAACTGAATGAAAATATGAGTGAAAATCAAATGTTATTCAATGTGGCATGCACAAAGAAGAATGATTGAAACGTAAGTGCAGTGGAAAATATCCTTATGTGCAAGAGAGTAAACCAGTATGCACAATTGCTTTATTAGAAATTTTGAGAGAGTATGTACAAAGCAAATCAAAATGACTTTAACTATCTAATCTGCACACACCTAATTCTCTCCTGAGAAAGTAAAACTGATCAAAATTCAAAGGTTTTGTAAAGATATCAGCAAGTTGATGTTTTGTATCTACAAAAGTCAATTCAAAATCACATTTATTAATATGATCTCTAATGAAGTGGTGTCTAACATCTATGTGTTTTGTGCGAGAGTGTTGGACAGAATTTTTGGACAGATTTATTGCAGAAGTGTTATCACACATGATGGGAGTCTTTTTCAAAGAAATACCAAAATCTAACAACTGGTGTTGGATCCAGAGTACCTGGGCCGCACAACTGCCTGTAGCCACATATTCGACTTCAACAGTTGATAAAGCCACACAATGTTGTTTCTTTGAGGCCCATGAAACCATACAGCCCCCTAGAAATTGGCAGTGACCGCTTGTGCTCTTACAATCCATTTTACACCCAGCATAATCAGAATCAGTATATGCAATCAAACCAAATGAATTATTTCTAGGAAACTACAAACCAAGATCAATAGAACCTTTCAAATACCTGAAAATCCTTTTCATGGCCGACAAATGAGATTCCCTAGGACAAGATTGATATCTTGCACAGAGACACACGCTGAAATGTATGTCAGGCCTACTAGCAGAAAGATATAACAATGAGCCTATCACACCCCTAAAAAGTTTCTGATCAACGATATTACCTTTCTCATCTTCTAACTTAAGTGAGGTGGACATTGGTGTAGCAAACGGCTTGGCATTTTCTAGTTAGAACTTTTTTAGAATTTCTTGTGTGTACTTCTTCTGGTTTATGAATATTCCATTATCCAGTTGCTTTATTTGAAGCCCCAAGAAGAAGTTTAACTCGCCCATCAAGCTCATCTCGAATTCTCTCTGCATAAGTTGAGCAAAATCATCATTCATTTTGAGGTTCGTGGCTCCAAAAATTATATCGTCCACATAAACTTGCACAAGTAAAACATGTTCATCACAAGTCTTAGTAAACAATGTTTGGTCTATATTACCTCATTTGAAGCCATTATCAATCAAAAATGAACTTAATCGATCATACCATGCCTGGGGAGCTTGTTTTAACCCATACAGTGCCTTGTCCAATTTGTAGACGTGGTCCGAAAATTTTTTATCCTCGAAGCCCGGTGGTTGCTCCACGTATACTTCTTCCTTAATGACTCCATTGAGGAAGGCACTCTTCACGTCCATTTGGAAAAGTTTGATGTTCCTATGACATACATAAGCAAGAAGAATTCTTACCGCCTCTAACCTAGACAAAGGAGCAAACAATTCATCAAAATCAATGCCAAATTCTTGAGAGTAGCCCTTAGCTACTAATCTTTCCTTATTCCTCACAACCACCCCGTCTTCTTTAAGTTTGTTTCGAAAAATCCACTTAGTTCTGATTATTGGGTGATCATCGGGCCGGGGCACGAGGAACCACACCCGATTCCTTTGGAATTGGTACAGTTCTTCTTGCATGGCGAGAACCCAAGAATTATCATTAAGTGCATCATCTAAAGATTTAGGCTCAATAGTGGAAAGTAAAGCTAAATTATCATGAAGTTCAACTTCCCTAATTGAAGCCCGGGTTCTTATCCCTTCATCCACACCACCAATCACATTCTCCAAGGGATGATCTTTAAGCGTGGTCCATTGGTGTGGAAGGGTCAGTTGTACTTGCTCCTCTTCTTGTTCTTTCTCCTCTTCCTTTTCTTCACCTTTTGCCTCACCTTGTTTGCTAGATTCTCCTTTCTCAATCTCACCTTCACCTGAACCAAGAAAATGTTGATCATCATTAGATTTTCTCAGAGTAAATTCATCAATCACAACATGAGGACTCTCTTCGACTACAAGAGTTCTAGAGTTATACACTCGGTAGGCTCTAGATGTCAAGGAATACCCAAGGAAAATCCCTTTATCACTTTTAGCATCAAAATTTTCAAGATTATCCTTACCATTATTCATGATGTAACAAATGGATCCAAATGGCTTAAAGTGAGATATGTTGGGTTTCTTACCTTTATACAACTCGTAAGGAGTTTTCTTAAGGATGGGTCTTACCATAGCTCGATTTGTGATATAGCAAGCAGTGTTTACTGCTTCTGTCCATAAGTACTGTGGAAGACCATTTTCTGCCAACATGGTACGCGCCATCTCCACGAGTGTTCTATTTTTTCTTTCGACCACTCCATTTTGTTGCGGGGTTCTAGGTGCTGAAAACTGGTGCTCATACCCCTGCTTCCAGTAAAATTCATCAAAATCAGAATTTTCAAACTCCTTTCTATGGTCACTCTGAATCTTTTGAATAGCATATCCTTTTTCATTCTGAACTCTCACATAGAAATCAACAAATTCTTTGAAAGCATCACTTTTGTTAGCTAAGAATAATACCCATGCATATCTAGAGAAATCGTCAACAATCACAAAGCCATATAGTTTCCCTCCAAGACTGTGAGTCCTGGTGGGACCAAACAAATCCAAGTGTAGCAATTGTAGGGGTTTTTCAGTTGAAACGATGTTTTTGCATTTGAATGAAACAGTGGTTTGTTTTCTTTTATTGCATGCTTCACAATTTTTTGAAATTTCAAAATTCAAGCATGGAAGACCTCTAACTAAGTTATTTCTTGACAATTTCCTAATGACATTGAAACTGGCATGCCCAAGACGGCGATGTCACAACCAAACATCATCATTTTTATTAGCAACCAAACACAAATTTTCAGAAGCAATTTCATTGAAATCAACATGATAGGTGTTGTTACTTCTCACTCTTATGAACTTAATTTCATGAGTGTTTGCATCAATTATAGAACAATGAGAAGATTCAAAAACAACCTTGTGACCTTTGTCACAAAGTTGACTAATGCTAAACAAATTATGATCCAAACCTTTGACTAGCAAAATATCCTTAATACAATGTTTGAGATCCTTACCAATTCTCCCAGTGCCAATTATCTTACCTATGTCCTGTCCACCAAAAATTATCGTTCCTCCATCTTTCTCTGCTAGGTCTGCAAAAAGTTGTTTATTTCCAATCATGTGCCTGGAGCATCCGCTGTCCAGGTAGCATTTATTTTCCATTGCTTTCATGCAGACCTGCTAGAACAAATATCAAATCTCATTTTGATTTAGGTACCCAAGCAAGCTTGGGTCCCTTGGTGTTAGCATTCATCACAGTGGGACTGTACTTTTTCAAAAACAAATCATCATCGTACTTCATCAACTGGCATATATACATGTCATGACCTAATCTCCCACAATAAAAATAAGTGGGTCTTTTCCTACCAAAATTGTTTCTTTTATTTACACTCCTAAAAGTAGAGGGGAAATTAAAATGAACATTTTGTGTTTGTGTGTGTGTGTATGAACAGTCTCCATGATTTTGTGTACTTTTGATTGTGTATTGAAAAGCATTCTTGTTGCCATGCATGAAACTTGAACTTTTCTCACCATGATTTTCTTTTGCCTTTACAAGGTTTTCATGAGCTATTTTCATCTCATTCAATTGAGTGGTGAGGGATTTAACTTTATCTTCTATCTCATCCTTGGCTTTCTCACACTCACTCATTTTTACATTAACCTCATCTAGCTCCTTTTTAAACATTTCATTCTTCTCTTGAAATTCTTCTTTGAGTTTGTATGCATTTTATTTTTCTACCTCTAAGCAAGAAATTTCATCTTCAAACAAGGTCAATTTTGATTCAAGTGATTCATTAGCATTTTTGAATTTCTGAACTTGAATTTCAAACAAACTGCATTTTTCACAAGAGTTAGGTGAATGAACAATTTCATGAATCTTCTTCCTCAATGTTTTATTTTCATTTATGATCTTTTTGTATTTTTCATACAATTCCTCATAGGCTAACTCCCATTGATCATTCGTAATAAATTCGGAGTCAAAAATTACATGTTCTTGATCACTTCGTGCCATAAGACACAAGTTCTTGACTATCTCCTCGATATCTTCTTCTTCCTCAGATGTAGGCTCGTCCTCATCTTCGTCACTCCAAGTGGCCTTCATGGCCCTTGGCTTCTTGCCCTTGTCTTTCTTAGCCTTTTTCTACAATTCGGGGCATTCACCTCTCATATGCCCCATCTTCTTACATTCATAGCACATGATCTCATTTGGCTTGGATGGCTCGCCTTTCTGCTTGAATTGCTTCTTCCTTTTTCTGAATTTCCCAGAAAATCTTCTTCCTTGCTGCAAAAACTGTCTAACCTTCATTGTAATCATGGCAACCTCTTCATCATCTGTATTGTCCATGGAATCCTCCTGGCTTGAGATAGACTCTGGGTTTGCTTTCAATGCGATCGACTTCTTCTTCTTGGTATCCTTTTCTGTCCTCTTGACGTTTATCTCATAGGCCATTAAAGACCCTATGAGAGCATCCAAAGTGAGCGTAGAAAGATCCTTTGAATCTTCTATCACGGTAGCCTTGGTGTGCCAACTAGGTGACAACGACCTCAACACCTTCCTGACCAAATCAGTGTCCTTGAATTCTTTCCCGAGTGACTTCAACCCATTTGTTATCTCCATGAGACGTGCAAACATCTCGGAGATTGTTTCCTCATCTTTCATTTGGAACAACTCGTAGTCCCGGATAAGCATGTTAGCCTTCGTCTCCTTGACCTCAGAAGTGCCTTCATAAATTAACCTTAGCTTATCCCACATTTCTTTTGCGCTCCTGCACATAGACACACGAGCATACTCAGTCGGGTGAATGGCACACTAAATAATATTTCAAGCATTGAAATTCACAGTGGACTTCTTAATGTGTTCTTCATTCCACTTCTCCTCATCTTCCGGTAAGGTATGTGGACCCTTGTTAACAACGGTCCATATTTCATGGCTTTGAGCACGGAGGAAAACCATCATCCTATTTTTCCAATAACTGTAGTTATTTCCAAAAAAGTAAGGAGGCTTGTGTATCGAATGCCCTTCGGGCATCAACCCCTTGTTAGCCATTCCTAACAGATCACTCTTGTGACGCCCCGACTCGTAAACCCGTTCCAATCGTAAAGACTCACGTCGGATTCCGATCGAAACGTCCCAGTGGGACAACCCAAACGGTACAATTACGGTAGAGAATTTTACATAAATATTGAGATATCATTACAACGGAAATGAAATTTATCGAATCATCAGCTTACAGTCAAAAGACTTCATCCACATAGATCGAAATAAAGAGTAATAATTTAACAAGTCATTTATTACATAACCAAATTTTACACACATTTTTTTTCTAACATAACTACTTAAGATAATGATACGTAGTAAATCCAAGCCGCGGTCAGAACACTGCAATATCACTCCTCGTTTTCTTCTACTGCTTCTCTTGAAAATGTTCAACAGGGTGAGTATGCGAATAAACCCAGTAAGAGACTAGGCACAGTCCCTAGTCATGACATGTATACACATATCCAAAGTGATTTACAGCATTTCATTTTATAAGTCATTCTTAGGCATAATTTCAAATAGATAACACATGAGAGTAATACATTTAACTCAATTTTAATTTTACGATCATAAGTCATGATATTAACATTTTACAGATAAAGTCATGCGGTACATTAAAACTTTATTCTATCAATGACAAAGTAAATAAAAATTCAACATTAGTAAATATTACCATGCAATATAATTCAGTTCATTTATCAATAGAATGATTCCAGTACAAGGCGGAGTAAAGTCTCACGCATAGTGAAAGGATCCAAACAGACTTAATCTGCCCTTTTCTAAATCACCATTTGATCGATATACTGGAGATTCATTAACAGTAAAATGCAATAACAGTTCAGTAGGCAATAACACTAGTTTCAATATCAGTTCAATGAGCAGTGTTGGGTTCAGTGTGCCCCCTCTTTGTCTTTGATAATGGTTTTGATGATTCCAGTATATTATGTATTTTACGTATGTTTTAAAGTGAAAATAATCTGTGTAAGTCTTGCGGAAAATGTCTTAAGGAAATGAGCTCACATGTCGATATTCTAGCTTGCAGGGTTGAAATGCCCTTGAGTGAAATCAAATTGCCCTCTGGCTCCTTGAGCCTTGGTTTTCACCTTGTTGTTCAGCTGGTCTCTTAATGGTAATATCATGTTCCTTGAGTCTGCTTTCCTCCGAGGTATGTTCAGCTGGCCTTTTAGTAATGGGTCATAGGTTATGATTCGCTGATATTGAGAATGGTCTTTACCTGTCTTTGCATGAGATTTTCAATGGTCTTGAATGATTGGTGTTCATTGGTTTTACACTGGCTTGATAAAGCATGTTTCTTAAATGATTAATTCTTAAATGATGAATTGAATTGGGTATTCATTTACATTTCTTTAAGATTTTCATGGATTTGTATTTCTGGAAAGTGTAGGAACAAATTGCCCACATTACATTTGATTCCATGGTAAATTGATGATTAAATGGATTTTAATATGGCTTAACTGAGCTGAATCATGTATAAAGTTCATTGGGTTTAATTCCATTTATACCTTTGTCATAATGGGTAAGTGGGAAATAAGTGTCGACACTCAATGTCGACACTCCTTGGTGTGCTTGATCACTGCACCGACCTTGCTCAATTGTGCACCGACCCTGTCTTGAGTGTTTTACAATCATGCACATGGTGTTTTCATGATTGGTTTGACACTTTCAAATTGGGTTAATGTCTTCATAACAATCTTGATGGAGTGTGGTTTTAAGTACCTCATTGCAAATGGTTTCTTGAATTAATTTGTCTTAATTCTCAAGAATTTGAATTGCTTGATAGTGCAGGTGTAAATATGCCCACAGATCTTTGAGATCATGGTAAGAATTCAATTTTGAATGCATTTCAATGTGGGAGATTTGGTTTAATTCATATATCATGTTTTTGGGGTTCAATTCACTGCATTAAGTGTTTTTCTAGTTTTACTCTGCAAGAATCGACTCCTAGAGTCGACTCTTGATGTCCTGTGGTCTGCTTTGAACGCAGACAGAACACTCACCAGAAAGTGTCGACTCTAGGAGTCGACACTCTCAGGTAGATTGTTCTATTTTATGCAAAACAGAACCTCTTGTGAAAAGTGTCGACTCCAAGAGTTGACACTTTCACTCTGGGTCCTGATTTTGTTCTCAGGACAGAACGAGATGAGAAAAGTGTCGACTCCAAGAGTCGACACTTTCTCTGGTGCATCCGGATCGGGATTCCGGATCAGGTTGCGAAATCCCCATTACATGGTCTGATTGGCTTCCCCTTTTACCCCATTACCCCTAGGGTTTCTACCCTTGTTTGGGTGAGGTTTTAAGAGGGTTTTAGCATGGGGTTTTAAGCCTTTTATGCTTCTTTTCCTTGAGTATATAGAAGCTTCCATCTCCATTCGTAGAACATATCTCCAGCGGCTAATATTGCTCTTCTTCGTGCAGGTGAGAGAGAAAGGAGCTGGAGAGGACTTCCACGCTAAATCTGATCTACTTCCGTCGAGATTTGGAGCTCGTTGATGAAGAGAGCTGCAAGCGGAATGAAGCAACGAATCTGAAGACGTCAACATCGCAAGCAACTGTTCACATCAACTTGGAGATATAAGGAGTTTGCAAAAAGGGGAAAAATCTCTATATCTGTCCCTTGATTATCTGAGATGTTTGTCATGTTCTATTTTATATCTGGATGTCAGTGAGATCTTGTCTTGATCTTTTGCATGTCTTACAATGGTGACATATAAGTGTTGTGATTTTTATTTCTTGGAATAGAGGAGAGCTAATACGTTCTATCTTTTTGCAAGGGGCTCTGTGAACAAGGAGGAGGTGCTGTGCACCTTGAAGGAAGAGGAAGACAAGGAGGACGCCATCAACAAGACTCTTTCTGCATATCGAAATCTGCTTGAACGCCACTGCCATATATTCTACCAGGGCGGCTCCTACGGTTTCGGTCGACTTTCACTTCGTGAACAAAAGTGTCCAGCGCACCCATCTATCCTATCTATGGGTTTCATGGCAGATTTGAGGGAGATTTTCTAGTCATTCATTCCTACTCTCTTTATTTGATCATAGATCAATATCCTTCGTGGTCATTGTATATCCTTTGTTTTTGTTAAACTCGATATATTACTCTGTGTGTGGACGGAGCTGCGTCTCCATGTGGTTTTAGTGTCCAGGGTGTGTTCCCCAACGTTGTGTGTGTGTGTGCTGCGGTGGCAGCGTTTTGGGGCTTGTCCCCGTGTGGATATTGCTGCGGAAGCAGCATGTGTGTGGTTGGGGTTCGTCCCCGTTCTGCTACGGTTCATAGCGTGTCATGAAGCCTCATCGGGTTCGGTGAGGGGTGGACGTAGGGAGCCCGTCGTGGTCTCGAACCACCTAAAAATCTCTGTGTCTCGTGTGACTACCTGTGTGTTTGTCCATTTCTTCTTTCTCCCTTCACAGGTCCATTATAAGGTTTTTAATTCACTGCACTGTCACACCCTGTTGCATCCGCTATCTGTGTTGAGCTTGATTTCTTTGATTAGTTGCATTGTTAATTCGAGTGAGATTGGAAAGCTTGAGAGAACTCGTTTAATCTCACATCTGTTTAGGGTAATTGTTAGTTTTATTTCCGTTCTAATTAGTTGGAGTTGTTTTTAAAATCCGCCATCTCGGCAAGAGCACAATTCAACCCCCCTTCTTGTCCGCCATCTCTCTGGGCCAACAATTGGTATCAGAGCCCAGTCTCTGATTTTTTATTAGCGGACCTTGTGGTCTAGGAGAAAAGATCTTTTTCATGATGGCTAGTGTGCATTCAGTTCCTATCTTTGATGGTTTTGATTATGCTCTATGGCTTGGAAAAATTTGTGTTTGGATTATAAATATTGATCTGAAACTTATGAATCTAATCACTCATGGTCCCCACATTCTTCCTAAAAATGAGTTAAGATGGACCGATGAGCACATGAAAAAGAACTCTGATAACTTGTTTGTTTTGAATGCTCTTAAGGTTGCTGTGAACACTGACGTATATCCTTTTGTTTCATCTTGTAGGTCAGCCAAAGAAATCTGGGATGGGCTAAGCGAAGCCCAAGAAAATAGTGTTGATGAGTGCCTCGCGGCAAACAACGGCAATGATCATCAAAGCGAGGAGAGTTCAAAGGTAAACTCTGACTCCGATGAAGAAGTTGAATTGAGTTATGATGAACTAATGGATGCCTATGATGAACTGTTTGATAGGTATAAAACATTAAAATTTGAAAATAAAAACTTGAAAAAGAAAATTGAATGCTCTCATGTTAATAATTTCTCATGTGAAAAATGCACTGAGCTTGAAAAATTAGTCAAGTCTTCCATGCTTGAGGTTGATGATCATAGAGAAACAATTTCAATTCTGAAAATTAAAAATGAATCGTTAATGGCTACAATTTCAGAACTTGAAAACATTGAAAAGGAACCTAGAGATAAATCGAGTTGTACTGATAGTGATCAGATTTTGCTTAATGAACTTGTTATGAATGATAAACTTGTTAAGGAGAATGAAGAATTGAAGCATTTAAATTCTGCTATGTCTGAAAAATTGCTTGCCCTTGAAAAGGGAAAATGCATGTCTGTTGATCAATCTGATAGAGTGCATGTATTGTTACATGAAATCGAGAGTCATAAAGCTATCAATGTCTTATTGAATGAAAAAGTCACTTCATGTGAAAAAGTGATTGCTGATCTTGAAATGCATATCTTGACATTGGAAGATGAAATCAAGAGTATGAATGAGTCTGTGATTTTATGTGATAAAGAAAATCTAAAACAGAAAAATATCATTGATTGTCATTGTGTGCATGAAAAATCCCCCACTACTGAGTTTATTCATGCTTCAAGAAAAAGAAGGAATGTTTCATGTTATTACTACGAAAAATTTGATCATGACATGTATGATTGTTCTTTGATGAAATTTGATGATAATGAGACATTGAAGTCAAAATTAAAAATTGTTGATGAATCTAAAAATCATGAAAAACCTATGAAGAAAAACTTCAATGTTCATTGCTACTACTGTGGGCTACATGGTCATGTGTTTGAAGATTGTTTTACCAAGAAAAATGATGATGAATAGTTTGTCAAAAAGAATTTATCATGTCATTACTGTGGTAGTCTTGGACATATAATGAATGATTGTCGTGTAATGAAAAATGATGATAATTAATTTTTGAAAAGAAAATCTTCTCACTGATTCTATTCTGGCCAAGGTGGTCATTCTATGGATGATTGTGCCACTATGAGACATGATGATGATTGATGTGCCAAGAAATATAAGAATACATTTGCTTATGCAAGAACTAACCCCTTGGGACCCAAGATGGCTTGGGTACCCAAAACCTCAAAATGAGAATCTATTTTGCAGGGGTGCCTTGAGGCCAAGGAAAGTCAATAAATAAAGGTTTCTCAAGACGAGAATGAAAATGGTTTAATTTTGAGAACTCACTCTGCTTAGTTTTACTTTGAAAAATTTGAAAGGGTAAAAATTGAGTTTGGAGAAAAATTTTGTAATTAAATAGTTACATTTTTGTTTCATTGATTTTAGCAACTTCTGAAATGTTGAGAATTTCTGAGTTCCATGTTTATATGACTTGAGCACTTCTCTTTGCACATCTTTTGATTAATCTTAGTTTTTAAATGCTTTACATTGCACATAAGGTCTTTCACTCTTTACACATTTTCTATAAATAATGATTCAATTTTTGAATGCTTTAGATTGCACATAAACTTTTTCACACTTTTAATCACTTTTTGTAAATAACAGTTCACATGTGCATATATAGTTGACTTATGCATACACATGTTGCATACCTATTTTCATGCTCATATCATACATATCCTTGCATACGTGTAAATAGAAATGATTTTCAATCATCCTTCAGTTTACATGCATACACTTGCATATATACTTGACATTTTTGTGTGCATGAATGTCATGATTATCCGGTATATCAAATGGTGGTTAGAGAAGGTTGGATTATGTCCAACTGGATATTTCCACCATGCTTGATGGTGGTCTTCGGACGTACATTCTCAGCCAAGTACCGGTAATCAACTTGTGTGAAAATTTTACCATGATGGATGTATGAGTGTATATATCATATCACCCTTCCTTGAAAACATCATATGACCTTTTTATCTTGCTAGATAAATTTACTTTGATCTAGACATGTTTGCTCCATGGCACATATTAAGGGGGAGTTTTTGCTCATAACTGTGCATACACATAGGGGGAGACATAACTATGATTAGACTAATTCATGTCTTTCATTCAATACAACCACCCACACACTTTGTACCTTTTTGAGACAAATGATTCAATTGAATAAGGATTTCAGTTATTCCTCTCAACACTTTAGAGGACTCTTGAATCTCTACATGGAAATCACATATCTCGTGAGGAAAAAATTATTTACCTCATCAAAAAGTCGGATAAGTGGAACGTGGATCCAAGTAGTCGGGAATCCCCCCTGAAGTAAAGGAGGAAACTCGTGTCGAAAGGAGAAACAAACCCACATTAAAAATAAGTGTGATTCACCACCGAGTAGCTGGGAAGTATCCCTGAGACAAAGGATACAACTCGTGCCGAAAAGTGACAAAATCCACAGTTAAGATAAGTGACGAAACTGAGTAACCGGGAAATGTCCCTGAGATAAAGGGTATGACTCGGGTCAAAAGGTTAGTCACCTTTTTGTTAGTAATCAAAAAATTGAGGTCATATGTAGCTACCAATATTTGAGCATCGTGTATGGTAGTGTATGGATGATAAGTTCTTTTTAGTGTTCTTTAGACAATCTGATATCCATATTACTTTGGAATTCATTACTCAATTTTCACTTATACACTTTGGGCTTGATTGTGTGAATGTACTTTATGAATCTGTCATCTTTCATAGTTAATGCAGTACCTTCTTTATGTAAGCACGACCTTCTTAGTATTGCACATGTTCATCATGTTCAACAATCAATTGCATAACTCTTACACCTATCCCAAAGGGACTTGTATGAGTAAATATTTAATTATGCATGCTTGAATGCTTGACTGCTTGATCTTTTTTGTTCATATCATACTTCATTTCAATCAGATGCATCTTTTGATTTTACATATAAATAACAGGTAAAATAATCCCATTGTCAGTCGATTTTTATTCATGACAATAGGGGGAGAATAATGTGCTCTTTAGCATAGCACTTGCATATAGTTTAGTTTCATTATACTCATTGTGCATAGTTTGGTTATACTTTTTGAACATATCTCAAAATTGAGCATCTGGACATATTTCAAAAATCTTGCATAGTGCACATCAACTTTCATTTTCTTGATTGGTGCTCATGGCTTTCACACCTTCCTTTCATGGGAGATTTATTGCTGGGTTCGTTCGCCACACATGTTAAAACTTTCACATTTGGTCGAGTCTCTAGTCCCCCCACTTTTTGATAATGTCACAGGGGGAGAGAGTTTTGGTGGCCATAGCCACAATATATTGTCATCATCAAAAAGGGAGAGATTGTTGGGTTCAGTGTGCCCCCTCTTTATCTTTGACAATGATTTTGATGATTCCAATATATTGTGTGTTTTACGTATGTTTTAAAGTGAAAATAATCTGTGTAAGTCTTGCATAAAATGTCTTAAGGAAATGAGCTCACATGTTGAAATTCTTGCTTGCAGGGTTGAAATGCCCTTGAGCGGGATCAAATTGCCCTATGGCTCCTTGAGCCTTGGTTTTCACCTTGTTGTTCAGCTGGTCTCTTAATGGTAATATCATGTTCCTTGAGTCTGCTTTCCTCTGAGGTATGTTCAACTAGCCTTTTAGTAATGGGTCATAGGTTATGATTCGCTGATATTGAGAATGGTCTTTACCTGTTTTTGCATGAGATTTTCAATGGTCTTGAATGATTGGTGTTCATTGGTTTTACACTGGCTTGATAAAGCATGTTTCTTAAATGATTAATTCTTAAATGATGAATTGAATTGGGTATTCAGTTGCATTTCTTTAAGATTCTCATGGATTTGTATTTTTGGAAAGTGCAGGAAAAAATTGCCCACATTACATTTGATTCCATGGTAAATTGATGATTAAATGGATTTTAATATGGCTTAACTGAGTTGAATCATGTATAAAGTTCATTGGGTTTAATTCCATGTATACCTTTGTCGTACTGGGTAAGTGGGAAATAAGTGTCGACACTCCTTGGTGTGCTTGATCACTGCACCGACCTTGCTCAATTGTGCACCGAACCTATCTTGGGTGTTTTACAATCGTGCACATGGTGTTTTCATGATTGGTTTGACGCTTTCAAAATGGGTTAATGTCTTCATAACAATCTTGATGGAGTGTGGTTTTAAGTACCTCATTGCAAATGGTTTCTTGAATTGATTTGTCTTAATACTCATGAATTTGAATTGCTTGATAGTGCAAGTGTAAATATGCCCATAGATATTTGAGATCATGGTAAGAATTCAATTTTGAATACATTTCAATGTGGGAGATTTGGTTTAATTCATATATCATGTTTTTGGTGTTCAATTCACTGCATTAAGTGTTTTTCGGGTTTTACTCTGCAAGAGTCGACTCCTGGAGTCGACTCTTGATGTCATGTGGTCTGCTTTGAATGCAGACAGAACACTCACCAGAAAGTGTCAACTCTAGGAGTCGACACTCTCAGGTAGATTGTTCTGTTTTATGCAAAATAGAACCTCTTGTGAAAAGTGTCGACTCCAAGAGTCGACACTTTCTCTGGTGCATCCGGATCGAGATTCCGGATCAGGTTGCGAAATCCCCATTACATGGTCCGATTGGCTTCCCCTTTTACCCCATTACCCCTAGGGTTTCTACCCTTGTTTGGGTGAGGGTTTGAGAGGGTTTTAGCATGGGGTTTTAAGTCTTTTATGCTTCTTTTCTTGAGTATATAGAAGCTTCCATCTCCATTAGTAGAACATATCTCCAGCGGCTAATATTGCTCTTCTTCGTGCAGGTGAGAGAGAAAGGAGCTGGAGAGGACTTCCACGCTAAATCTGATCTACTTCCGTCGAGATTTAGAGCTCGTTGATGAAGAGAGTTACAAGCAGAATGAAGCAACGAATCTGAAGACGTCAACATTGCAAGCAACTGTTCACATCAACTTGGAGATATAAGGAGTTTGCAAAAAGGGGGAAAATCTCTATATCTGTCCCTTGATTATCTGAGATGTTTGTCATGTTCTATTTTATATCTAGATGTCAGTGAGATCTTGTCTTGATCTTTTGCATGTCTTACAATGGTGACATATAAGTGCTATGATTTTTATTTCTTGGAATAGAGGAGAGCTAATACGTTCCATCTTTTTGCAAGGGGCTCTCTGAACAAGGAGGAGGTGCTGTGCACCTTGAAGGAAGAGGAAGACAAGGAGGACGCCATCAATAAGACTCTTTCTGCATATCGAAATCTGCTTGAACGCCACTACCATATATTCTACCAGGGCGGCTCCTACGGTTTCGGTCGACTTCCACTTCGTGAACAAAAGTGTCCAGCGCACCCATCTATCCTATCTATGGGTTTCATGGCAGATTTGAGGGAGATTTTCTAGTCATTCATTCCTACTCTCTTTATTTGATCATAGATCAATATCCTTCGTGGTCATTGTATGTCCTTTGTGTGTGGACAGAGCTGCGTCTCCGTGTGGTTTTAGTGTCTG
Organism: Amorphophallus konjac; assembly: GCA_022559845.1. Lineage (NCBI taxonomy): Eukaryota > Viridiplantae > Streptophyta > Magnoliopsida > Alismatales > Araceae > Amorphophallus > Amorphophallus konjac. Next base: position 334,435,220 of record CM040122.1, on the reverse strand, counting down.
GGGTGTGTTCCCCAACGTTGTGTGTGTGTGTGCTACGGTGGCAGCGTTTTGGGACTCGTCCCCGTGTGGATATTGCTGCGGAAGCAGCGTGTGTGTGGTTGGGGTTCGTCCCCGATCTGCTACGGTTCGTAGTGTGTAGTGAAGCCTCACCGGGTTCGATGAGGGGTGGACGTAGGGAGCCCGTCGTGGTCCCGAACCACCAAAAAATCTCTGTGTCTCGTGTGACTGCCTGTGTGTTTGTCCATTTCTTCTATCTCCCTTCACAAGTCCATTATAAGGTTTTTAATTCACTACACTGTCACACCCTGCTGCATCCGTATCTGTGTTGAGCTTGATTTCTTTGATTAGTTGCATTGTTAATTCGAGTGAGATCGAAAAGCTTGAGAGAACTCTTTTAATCTCACATCTATTTAGGGTAATTAACGTTGTTAGTTTTATTTCTGTTCTAATTAGTTGGAGTTATTTTTAAAACCCGCCATCTTGGTAAGGAGACAATTCAACCCCCCTTCTTGTCCGCCATCTCTCTAGGCCAACAAGCAGTAACAGTAGTTTCAATATCGATTCAGTGAATAGTAATTGCAGTTCCAATATCAATTCAGTGAGCAGTAACAGTCGTTTTAATATCGACTCAGTGAACAGTAGCAGTAGTTTCAATATCAATTCAGTAAGCAGTAACAGTAGTTTCAATTTCAATTCAGTGAGCAGTAACAGTGGTATAAATAGCCAAGACACAGTGCCCAAACCACCACTAGAAGGACAGTCAGTCGGTACTCAATCACCTAGGTAAATAGTGATGAGTCTTAGTAACTGCGCAGAACCGGGAGAAGTCCTCTCCACCTTAACTAGTGGTACTTGTCAACCTCCAGGATTTCATCCATGTTACCCTCGGGACCAGTAAACAGTGTGAACCTCCCCATAGGGATATTTCTATAACTTGGTTCCAGTCTCCCCCTATGGTTACAGTGTCCATTTGACAGTAATAGCAGTACGGTAATTAGATAATTATATATGTAACTCATATGAAATGGACACATGCCACTCAAAAATTCATGCTGTGAACATTACGAATGAAATATGCCAGTATTGAATTCTTTTTTTAAAACTTCTAAAATTCTAAAGTTATCCAATTATAAAGGCACATATATATATCAAAAATTTCTATTTCTATTCACAGATATCAGAATGCATTGAAATTTCAAGGAAACAACATATTAATATGAATGATCAAAACAAAAAATTATCATCATTTTTCAGATAATATTTATAATTTTTACAGAATTACTTATACTCCATACATATCAAAAATTTCTAATTCTGTTCACAGAACTCAGAATTGGTTGTCATTTCAGAGAGCAAACACATTATCATGTAGGATCTAAACATAAAATTTTCATCAATTTTCAGGTAGTATTCATAATTTTTCCAGAGTTATTTATACTCAATCATGCATCATAAATTGACTAACTTTAGTTATCATGTTCAGATTTTATTGAAGACCATAGTTGCATGTAACATTACACAGAAAATGTTTCGTAATTTTTCATACAAGAATTCAAAATTTCCCAGAATCACTTACATTCTCCTACGTATGGAAAATTAACTAAATTTAATCACAGTACTCTGAAAATCACCATAATTTTTCAAACCATCATTTATGACAGATATATCATTTCTGAAACTTTTAATTATTTTTCACACTGTATTACTAATATTTTTATAGAATAGCAAAAATACATCATGAATAATAAATTAACTAAATATGTCCACAATGATCAGAAAATTACTCCACATTTACAGAACATTGTGCCAGACAGAAGTATCATATATAAGAAACTTCACTACTTTAATTTTGTATTTCTAATTTCTAAAATTTTATTTCAGTTTCTAAAATTTACAATAATACCTTTTAAATAGAGAAAATTATCTAGAATGTTTAAAATGACTAACATATACTAACAATTAACTTATAAACATCAAATATCAGTTATGTAACTTTCTCAGGATTTTTCACATAATATTAACATTTATTCAAATTTTTAATTATTTGCTCAAACATTTAAAATTATACAAGTCACGATTCAGTGATCAAAATAAGATGAACTTTTAATCAATTAGTTATAACATGTATTTAAGTCTTTTGGTGAAGTTTCAAAATTTTTCATATAGTATTTCTATTTATCTCATAATTTTATTCTTCTAATAAAATATTAAAAATTTTATACTTTCACTTACAGACATCTATAATTATTGATATTTTAATAGTAGAGTACACTCAACGTAAGAATCATATTGTGAAATTATAAGATTTTTATGAACATGATATATAATTTTTATATATTTATTTATTTATTTATCATGTATTAAAAATATATTAACAGAACTATTGTGATCTAAAAATAATAAAATATTTTCTACACATGGGTCGCACAGTGAGATGCATTCCTATAATTTTTGGTGATTTTATATAACCTCTTTAGTCTTTTAGTATAATTAAACACCTTTAAGATAATATTAAATTATTTTTAAACTTGAAAATAATTTGAATCAGACATGAAAATTTTTAGAGAGAGCTTAGAATATTAGATCCCATGATTATAGAAACTTTCTAAATTTATCATGTACCGTTGCTAATTATAATGTATTAATCACTTGATTTTACCCTTAATCACATGCCTTAACACTAATGATCTCATAGTAATTCGACTAAGATATGATCACACATGGTGAAATAAAGATCTCTGGGTTTAATTATATCTATAGATACTAATTAACACACCTTAAATCATTTTAAATATGCTAATCATATTAATCAAGAGGATTAATACTAAATCACTTACCTTAATGAAGCTTTTACACCATCTTAATTAGTCCTCCACCCTCTCATTCTACACTTCACGTAGCCAGCTTCCAAGAAGGACAAATGAAGCCCCTCTCATGGCTATTTATAGGAGATTTACTTTAATCAATCTTAGCCATTGATTTAAATCAAGGGTAGGAATTAACTCATTATTTTAATATTATTTAATTGAGATACGACCTTCAAAGTTCTCACTAACCACTAAGCCTCCTTCTTTTGACTAGCCCCTTTTTTATTTTTATTTTTATAGCTACATGGCACATGGAGATTGACTAAATGAATAAGATGTTTACACTTAAGATAAAAGTTTAAATAAACTATTAATAAAAAATATTTTTTTTAAAACGCCAGAAACGGCTGGGAGGGGGGTCGCCCGCGCCCTAGCCCGCACGCACGCGCGCGCGCGCGCGTGGGCAGCCGCGTGGGGGCCGCCCTCCGCCACGTTTTTTTTTTACTTTCTTTTTCATTTAAGCCCTTGTTCTTTCTTTTAAATGCTTAGCCCCCTTTATATATATATATATATATATATATATATATATATATATATATATATATATATATATATATGTATTTATTTATTTATTTTCCCTCTTCCTTCTTATCTTTTAAATACCTTTCTATCTCTTCTTTTTTTAACATGAATAAAATAAATATAATAAGACTAATAATTTAAACATTTAGGCATAAATAAATATATTTTTATTAATCAAATAAAATACTAAACTATGAATCCGTAGGACATCACACCCTCTCCCCCTTAAAGAAAACGTCATCCTCGAAGTTTGGAGTTTAGATCACTTACCGAACAATCGAGGGTACTTATTCTTCATCACTTCCTCTAGTTCCCACGTGGCCTCCTCATGCGAGAAGTTCCTCCATAGTACCTTATGTGAGGTCCTCCGCCTGCTCAGCATCCTCTCTAGCTAACGCAAACACCCGAGCTGGCGCTCGGGGTCTCCCTGCGAGTCCCGCTACTGCTGGTCTGGCAGCTACTGGAGCTGCTACTGGCCGAGCTGCTACAGGCTGCATCAACCTCGGACAATCTCAGATCATGTGGCCCTTCTCGCCACAACGAAGGCACCTGCCGGTGGCGATCCAACATACTTCCCCGCCATGTCGCTTGCCGCAGTGTTTACATTCTAGTTTATCGTTGTCTCTTGCTGGTGGCGTGATCTTCCCTGTTACAAACGATCGCGACGGATTCTCCATCACTCTTTTGCCTTTGTCATTTAGATGAAATGGTGCCGATGATCTCTTTGTTGAATTCCTCTTCTCCTCTTGATATAATTCCATGTTGCTCTCTTGACGACATGCCACGCCAAGAGCCGCTTCTATCGTAGCAAGATCCAGTGCAATTAGACGGGTCCGAAGCGACGGTCGTAATCCCGCCATAAACTTCTTCACCTTCCTTCTTTCATCTATAATAATGTGCGGTGCATACTTTAATAATTCCGTAAACTTAGCCTCATACTCGAGCACGGTCATCGACCCTTGAGTTAGGGCCATAAAATTTTGCTCCAGCTTGTCTTGCACATGCTCCAGTATGTACTTTACCGTGAATAGCTCCCTGAATTCTTCCCAAGAAATATCATGCTCGAATCTATCAGGTTGATTCCTTAGCACAGACATCCACCATACGTCCGCTCTCTCTTGCAGCATATACGCCGCCAGACTCGTCCTATCCTCATCAGCACACCGGATGACCCGGAAAATCTTTTCTATCTCGCGGAGCCAGTTTTCAGCCATGATTGGCTGACTCTCCCCCTTAAAAGAGGGTGGAGCCATCTGTCAAAATCTCTCCATCATGGTCACCCCTCCGAAGACTTGCTCCTAGGGTGATGCTGCTTGAGTTCGGAGTTGCGCCTAAAGTGCCGCCTGTGTCTGAGCCTAGGTTTGCATAGCCTCAACCAGACCTTGCATGAACATTTCATAATCCACCAAAGGTGGTGGAGGTGGAGACAGGGGTCCTCTTAGCTCCTCTTGAGCATCATCATTCTGAAGAGCACGACGACCCCCTCCCGCCATGGTCTGGCAATATAGTTATACGGTTAAGTTTTGTCATAGCAACCTACTAGTTCAAGTCTTTTAAAATGTGGATTAGGCTGATGACCATTTATGTAAATTCTCAAACCTGGCTCTGATACCACTCTCTGTGACGTCCCGACTCGTAAATTCGGTCCAGTCGTAAAGACTCACGTCAGATTCTGATCGAAACGTCGTAGTGGGACAACCCAAACGGTACAATTACGGTAGAAAATTTCATATAAACATTGAGATATTATTGTAGCGAAAATGAAATTTATCGAATCATTAGCTTACAGTCAAAAGACTTCATCCACATAGATCAAAATAAAGAGTAATAATTTAACAAGTCATTTATTATATAACCAAATTTCACACACATTTTTTTTTCTAACATAACTACCTAAGATAATGATATGTAGTAAATCTAAGCCGCGGTCAGAACACTGCGATATCACTCCTCACTTTCTTCTACCGCTTCTCCTGAAAATGTTCAATAGGGTGAGTCTACGAATAGACCCAGTAAGAGACTAGGCACAGTCCCCAGTCATGACATGTATACACATATCCAAAGTGATTTACGGCATTTCATTTTATAAGTCATTCTTAGGCATAATTTCAAATAGATGACACATGAGAGTAATACATTTAACCCAATTTCAATTTTACGATCATAAGTCATGATATTAACATTTTACAGATAAAGTCATACGGTACATTAAAATTTTATTCTATCAATGACAAAGTAAATAAAAATTCAACATTAGTAAACATTACCATGCAATATAATTCAGTTCATTTATCAATAGAATGATTCCAGTATAAGGTAGAGTAAAGTCTCACGCATAGTGAAAGGATCCAAACAGACTTAATCTGTCCTTTTCCAAATCATCATTTGATATACTAGAGATTCATTAACAGTAAACATTTACAATGTAATAATAGTAAAATGCAATAACAGTTCAGTAGGCAATAACACTAGTTTCAATATCAGTTCAATGAGCAGTAACAGTAGTTTCAATATCGATTCAGTGAACAGTAAAAGTAGTTCCAATATCAATTCAGTGAGCAGTAACAGTCGTTCAATATCGACTCAATGAATAGTAGCAGTAGTTTCAATATCAATTCAGTAAATAGTAATAGTAGTTTCAATTTCAATTCAGTGAGCAGTAACAGTGGTATAAATAGTCAAGACAGAGTGCCCAAACCACCACTAGAAGGACAGTCAGTCGGTACTCGATCGATCACCTAGGTACATAGTGATGAGTCTTGGTTACTGCACAGAATCGGGAGAAGTCCTCTCCACCTTAACCAGTGGTACTTGTCCACCTCCAGGATTTCATCCCCATTACCCTCGGGGCCAGTAAACAGTGTGAACCTCCCTATAGGGGCATTTCTATGGCTTGGTTCTAATCTCCCCCTATGGTGGCAGTGTCCATTTGGCAGTAATAGCAGTACGGTAATTAGATAATTATATATGTAACTCATATGAAATGGACACGTGTCACTCAAAAATTCATGCTATGAACATTACATATGAAATATGCCAGTACTCAATTCTTTTTTTAAAACTTCTAAAATTCTAAAGTTATCCAATTATAAAGGCACATACATATATCAAAAATTTCTATTTTTGTTTACAGATATCAGAATGCATTGACATTTCAGGGAAACAACATATTAACATGAATGATCAAAACAGAAAATCATCATCATTTTTCAGATAGTATTTATAATTTTTCTAGGATTACTTATACTACATATATATATCAAAAATTTCAATTATGTTCACAGAACTCAGAATTGGTTGCAATTTTAAAGAACAAACACATTAACATGTAGGATCTAAACATAAAATTTTCATCAATTTTCAGGTAGTATTCATAATTTTTTCAGAGTTATTTATACTCAATCATGCATCATAAATTGACTAACTTTAGCTATCATGTTCAAAACACTATTAAACTTTTACTGAAGACCACAGTTTTCTGTAACATTACACATAAAAGGTTTCATAATTTTTCATACATGAATTCAAATTTTCCGAGAATCACTTACATTCTCTTATGTATGGAAATATAACTAAATTTAATCACAGTACTCTGAAAATTATCAAAATTTTTCAAACCATCATTTATGATAGATATATCATTTTTGAAACTTTTAATTATTTTCACACTGCATTACTAATATTTTGATAGAATAACAAAAATACATCATGAATAATAAATTAACTAAATATGTGCACAATTATCAGAAAATTACTCAAAATTTACAGAACATTGTTCCAGATAGAAGTATCATATATAAAAACTTCACTATTTTTCATTTCGTATTTCTAATTTCTAAAATTTTATATCAGTTTCTAAAATTTACAATAATAACTTTTAAATAGAGAAAATTATCCAGAATGATTAAAATGACTAACATATACTAACAATTAACTTATAAACATCAAATATCAGTTCTGTAACTTTCTCAGGATTTTTCACAGAATATTAATATTTATTTAATTTTTTAATTATTTGCTCAAACATGTAAAATTATACAAGTCAAGATTCAATGATCAAAATAAGATGAACTTTTAATCAATTAGTTATAACATGCATTTAAGTCTTATGGTGAAGTTTCAAAAATTTTCATGTAGTATTTCTATTTATCTCATAATTTTATACTTCTAATAAAATATTAAAAATTCTATATTTTCACTTACAGACATCTATAATTATTGATATTTTAATAATATAGCACACTCAAAGTAAGAACCATGCTGTGAAATCATAAGATTTTTATAAATAGGATATCTATTTTTTATATAATTATTTATTTTTTTATCATGTATTAAAAATATATTAACAGAACTATCGTGATCTAAAAATAATGAAATTTTTTTTACAGGTGGGTCTCATAGTAAGATGCATTCCTACAATTTGTGGTGATTTTATATCACCTCTTTAGCCTTTTAGTATAATTAAACACCTTTATGATAATATTAAACTATTTTTAAACGTGAAAATAATTTGAATCAGACATGAGAATTTTTACAGAGATCTTAGAATATCAGATTCTATGATTCTAAAAACTTTTTAAATTTATCATGCACCGTTGCTAATTATAGTGTATTAATAACTTGATTTTACCCTTAATCACATGCCTTAACACTAATGATCTCATAGTAATTCGACTAGGATATGATCGCACATGGTGAAATAAAGATCTCTGGGTTTAATTATCTCTATATATACTAATTAACACATCTCAAATCATTTTAAATATGCTAATCATACTAATCAAGAGGATTAATGCTAAATCCCTTAACTTAATGAAGCTTTAACACCACCTTAATTAGTCCTCCACCATCTCCTTCTGCACTTCACGTAGCCAGCCTCCAAGAAGGGTAAATGAAGCCCCTCTCATGGCTATTTATAGGAGATTTCCTTTAATCAATCTTAGCCATTGATTTAAATCAAGGGTGAAGATTAACTTATTATTTTAATATTATTTAATTGAGATATGACTTTCAAAGTTCTCACTAACCACTAAGCCTCCTTCTTTTGACTATCCCCTTTTTATATTTTTATTTTTATAGCTATATGGCACATGGAGATTGACTAAATGAATAAGAGGTTTAAACTTAAGATAAAGGTTTAAATAAACTATTGTTAATTTTTTTTAAACACCAAAAACGGCCGGGAGGGGGGGCGACCGCGCCCCCGCGCGCGTAGCCGGCCGCGTGGGGGCCGCCCCCCGCCGCGTTTTTTTTTACTTTTTTTTCATTTAAGACCTTGTTCTTTCTTTTAAATGCTTAGCCCCCTTTATATATATATATATATATATATTTATTTATTTATTTATTTATTTATTTATTTATTTATTTTGCCTCTTCCTTCTTATCTTTAAAATACCATTCTATCTCTTCTTCTTTTTTACCATGACTAAAATAAATATAATAAGACTAATAATTTAAACATTTAGGCATAAACAAATATGTTTTTATTAATCCAATAAAATACTAAACTATGAATTCGTAGGGCATCACAACTTTAAATTGCAAGGTTTCTATATAAAAACAGAGCCGAGACTCTGATACCAATTGTTGGCCCGGTTAGAAAAGTAATCGAGAGGGGGGATGAACTGATTGCTCCCCCTTGTTAAAACTAAACGCAGAGATGACAGAAAATGTCTATATAGCTGAACAACATGATTTAAATATGATGAAGAACAAGCAAGCCCTCACAACTCTCCAGCGTAGTTTGATGAATCACTCGGATAGAATGTAAAGAGCGGATAGTTTGTATGAACTCTCAGCTCATCGCATCACACTCGTGAATCAGGACGGATAGATTGGAACAACAATCACACTATCAGCAAACCACAGCACAAGGAATTTTTTAGGTGGTTCGGACGCACCTGAGTGCAGTCCTACGTCCACCCCTCTCAACCCGAGAGGATTCCACTAAAATCGATGCACGACGGCAGCAAAACGATCACAAGGATCATGCACGAGCACAATGGCCCCACACACATGCGTGTTCTCGCGCGACGACGAGAAACCAGGCACACGGAGACGATGCTCCGATATCATCTATAAAATAAAAAATAGAGAAATACAAGCCTAGTTTAGATTTCTTAAACTATGCTCAAATAAAAGTAGGGAAGCAGGAGAATAAGATATCCCCCTTCAATCTTCAACCAATCTCGGAGATGAGGTGGAAGGGTGCACTAGAAATGATAAACCAGGGAGTGGAAGTAACCGCCCCTTGTAGATTCAGATGCCCAAGGTATCAGACGGTGGAGAGTAGCCACAGCCACCTCAAGATCTGAGCTCAGGTGCGTGAGAAGCGATCTCCAGCAGCCTCTTATTCCTTCATCTAGCAAGTATATGTCGCCCTCTTCTCCTTTTCCTGCAAAGATGAAAAACTTTAGGCCAAAGGATATCCATCGTATGAGAATCGCAGCTTCATATACCCAAAGGAAAAAGATGCCAAATGACATGATGGCCCAAGGGAAAACCTCTCTAAACCACACGCAATCAAGTATTGAAACCCTAAGGGTAAGTGGGTAAAAAGTCAAACCAATCGGACCTCAAAATAGGGGATTCAAAATCGAAACAGGCAGACCCGTTCTGGACGCTCGGGACAAGTGTCGACTCTAGTTCGCGGGTGTTCTGCCAGAAGAAGAGAAACTGAACAAAGGGTGAAAGTGTCGACTCTCAGAGTCGACACATTTCATCAGGGGTTCTGCTTCGATCAAAAGAACAAAGGCCCTGCCGAAAGTGTCGACTCTTGGAGTCGACACTTTTTGGCAAAGCTTCTGTCTGCAGCAAAAACACACCCTGGCCTGTAAGTGTCGACTCTCAGAGTCGACACTTGCAGCCTGTTGCATCAAGGCAGCAAGCTGCCCAACAAGTGTCGACTCTAAGAGTCGACACTTGCAGAGCCAAGGCAGAAAAGTGCCTTTAACAACCAATAAAGCCCCATTTCATGAAACATGTTATAACCCCAATCTAGGCAACATGATTTAAATGAAAAATTGATTCTTACCATGTCTCCAAAGTTTAGAGAGCAATTTACACAATAAACCTGCACTTGCACAAATATTCAATCATATCAATCTTAAAGTAATACAAATGAGATGCATAATCATATTGACACATCTTGATCAACCTGCAGGTTCAAATATTGAAATGCAATATTACATTTGAGAGATTCAGGGCTTTTCACACCAATACATCATAACCTCACATATCAAATGTGATTCAAGCAATCCATTCTCAAATTGAGTTCAAACATCCGCTCATGAATACAAGTTCAGTCCAAAAGTATTGATTCAATCCAAAGCAGTCTGAACTCATATTGATATCATATAGGAAATTAACATACAGTGCAAGATTAGCTGAGATCACACAATCCATTTCTGAATTGTATACAGCCGAACCACTCATGAACTCCATGCCAACCCAAAGCAAGCTGAATTCCAGATTGAAGGATAATAGAAAGACATTTCAACAAATGTAACTATTATGCTATGCTCGTTAAAGAAACCATTGAAGAAACCTATCAATTGATTAACACTGAACAAAGGATATGCAATGTAAATAACACAATATAGAACAAATTATCTTCGTCAAAATACGCCAGGGCACAAAAAAAGGGGAATCATCCCCAACCCTCCTAGTATGATTCTACAACCATAGATCGGTCAAAATCCCCGAGAAACGAGAGATCCGGCGCTCAAACCCCCAAACATGCATTTTTACCCTCCCGGCTCAAATACACCCCTCTCGACCTCCCCTCGGCCTAGAAATCGTGGGGAATGCGGTAAAGAGGGCAAGGATCCGTCCCCCTACTTCAAGGAAGCACGAAATCTATCGGATCGCTGCCGATCTCGAAATCACATTCAAAACCCCGATCTCCACGCCCTCCCGCGAGAGTGGCACTGCCTCGATCACCACGACGCTGCCATCATCGCCACGCCGCCACCTCAGCTCGTCGTCCTCAACCGGAGAAGGAAGGGGGGTGCCTCAGGCCGCGCACGGAAGAGGGGCAACGGTCGGCCGCTCACGGGAAGAAAAGAAGAAGAAGAAAGAAGAAGAAAAGAAAAGGGTTATATATAGAAAATTCAGAAAATATGAAAAATATGAAAAATTAGGAAAAATCATTTCCTCGGTCCTCGGAACACGCTCGACGCACTGGTACCGTCTCGGAGTAGGAGAACGCAACGGTTTGCCCTATATGGGGTTCCGAAGGCTCGTCAGAAAAAAACACGCGGAAACTACAAAATGCGCTCCAGGACCCCCGAAAGTGATCCGAAACCCACAGATCCCTATCCGAAAAATATCCGAAAAACTTGGGACATTATAGCCCTCCCCCCTTAAATAAATTTTATCCTCGAAATTAAGAATGGCATAAGATTCGAGGAGAAGACTCACTCGAACAAGTAAGGATACAACTGCCGCATCTCATCCTCACGCTCCCATGATGCCTCGCCACCAGAGTGACGCTGCCACACTACCTTAACTAAGGGAATAACCTTGTTCCGTAGGCGCTACTCACGCCGGTCCTCAATGCGGATAGGGTGTTCCAGAAGGGACAAGTCTGGGGTCACCTCGGGCAAAACAGCGTCCTCCAAGACATGGGAATCATCGGGCATATACCTCTGCAGCATAGACACATGGAACACGTCATGCACGGTAGATACCTCCGGGGGTAACTACAACTGATAAGCAACTTCACCAATACACTCGATAATAGGAAAAGGACCAATATAGCGGGGACTCAACTTCCCAGCTTGCTGAAGCGCATCACACCCTTCATGGGGGAGACCCGCAAAAACACTCGATCTCCCACAGCAAGGCTGAGGGGTTACCTCCTCCGATCGGCGTAGCTCTTTTGTCGGCTCTGCGCTGCCAACATCTTCTACCGGACCAGATGCACCACCTCAACATACTGTTGCACCAAATCTGGTCCTGTCACGACACGCTCCCCCACCTCGAACCAATCAAGTGGAGTCTGACAAGGTCGTCCGTACAACGCCTCATAAGGAGCCACACCAATACTCGAATGATAGCCGTTGTTATAGGCAAACTCCACTAACGGTAAATAGTGGATCCAACTCCCTTGCCACTCCAGACAACACGATCTCAACATATCCTCCAAAGTCTGGATGGTCCTCTCAGACTGACCGTTCGACTGAGGATGGTACATCGAGCTAAAAGCCAACTCCGTGCCCAGGGCTCTCTAGAAGGTTATCCAGAATCCCGAAGTGAAGCGAGGGTCACGATCGGACATAATGGAGATGGGAACTCCATATAACGGGATGATCCACTCCACATACAGACGGGCCAATCTATGCACAATCCAACTAACCTTAATCGACAACAATCGAGCCGTCTTCGTCAGTCTATCCACCAGTAACCAGATACTATCATGCCCACTGGATGTCCTCGGTAACCCAACCATAAAATCAATGGTCACGTGGTCCCACTTCCATGCGGGAATCTCCAAGGGCTGAAGTGTACCACCCGGTCGCTGGTGTTCCGCCTTCACCTGCTGACAGATCAAACACTTGGCCACAAACTCCGCAACATCTCTCTTCATCCCAGGCCACCAGAACTGCCTCTTCAAATTCTGGCACATCTTCGCGGATCCGGGGTGCACGGCATACCAGCTCCCATGAGCCTCTCGCAACACCGCGTGCCTCGTGATGGGGACATCAGAGCAAGAGCACTGACATTTTAATTTATATTTGTGTCCTTTAGTTTATTTTTATATCCTTGGAAAAGCATATGTGCAATTGTAAGGCTTTATAAGCCAATTTGTCATTCCCTAGGATTCTTTGAGTTTTTGTGCAAAATGTCAGTAGAACCAGCAAGGGGGCCCTCACTCCTTCCCCATTGGTCCACTTAAGCCATAGGGGTCCATATGGGGCTGGTCAACTATCCTATGTGGCTTCTAGATGGTTGGACCATTCAAAGGAGACAAATGGACCAAAATGTCCAAGATGCCAACCTACAAGTCAAGGGGGCGCCCCCCTCTTAATACTTGTTTAATGTGGTTCCAAACCACATGGGAAAATAAGATTTGAACTCCCTCTTTTATCCCTCCCAATTCTAGATCTAGGGTTATTTAGAGTCTTTTTACATTTATTATAAATAGCTTGTATTTCACATTTAATAGATTTAATGAAGTGAAAATTTGTGAAATTTGGTTGGAGCTCCAAGGAGGGTGCGCCCCTCTCCCCTCTCTCCCTACTGTTCTTCTTCCTCCTCCAGTATTCTAGGGTGTGAGACCCTTTCTACCTCTCCCTCTCATCCTCTGAATTCTGATTCTGCAGCCGCCGCCATCGCACCGCCATCGCGCCGCCGCCATCATCGCCAGAATTCTGTCTAAATCAGGATAGAACCTCATCTCTAGAATTTTATCTTTTGTTCTTGTTGTCTGATCGAGCCCAAACTTTGAGAGCTTGTTCTACCTGTCTCCCTTAACCTCCAGTTCAAATTTCGTGTCATTTGGACATCTTTTAGTATTTTTCCCATATTTCTTGTTTCCCCCCTGTAATCTATCATTCTGCAGATCCACGGGATAGTATCACCCTTTCATATTTTTCCCACCCTCTTAAAAATTTCTAAAAAACCCACAAAAATTCCTCAGTGTTCCTCACGTTCTCCCCTACCTCCCATAATTGTTTCAGCCCCTGTAAAAATCATTTACCCCTCAGTCAAAGGTCAGTTTTAGGCAGATCCCTTCTATCCTGAGTGTCTGTAAACCGACTCACAGAAAAAAAATAGTCTTGCAGAGCCGCCCATTTCTCATCCCTTTGTTGGATCGACCTACAAAATTTATATGTTGTAGATCTGGGAGTCCTCTTTCCAACGCCACTGGTCTTGTCTCGATCTGATTTCAGATCTGAGAGAATTAATTCTTGCAGCCGAGACGCACAGATCTGTTTCCTGTGCAGGTCTGAAATTGAAGTCCGGGAGAAATTCACAAACAAATATTAAAAATTAACTTCAGGAGCCGCCACTCCCAGGAGTCGACCAGGGACGTCCTGCCAACGTTCCAGCCAAGCGGCGCCTCCATAAGATCTCAGGAAGGCGACGTTCCATTGGAGGCCAAGGCTTACTGTCCAGCGAGTCAGAACCGAGTCGGCGTAGCACTGAGTCGGCGCAATACCGAGTCGGACCAGCAAGACGAGTTCGCCCCAAATGCCCGTCCAACTTGCTGCCCGTCAACCCAGGATCGGTCCTCTCGGGCTCACTTGTAGCCCTTTACCTCCCTGCGTGGAGTGGGCAAAATAATTCACCATTGTAATTAAGTTTTAACCGTTATTACCGGGAGTTACCGTAACTGGCCGGGGTCGTCTTCCCCACGCCCGGAGCGTGGAGGTATCGTGTTCGCTCTCTTACTCGGTGTTTGCTTTACTCGTATTTATTTGTATATGCCACTGCATGTGATAGGTAACTAGCTTGATATCTATTTTTATCACCACTGCGAGAGAGCGAGAGTGACCCGTCCCGTGACTCAATCCGAGTTAACGCGAAAAAGTCGATACCCGAGACTCACTACCGATTTCTCAACCGCGCACGGTCCAACGTTTCCCTCGCATAGGGAGGATCGCGAGCTAGAGTCCCATGTCGCGTGTCCGTCCTGCATCAATTTGGTATCAGAGCGCCAGTTGAGTCTAGGGTAGTATTTGGTTCAAAACACACACAAAAAAGACACATTTAAGTCGAGTCTAAATCTAAGTCGGTCTAAGTGTCTCATTTGCATACCATTGTTCGGTATATAAAAAGGTGTCGTCCGACCGTTAGGTTACGCCTATCGGAGAGGTGATTCACTTGCGTGAGAGGGTCTTCGATCCCCGGACTCTACCAGGTACCAAGTCTTGGTTGTGTCTAGGTTGGTAGTCGAGTCTCATCCCAACTTTGCATTAATTAGAGTCGTGTCTAGTGTCTTGCCCGAGTGTCGGGATGGCCATCCACTAGCTTCCCCGTGTCCCATGGATTACCAAACGCCCGGATCTTATCCATGGTGGCGATACTACCTAAGATGGGAAAACCACCCGGATCACCCCTGTAGACCCGTAGCCCGGGACTTCTATGGCTCCGAAAACCCAAGTGACTACCTAGAGTGGGAATCCGTTATGGACGACTACTTTGAGTGTTACATTATGTCTGATCCCATGCAAGTCAACCTTGCCAAAAGGCGACTTTTCTATGAAGCCACCGAAACATGGAGGGCCATCAAATACTTCTAGGAAGATAGGAGGCTAAGGCCCATCGAGTCATGGTGGGATATGAAGAGAGCACTTAGGAGGGTCTACCTTCCCCGCCCACCTACCTCCAACCACGGGGGTCATACCACTTGCCAACCCCACCAACTCACTGACAATCAAGTGGTCCACACCTTCAACCAACCCCGCCCCTTCACCTCCATCCAAGCCCACCAAAGTACTCCCAATCAAGTGGCTTGCCCAGTCGCCTCCAACCAACCTCCCCTTGGCACCTCCGTCCCATCCCACCCAAGTACCTCCAACCAAGTGGAAGCCCCACTTATAACCGAGCCTAGGTCCACACCCGGGCTGAGCGACGAAGAGCGAGTCCACCCGAGGCCCCTACTCCAACCCGCACCTTTGATGAAGTTATGAAAATGTTTTCGGATTGGTTGGATAGGATAGAAAGGACACGTGCTCCTTCACCCGTGAGTGCTCCATTGCCACCCTTTACTTCTGATCCTTCGGAACCATCTTATTTGGAGCCACCTCATCCCGAGCCACCCGTGTTTCTAGCGGGTACTCTTTTTATAGCCGAGCCACTTCTTAGCTGGCTCAAGGATGGCTTGGTCCCACCTCCTTACCCATCCACGGAAGTGCCTGTCAACTCCTTCCAGACCACCTTCCGGTCTAGTCATCATGTTGATACCTTGGGTGACCTTATTATGGGTTTACACCGGCAATGGACGTTGACGCACTTATTGGCCAGAGGCTTCGACCAACCCACTAGTCGTAGCTGTTGGGTCCCGAAAGGTGGCAATCAAGAGGGGAGGGGTGAATTGATTGGGCAATAAAAATTATTTACCTAAAGATGCACGCAAGTAATCGACAATTATAGGACAGAAATAATTCTAAAGTAAACAAGCACTCAATCTCACCGGAACAAGATCTCTCTCTCGTGAGAACTGAAAGAAGTCGTGAGTGAGGTATGGCACTACAAGAGATCACTCAGCTAAGCGAGTAGCCCACTCGATGCAAAGAACGAAAAACCAAACCACAATGGAAGCACAAGATTTTTAGGTGGTTCGGGTACACGAATGTGTCCCCTGCATCCACTCCTCACACGGAGGATTAATGCTCCACTATGACGTGAGCCACACACATGCTGAATAGACAGCCAACACACACACAGTAGCCTATCTTGGCCACTACACACACACACACACTCGTGTCACAGAACACGAGCACACACATACGAATGTGTTTCTAGAGATTCTAAGAGTACATCAGATGTTCAATACTAAACAACAAGTACTTGAGGAGTTTAGAACAGAATAGATATTCAGAGATAGAACTCCCCCTTTCTCTTCTTCGAATGTTCTTTGATGCTTCTGCAGGATGAAGAATGAACTTGAATCAAGTGTGAAGTATTGCAGCAAGAACAAAGGTTGGATCTTGATTTCAGACGTAACTTTCAGTTGTATATGATCTTGGGCTTTGATTCAAGCTTCTTCCTTTCGATTTCAGCTTCAGAGCAAGGTGGAAGAGGGCTTGAGAGCTGCAGCTCCGAACCTGCACACACAAAATAGAACTCCAATCAACTTAGGGCAGATCTCACCTCTCATCCTATTTATTTAATGCCACTAGGGTTTATTTAATTGATTAGGACAGTCAAAGATAGCTTGGGAACCAGATCCACATTTTGTGCCACATTTTGTGGAATGTTTTGTGGTAGTTAGACTCGAATTGGAAGACTTTAGATGCAAGGGAACGGAAGTCAAACACGGCGGCTAGAGGTCGGAACTGAAGGGGTCGACCCATTGGGTCGACCCTCGAAGAGGGTTTTCAACGATAAGAGCAATGGGTCGACCCCTGGGGTCGACCCTCGATCTACCAACATCTGGTAGGATGAAGTATTACAGGGGTCGACCCTTGGGGTCGACCCTCGAAGAGGGTTAAGCAACCCTGGAGCAATGGGTCGACCCAATGGGTCGACCCTCGTGCTTACAGACTCTGGTGGAGGAATTTTATAGGGGTCGACCCTTGGGGTCGACCCTCGCACCTGAAGGGGTCGACCCTTGGGGTCGACCCATGCACCGGAAATAACAGAAGTGAGACGAAGACCACAAAGATGTGGTGCCAACCAAGTGTATGATGAAATAGAGAACATACCACTGAAAAGCATGAATCTAAGGCATGAATGATGAAGACCCAATAAAATATACTTTAGACAAGAGTGTTGCTCTATTAACCACTAAACACAAGGGTTGATGTAATATCCCAGACCTTTCGGATCCTTCTTTGTGGGTCTCGGATCTAATTTTTTTGAGCGTCCGGCACCGTTGTGTCTGAAATTTCGTTTCTGACATCTTTCGTGTTCGGATCGGCGTGATCCGGAGTTGTTTCGGAGGCCCGGAGGCGTTCCGCGGTTTTTCCGCGTGTGTTTTCCTATTTCCGATACGGGTTTCAGCTTTTTCTTCGGAAGCTCGCTGCGGGTGGACCGGGTCGTTCACCTAGGCACGAGTGGTACCGTTGCGATCGGTGTGTTCCGAGGATTCCGAAAACGTATTTTTCTATTTTTCGATATTTTTCCGAAAAATCGGATTTTCTATATATTCCCATTTCTTTTTCTTTTCTTTTCCCTTTATCTTTCTTCTTCTTCCTCCCTTCTCTCCCGTGAGTGCTTCCACCGTGACCGGCCCCCCTCTTCCGATGCTAGCCCCGGCGCCATCCCTTTCGGCTGCGGATGCGGCAAGGCGATGGCGTCGTGGCATAGGCGGCGGCGTGGTGATCGTGGCGGTGTTCGGTGCTCGGTGAGGGCGTGGGAAGTTCGTGAAGTTTCAAGCGATTCTTGAGGATCGGCGGTGATCTGCCACGTTTCGGACAACCCCGAGGTAGGGTGACGATCCTCTATCTCCGTGCTTTCCTTTCCCGTGATTTCTAGGCCGGCGGGGAGCCGAGAGGGGTTCGTTTGAGCTCGGGACGGGAAATGCATGCTTTGGGGGTTTGAGTGCGGATCTAGAGTTTTACCGCCCCATTTGGAGTTTTGGGGGCATCATTCGATGCACTAGGGCGTGGGGACGAGTTCCCCCTTTGTTTCCCCATCACCCGGGGGTGATTAGGGCATGGAATGGTGTTTTCGGTCATTTCCCGCCGTTCTCGATTTTTCGAAGTGATCGCGGTCTACCAGTGACCGTTTTCACTGGTCGCGGTCAGGCGGGGACCGCTTTCAGCAGGTTTTGAACCGTTGGGACTTTAGAGTGTCGGTGGGCGGATGCGGTCTTGCGACAGACCGCGACTGTTGGTCGCGGTCTGGGGGCGACCGCGTTCACCATGGGGACCGGCACGGACCCCGAGGTGTTTAACCGTTGTTTTCGACCGTTGCACGCCAGTCGCGGTCTCCTGGAGACCGCTACTGTGTGAACACGGTCACCAGGTGACCACGTTCATTTTTCTTGTGCCAAGGTGGTCGCGGTCCCAGGAGGACCGCGACTGTGTGGTCGCGGTCCAGAGCAGACCTCGACTACTGGGGGCGGTCCTCCAGCGACCGCGTCTCCCATCCCTTGCCGATTCGAGTCCCGGATGAGCGAGTCTCGATCCCTGAGCTGACCCGTGGTCTGACTGATGCTCGGCATCATGTGGGGGCCACACGTGAGGGTGCCGTGGGGTCCCGGGAGGTGGTGAATTCGGCTTGTGTCGCTGTGTGACGGTGTTGGTACAAGGAGCGTTCCGCGTACCTGCGATTGTGACGTGGTTTTCCGTTGACTTGAGAGTCTACTCCTTTAGTGACCCTCCACTAGTCGTAGCCTACCAGTACACGGTACCAGTCGCACCAGGGAGTGGTGTACGGGCTTACCCTTAGAGGCGGTTTGTGGACCGGTTGCCGTCGGGCCTCACGTCTTGCAGCCAGAGTCCGGCTGAGGGGAAAACCGGTCAGAGGGCCAGACCAGGGACGCGCGGTCTATGTGTGCACACGTGGTTGGGGGCGGTTGGACCCACGTCGACGGGCGTGACCCCAGCTAGTCACTTGTTTGTGGTTACTTGTTCGGTGTTCGTGCCTTTGGTAGGCGCTACCACGTCAGGCAGTTCACCTGCGGTGCGGTGTAAGTCGTCAGGGGACGCTACCGACTGTGCTTCTAGTGGGAGGTACTCCTGTCGAGTACGGAGTGTCAGACTGTCAGTTTCATGGCTTTGACCTTCGGGTTTGTCGGGTCGACCGTTGAGTTTCGGTTGTCTCACTACGGCACGTGTGCCGGTATGCGTGCCGTAGGAACTTCGTTTAGTAGAGTACAGGGCTTTCCTTTCCGAGATACTCTCCTACCGCTAGCGTAGTGGTTTCCCGTTTTACGAGGTAGGGTTCGAGTGATCCCTACTGAGTCTTGTTCCGAGACTCATTCCCTGCGTGTTTTCACCGTGTTTCAGGTGAGGCGCCGCCCCAGGGGAGCGCGTCTGGGGTGTAGCGAGGTGCGGGTGCCCATAGGTAGTGCCAGAGGTCAGAGCCGGGGTATGCCCCGTGTAGCTGTACTTTCTTTTCTTGTCTCTGTACTAGTTGTGGGCTACTGTTGTTGTCATTTTTATATTGTGGACCATGTAAATTGTTAATTTATTTCCTGCTTAATATTATAACTGTTTAAATTCTGCAATTACTTGTGATACTTGTGTAGTTTCCACACCATCCTTCTAACCCTTCCGAGTCTTCGGACTCATGGGTGGCGGTGCGAGTCTCGGGTTATCGGGCCTTCCCGGTAATCAGATTCTCGGGTCGTTACAGCTGGTATCAGAGCGCCGGTTGTGGAATTACATGAGAATCATAGGTAATTGTAGTGGTCCACTAGTCCACAGCGATGATGTACAGGTGACGCTGGCATTGGGCACTGCGTGTTTGTTTTAACCTTGCCATTTTTCGTGTTTTCTGTCTTTTGCTTCAGGAGCGAGCATGGCGCCGAGGAGGAGCTCTCGCTCTCAGCAGGGGCAGTCGGCTGGAGGTTAGGAGATCCAACAGGGGATCCAGAGGGACCAGGAGGAGCATAGTCTAGCGCCACCAGCGGCCACCGAGGCAGTGGATACTGCGAGGCTTCCGGGGGCCGAGGATTTCTTCCGTGGCATGTACCAGCTTATGTCTCAACAGTTCGGCGGAGAGGCTGGTGAGGGCTCGTCAGCTAGGGGTGGGCAGGCCGAGCAGTGAGGGACTTCTTGCAGTTCCATCCACCTTAGTTCAGCGGCCAGCCAGACCCTGATGCGGCTCGTGATTGGCTTGACGAGATGGAGCGGGTGTTCAGTTCTGCGAAGAGTGCTGCCGAGGACAGAGTGGTGTTGGCCTATAACCAGTTCCAGGGTATGGCTCGGAAGTGGTGGTCTTCTAAGTGGAAGACGTCTTTTCAGCTTCGTCCACTTGAGCAGGTCGAGTGGGATGACTTCGTCAGTGCTTTCGAGCGTACGTACTGCTTGGACTACGTTGCTACGCAGCAGATGCAGGAGTTTCTGGAGCTGGTGCAGGGCGACATGTCCATGTTGCAGTACAGGGGCCGGTTTGTCAAGCTGGGTCGTTATGCACCTCACATCATGGAGAATGAGAGGGTGAAGACCGCGCAGTTCGTTCAGGGCCTGAGGCAGGAATTGAGGCACCATCTGATCGTGAATGGGGCCACTGATCTAGAGATGGCATCTCATGTTGCGGCTTCCTTGGAGATGGATATGCAGAGGACTCGAGGATCGATCAGCCAGGTGCAGTCTCTGTCAGGTCGTAGCCAGCAGTCGGCTACCCAGCAGCAGGGTTCCTTCCAGCACACGTTGAGTGGTTCAGGAGTGCCGACACCGGCGGCTTCGGCGACAGGATCTGTGTCCTTTGGCACGAAGGTCAAGAAGTTTTTCAAGAAAGGGTTCGGAAAGAAGAAGTCCAAGGATCAGGGGCAAGCTTCATCGGGCAGTGTACAGCAGCCGATCCCCTTACAGCGTCAGGGATCAGTGGGTGGGTCGCGAGGACCGTGTCCATGGTGTAGTGGGTTCCACCCAGGCAGGCAGTGCACGGCGCTGATTATCTATTTTCGGTGTGACCAGCCACGGCACATGGCGCATGACTATCCTCAGAGGCCGTCGCAGCAGCAGGTTCCCCAGCAGCAGAGGCAGCAGCAGCAGGGACAATATCCGCCGCTACCCAGGTCAGCTAGCGTGGGAGGCAGGCAGAGAGCTCGAGGCCATATCACGCACATGACCAGGGCAGAGGCAGTGGCGTCACAGCTCGTGGAAGGTACCGTTCAGATTTTGGGTTGTGCGGCTCGGGTTTTGTTTGATTCTGGCGCGTCTCATTCGTTTATTTCGGAGGATTTCGCGCTGAGCATCGAGGAGCCGGTGACCCAGTTGCCTTGTGATTTGGCAGTGGAACTGCCTTAGGGTGATTTCATGGTCACCCCGTATTGCTTCGATCAGGTTCCGATTTGGATCGATGGGCGGAGTATGCCAGGCAGGTTGTACGCGTTGCAGCTTCGGGATTACGATGTGATTCTAGGCATGGACTGGCTCGAGACTCATGGAGCGGTGGTGGATTGTGGAATGAAGAGGGTCTACTTCCAGCATCCGAGCAAGCGGACCTTCTATTTCCAAGGTATCCGTTCCACCTCTTCTCGATTCCTTATCTCGCTATTCGAGCTCGTCGATTGCTTGATTCTGGTTGTCAGGGTTTTCTCGCGTCCGTGGTTGTGACTGAACGGATGGAGCCGAATGTCGAGGACATTCCGGTGGTGTGCGAGTTTCCCGACATTTTTTTCGAGGAATTGCCTAGGTTACCTCCCCAGCGGGAGATCGATTTTGTGATCGAGGTTTTGCCTGGTATGGGACCTTTGGCGAAGGCTCCCTACCGTATGGCCCCCACTGAGTTGAGGGAGTTGAGGGCGCAGTTGCAGGAGCTGCTGGCCAAGGGGTACGTTCATCCTAGCTTTTCCCCTTGGGGTGCGCCTGTGTTGTTTGTAAAAAAGAAAGACGGTAGTCTGCGGCTATGCATTGACTATCGACAGCTGAATGAAGTGACCATTAAGAACAAGTATCTGTTGCCGCGGATTGATGATTTGTTCGACCAGCTTCAGTCTGCGCGAGTGTTCTCGCGGATTGATTCGCGAGTCAGATGTGGAGAAGACTGCATTCAGTACGAGGTACGGGCATTATGAGTTTCTGGTGATGCCGTTTGGGCTCACCAATGCCCCCGCAGCCTTCATGGACTTGATGCAGAGGGTGTTTCGTCCGTATTTGGACCAGTTCGTGGTCATATTCGTGGACAACATCCTTGTTTATTCGCGGTCTGCCGAGGAGCACGCGTACCATTTGGGTGTAGTGCTGCAGACGTTGCGAGATCACCAGTTGTATGCGAAGCTCAGCAAGTGCGAGTTCTGGCTCTGCGAGGTGCACTTTCTAGGGCACGTGATTTCTGGTGATGACATTTCCGTGGACCCCGCCAAGGTCGAGGCAGTAATGCAGTGGCCGAGGCCGAGGTCGGTGACGGAGATCCGGAGTTTCTTGGGACTTGCGGGCTATTATCGTCGGTTTATCCAGGATTTTTCTCGCATTGCGGCCCCGATGACTAGACTCACGTGGAAGGATGTGCCTTTCGTCTGGTCTGAGGAGTGTGAGCAGAGCTTCAGGGAACTGAAGAGATCGCTCACCTCGGCTTCGGTGTTGGTTTTACCTTCTGGATCGGGAGGTTTCATGGTGTGTACAGATGCTTCCGGCATTGGATTGGGTGCTGTGTTGATGCAGCATGGTAGAGTGGTGGCTTATGCATCTCGGCAGCTAAAGCCCCACGAGGACAGCTACCCTACCTATGACCTTGAGTTGGCCGCGGTGATCTTCGCGCTGAAGATCTGGAGGTATTATCAGTACGGCGAGAAGTTCGAGGTGTTCACTGACCATCAGAGTTTGAGGTATGTGTTTACCCAGAGGGACCTGAACCTCAGGCAAAGGCGTTGGATGGAGTTCATGAAGGATTATGACTTCACCTGTCTTATCAGCCGGGCAGGATGAATGTCGTCGCCGATGCCTTGAGTCGGAAGGTTGCGGTCAGTGCCTTGATGTTGAGGAAATGGAGGCTCTGGGAACAAGTGCCCGAAGTATCTTTCAGGCTCAAGATTTCCCAGGAGTCAGGGTTGGCGGTGCTTGCGAGTCTGACTGTCACTCCTGCTATCCATCGTCAGGTGATAGAGGCTCAGCATGCGGACCCTGAGTTACCCCGGATTCTGGAGATGGCTGATGTGGAGCTCGGCGAGGATGGTGCTGCGAGGTTTCACGGCAGGCTGTACGTCCCAGCAGAGGAGCAGGTTCGTCGTGCGGTGTTACGCGAGGCTCATGGGAGCAGGTACACCGTACACCCGGGGTGCGACGAAGATGTATCGGAACCTGCGGAGATAGTTCTGGTGGCCTGGCATGAAGAGAGATGTCGTAGAATTTGTGGCCAGGTGCCTGACCTGTCAGCAGGTGAAGGCAGAGCATCAACGACCAGGAGGTACTCTCCAGCCATTGGATGTTCCTGCATGGAAGTGGGACCATGTGACCACGAATTTTGTGGTGGGGTTGCCGAGGACCCCGAGTGGGCAGGACAGTATTTGGTTGCTGGTGGATAGGCTGACGAAGGTGACTCGGTTGTTACCGGTTAAAGTCAGCTGGAGCGTGTCCAAGTTGGCTCGTCTTTATATGGAGCAGATCGTTCCGTTGCATGGGGTTCCCATTTCGATCGTGTCGGATCGGGATCCGCGCTTCACTTCTGGATTCTGGAGGAGTTTCCAGCAAGCTCTTGGCACGGAGTTGGCATTTAGCTCGGCATATCATCCCCAGTCAGATGGTCAGTCAGAGAGGACCATCCAGACTTTGGAGGACATGCTGAGATCCTGCTGCCTGGAACGGCAGGGGAGTTGGATTCACCACCTGCCGTTGGTGGAGTTTGCCTATAACAACAGCTATCATTCGAGCATCGGCATGGCTCCTTATGAGGCATTGTATGGGCGTCCTTGTCGGACTCCACTCGATTGGTTTGAGGTGGGTGAGCGTGTTTTGACGGGACCCGAGTTGGTGCAGCAACGTGTGGATGTGGTGCACGTGGTTCGTCAGAACATATTGGCGGCCCAGAGTCGGCAGAAGAGCTATGCTGACCGTATGAGGCAGCCCCTCGAGTTTGCCGTGGGCGATCACGTGTTCTTGAGAGTTTCTATGATGAAGGGGGTGATGCGTTTTGGATGGCGTGGGAAGCTGAGTCCCCGCTACATTGGTCCTTTTGTGATCTTGGAGCGCATCGGTGAGGTTGCTTACCGGTTGCAGTTACCCCTTGAGTTGGCGTCGGTGCATGATGTGTTCCACGTCTCGATGTTGCGGAAGTATATGCCAGATGACTCTCATGTGCTCGAGATTTCTGTTTGGCCTGAGGTGACTCCAGATCTTTCTCTCCCAGAGTTTCTGATCCGCGTGGAGGATAGGCGAGAGCAGCGCCTGCGGAACAAGAGCATCCCCTTGGTAAAGGTGGTGTGGCAGAGGCACTCTGGTGGTGAGGCTTCTTGGGAGCGTGAGGACGAGATGCGTCAACAGTTCCCGTACCTGTTTGAGTGAGTCTTCCTCTTCTTTCCCCTTAGGTTGTTCTCAATTTCGAGGACGAAATTCCTTAAGGGGGGAGGGCTGTAATATCCCGGACCTTTTGGATCCTTCTTTATGGGTCTAGGATCTGGTTTTTCTGAGCGTCCTGCTCCGTTGTGTCTGAAATTTTATTTCAGACATCTTTCATGTTCAGATCGGCGCGATCCGGAGTTGTTTCGGAGGCCCGGAGACGTTCCGCGGTTTTTCCGCATGTGTTTTCCGATTTCCGATACGGGTTTTGGCTTTTTCTTCGGAAGTTCGCTGAGGGTGGACCGGGTCGTTCACCTAGGCACGAGTGGTACCGTTGCGATCGGTGCGTTCCGAGGATTCCGGAAACGTATTTTTCTATTTTTCGGTATTTTTTCAAAAAATCAGATTTTCTATATATTCCCATTTCTTTTTCTTTTCTTTTCCCTTTCTCTTTCTTCTTCTTCCTCCCTTCTCTCCCGTGAGCGCTTCCACCGTGACCGGCCCCCCTCTTCCGGTGCTAGCCCCGGCGCCATCCCCTTCGGCTGTGGACGCGGCAAGGGGACGGCGTCGTGGCATAGGCGGCGGCATGGTGATCGTGGCGGTGTTTGGCGCTCGGTGAGGGCGTGGGGAGTTCGTGAAGTTTCAAGCGATTCTTGAGGATCGGCGGCGATCCGCCACGTTTCGGACAACCCCGAGGTAGGGTGACGATCCTCTATCTCCGTGCTTTCCTTTCCCGTGATTTCTAGGCCGGCGGGGAGCCGAGAGGGGTTCGTTTGAGCTCGGGACGGGAAATGCATGCTTTGGGGGTTTGAGTGCGGATCTAGAGTTTTACCGCGCCATTTGGAGTTTTGGGTGCATCATTCGATGCACTAGGGCGTGGGGACGAGTTCTCCCTTTGTTTCCCCATCACCCGAGGGTGATTGGGGCGTGGAATGGTGTTTTCGGCCGTTTCCCGCCGTTCTCGGTTTTTCGAAGTGATCGCGGTCTACCAGTGACCGTTTTCACTGGTCGCGGTCAGGCGGGGACCGCTTTCAGCAGGTTTTGAACCGTTGGGACTTTAGAGTGTCGGTGGGTGGACGCGGTCTTGCGATAGACCGTGACTGTTGGTCCCGGTCTGGGGGCGACCGCGTTCACCATGGGGACCGGCACGGACCCCGAGGCATTTGACTCTTGTTTTCGACTGTTGCACGCCAGTCGCGGTCTCCTGGAGACCGCTACTGTGTGAACACGGTCACCAGATGACCGCGTTCATTTTTCTTGCGCCAGGGTGGTCGCGGTCCCAGAAGGACCGCGACTGTGTGGTCGCGGTCCAGAGCAGACCGCGACTACTGGAGGCTGTCCTCCGGCGACCGCGTCTCCCATCCCTTGCCGATTCGAGTCCCGGATGAGCGAGTCTCGATCCCTGAGCTGACCCATGGTCTGGCTGATGCTGGGCATCATGTGGGGGCCACACGTGAGGGTGCCGTGGGGTCCCGGGAGGTGGTGTATTCGGCTTGTGTCGCTGTGTGACGGTGTTGGTACAAGGAGCGTTCCGCGTACCTGCGATTGTGACGTGGTTTTCCGTTGACTTGAGAGTCTACTCCTTTAGTGACCCTCCACTAGTCGTAGCCTACCAGTACGGGGTACCGGTCGCACCAGGGAGTGGTGTACGGGCTTACCCTTAGAGGTGGTTTGTGGACCGGTTGCCGTCGGGCCCCACGTCTTGTAGCCAGAGTCCGGCTGAGGGGAAAACCGGTCTGAGGGCCAGACCAGGGACGCGCGGTCTGTGTGTGCACACGTGGTTGGGGGCGGTTGGACCCACGTCGACAGGCATGACCCCAGCTAGTCACTTGTTTGTGGTTACTTGTTCGGTGTTCGTGCCTTTGGTAGGCGCTACCACGTCAGGCAGTTCACCTGCGGTGCGGTGTAAGTCGTCAGGGGACGCTACCGACTGTGCTTCTAGTGGAAGGTACTCCTGTCGAGTACGGAGTGTCAGACTGTAAGTTTCGTGGCTTTGACCTTCGGGTTTGTCGGGTCGACCGTTGAGTTTCGGTTGTCTCACCGCGGCACGTGTGCCGAGATGTGTGCCGTAGGACCTTCATTTAGTAGAGTACAGGGCTTTCCTTTCCGAGGTACTCTCCTACCACTAGCGTAGTGGTTTCCCATTTTACGAGGTAGGGTTCGAGTGATCCCTATTGAGTCTTGTTCCGAGACTCATTCCCTGCGTGTTTTCACCGTGTTTCAGGTGAGGCACCGCCCCAGGGGAGCGCGTCTGGGGTGCAGCGAGGTGCGGGTGCCCAGAGGTAGTGCCAGAGGTCAGAGCCGGGGTATGCCCCGTGTAGCTGTACTTTCGTTTCTTATCTCTGTACTAGTTGTGGGCTACTGTTGTTGTCATTTTTATATTGTGGACCATGTAAATTGTTAATTTATTTCCTGCTTAATATTATAACTGTTTAAATTCTGCAATTACTTGTGATACTTGTGTAGTTTCCACACCATCCTTCTAACCCTTCCGAGTCTTCGGACTCGTGGGTGGCGGTGCGAGTCTCGGGTTATCGGGCCTTCCCGGGTATCGGATTCTCGGATCGTTACAGTTGAAAAGCAACAAGGAACAGAGGCAAAAAGAGTTAGGATGGATCTCACCAAATGTCCTTGTATCATTCAATTCATGAACCGCCTTCTTGCCCCTGTCAAGACATACATTCTGCGTTAACTTTGGCGATTGCAAATAGAAATAAAACTTCTTACCTCAAGAAGTGATTTCTGAACTCCCAAAGCTTCTCATCTCATCAAGTGTACAACAATTCCATAATTTATCAAGGCATTTAAGTTAGAACACATAGATATGGAATGATTTAGTCATCATCAAAATCTATCACGATTGTCCACTAAGAGGGGGTTCAACAATCTCCCCCTTTTTGATGATGACAAAATTCAGAGATTGTAAACACAAAATTCAAAGGCCATACCAATTGTATGAATACAAGGAGCCGAGCCGGAGCAATATGAGACGTTCTTGACTTAGGCAACTCACAGTCAGGAATCAATTTAAAAACCTCATTCCAGTGGAGCATAGAGCTTATGCGATTGATAAGAAAGCATATTCCAACAACCAGCATATCTTACTAGGAGAACAACCACAGTCCACAATCTGATTGCAATGTAACAAGGGGAAGTGAAGTGCAATGTAACAAGATGCCATGCTATGATTACAAGGATAATGCAACACCTAAAACACTAATCAAATATGAAGATGAAAATGCAACACACATACATGCAAGCATACATCACACATATATTATAAGTAGCCAGGCACACAAGTAGTAGTAGTAGGCAAAACTTCTCCCCTTTGGCATCATCAAAAAGAGGGGGTGAAACAAGATAAGGAGTGTGCCAACTGAATGAAGTGCAACAGCCTAGTCATCATCCGGATTTGGTGGACCTAGAGCACATCGGACATAATCCATAATTTCGTGGCACATTTGGGTGTGATGAGCCAAGGTATCAGTGAAAGTTTGAGTGCATTCTTGGTGAGAAAGCTTCAGATCATGCAGCTCGTTTTCAATAACCTCTAAGGTCTCCCCATACTTGTCTAACGGCTCATCAATGTGATCCAACCGATCTATGATTAGCCTGGCCACCTCAGAGGGTATATCTACTGCAGGAGCAGGGAGTGGTTCTTCATCAGACTCGGCATCTTCATCCTCATTATCCTCATCAGAACTAGCCGCAGGAACTACGGTTTTCAGTTGTCGGACTAATTCACCGTCACGCAGAACATAACCCATATTGTGACAAATAGAGTGAGTGGTATAAATGTCGGCCTCCCACATAGTTTGTGAAGATTCTGCTGAAGGATTTAGCTCCATGTACTGGAAAATGGTGGTTAAAGCAGCAGCATATGGTAGAGTTCTATTCCTGTGTTTTATGCTTGTGCACAGATGCTCCAAAATAATTGCTGGAAAATTGATACGGATGCCATCCAAGAGACAATAAATAAGAAACATATGAATTTCTGTAACTTTGTCATGTCCTCCCCCTCTTGGAAGCAAGATGGTAGTAATCATTCTATGAAGAATGTGTTGAACAGGGGGGAAACAATTTGCATTCAACCCAGCAACAGATCGGTCTTCTCGAGCTTCAGAAGTCATGTAAAGATAAATTGTATCTTCAGGAACGAGAATATCTCCAAAGGCATATCCCTCGGGAGAGAGCTGAAAAGCTTCGCCTAGCAGCTGTGGGGAAAGAATAACTTGAACCCCATTGACTTTAGAAATCGGACTTTCACCGGCCATGGATAGGTTGCTATAGAATTGATGCACTAAGTTGGGATACATCCGTCGGTGGCCAGACATGAAAACATCCAAGTTGGGCTGACTGCAAATGACATCAACTAAACTGGGAATATGTTTGCTCAAATTACCAAAGTCCACAGCTCGGGGACGAAGAACTTTTCTGTCCAGCACCTTGCTGGATGAAGATTGGCCGCGAAGAGACGTAGCGTGTGCGGCTTTTCTCGAGCGAATCTCTTGTGCCTTGCTTGATTCTACGCCTTTTCGACACGGACGTCTCCTTGGGGACATCTAAGCAAAAATCGAAAGGGCCACATGATGGGGTTTATATCTTGATGGTTCAACTAGTGAGGAGAGTTATAGAAGAGAGTCTGTGATCCTCCACAAACACCAAGAGCATACCTCAAGAGATCGGAGTGGCAAAGAACGATCCTTGGACCCGTAGAAAGAAACTCACGCGGGGAGCCACCGGAAGATATGCGGCTAGGGTTGGACGATTTTGGAGCCAAAAAGGGGTTGTTAGGGCTTGCAATAGATGGTGGCTGGCTTTCTAGGGGGTTATAAGTTTTTATATAGGCATGGGAGGGGCTAACTTAGGGTTTGAACCCCATTCGCGAACGGCCTGTACGCGGTAGAACCGCGTCGCCGTAATGGGTCGACCCCTGTAAACTCAACCCCAACAGAAGTGGTTTTTGCGAGGGTCGACCCTTGGGGTCGACCCATTCAGTGAAGTTCAGCAAAAATGTGATAAATGTCACCGGATGGCCAAGAGAGACGTTAGGCTCGAGTCCCCAATGTACATACATGTTGGAATCAATAAAAATAAGAGTGTATATAAGGTTTTAGACAATTGGGGAAATGCCACAACCATTTTAAGATCAAAATTTGACGTGCTATTATCCAATTCTCCGGATTTCAGGATTCGGACAGTTTTACTCCATTGATGGCAGGAGAGTGTATTCAAGGTCATAAACGGCCATAGAATTTACAACAGGAA
Source organism: Amorphophallus konjac (assembly GCA_022559845.1). Classification (NCBI taxonomy): domain Eukaryota; kingdom Viridiplantae; phylum Streptophyta; class Magnoliopsida; order Alismatales; family Araceae; genus Amorphophallus; species Amorphophallus konjac. The sequence continues at coordinate 334,404,784 of CM040122.1, read as the reverse complement.
AGAGTGAATATTATATATATAGAAGGAATGCAAGAGCAGACATAGATGACTTATCACGTAATTTGTTTTTGTTCTTTTGATTTTTCACACAACTTGATGTGCATGTATGAGAAGGAAAATATAAACTAGCATATGACTAATGCAAATGGATGCAATGCAGTGACTATACACTTAAAAGCACACAAAATCATGATGCAGACTCTTCTATTCTACAAACCCCTAATTCTCTTCTAAAGGTGGTGAACTTATCTTCACATAGGGGTTTTGTGAAAATGTCGGCTATTTGATGATTTGTCTCGATGAAGCTGATTTCTACATCACCCTTGCTGACATGATCTCTAATGAAATGATGTCTAATTTCAATATGCTTGGTGCGAGAATGATGGACATGATTCTTGGATAGATTAATGGCTGAGGTGTTATCACAAAGAATTGCGGTGTTTTTGAAGGATTCGCCATAATCAATCATTTATTGTTGGATCCAAAGCACCTGGGTAACACAACTACCTACAGCCACATACTCGGCTTCGGCGGTTGATAAAGCCACTGAGTTTTGTTTCTTAGAGGCCCATGAAACCATGCATCCTCCAAGGAACTGGCAATACCCGCTAGTGCTTTTTCGATCCACTTTGCAACCCGCATAATCGGCATCGGAATAAGCAATTAAATCAAGGCTCGAATTACGCGGAAACTATAAACCTAAGTTCACCGAGCCAGCAATATATCTAAAGATCCTTTTCACAGCCGATAAATGCGACTCCTTAGGTTTGGACTAAAAATGAGCACACAAACATACAGCAAATTGAATATCGGGCCGACTAGCAGTTAAGTACAACAAGGAACCTATCATGCTTCTGAAAAGTTTTTGGTCCACAAATTTACCTATTTCATCTTGACCAATTTTTATTGATGTGGACACAGGTGTCGGTTTTGGTTTGGTAGATGCCAAGTCGAACTTTTTCAGCAGCTCCATTGCATATTTTTTCTGATGTATGAACATCCCATCGGCCGTCTGTGTGACCTGCAATCCCAAAAAGAATGTCAGCTCTCCCATAAGGCTCATTTCAAATTCACTTTGCATCAATTTTGTAAAGTCCTTGCTGAGTGTATCCTTGGTTGAGCCAAATATTATGTCATCAACATAGACTTGAACAATTAAGATTTCCTTACCGTTCAACCTTGTGAAAAGAGTTTGATTCACATTACCTCGTTTGAATCCATTCTGTATAAGGAAATCATTCAACCGTTCATACCATGCTCGGGGTGCTTGTTTAAGATCGTAGAGTACCTTGTCTAACTTGTACACATGGTCTGGATACTTTGTGTCCTCATACCCCGGTGGTTGCTCCACGTATACGTCCTCCTGAATAAAACCATTTAAGAATGCACTTTTCACATCCATCTGAAACAGTTTGATATTATTGCAACATGCAAATGCCAAAAGAATTCTCACTGCCTCGAGTCTTGCTACGGGAGCAAAAGACTAATCAAAATCAACTCCTAGTTCCTGGCTATAACCTTTGGCAACAAGCCTTGCCTTGTTTCTAGTTACCACCCCTTGATCATTTGTTTTGTTACGAAAGATCCACTTTGTTCCGATCACTGAGTGGTCTTTAGGATGAGGCACGAGTAACCACACTTTGATCCTTTGGAACTGGTGTAATTCTTCTTGCATAGCCAAGATCCAGGAATCAGTCTTTAAAGCATCTTCAAGGGAGTGAGGTTCAGATTGTGAAAGTAATGCAATATAATCCAGATTCTCAACTTCCCTGAATGAGGAACGCGTTCTTATTCCTTCTTCTACATTGCCAATGACGACTTCCGGTGGGTGATCTTTTGCAAAAGTCCATTATCGAGGCAGCTGTAGTTCACTCAGAGTTTGCTGATTTTCATCATCCTTTTGTTGTTCTTCACCTCCTGATTTGTTTGCTTCCTTTGAGAGCTCTTCGGTGGCATCCTCTTCTGATTCTTCTTCCTACAAGACATGCTTTTCATTAGTGTCCTTGGATGATGATTCATCAACAATAACATGGGGACTTTCCTCAACTACAAGAGTTCTCAAGTTATACACTCGATAGGCTCTTGAGTTAAGGGAGTATCCGAGAAATATCCCCTTGTCACTCTTGGGGTCAAACTTTGCCAAATCCACCTTACCGTTATTATGGATGTAACAGATGGAGCCAAATGGTTTAAAGTAAGAAATATTTGGTTTTTTACCTCGATATAGCTCATAAGGTGTTTTCTTTAACAATGGCCTTACAACGGCTCGGTTTATTATGTAGCATGCTGTATTGACGGCTTCAGCCCAGAAATACCTTGGAAGGTTGTTTTCATTTAGCATGGTTCTTGCCATTTCAACAAGTGTCATGTTCTTCCTCTCTACGACCCCTGGTGCGGACACCCGAGCAGTTGAGCGGCGCGACACGCCGAGCCCCCGGTACCACACACGGAGCACGACTCGAGCCACCTCAGCATCCATCTGGCTCGGAGACAGCCTGGAGACTCCCCCATGAGTCCCGGCATTTATCATATTTAGTTAGACTTTATTTGTGTTTAATGTGTGTTTACTTCATTTTATTCGGTATGTAATTTTGATTGTAAGAGGGGCTTATTTGTAAAAATGGGACCCCTGGGCCCCACGGGATCCCAGGCCCCCTCCCATTGATCCACCTCATCCCTAGGGCCCCATGTGGGGTCGGTCAACCATTCAAATGGTGGCTTCTAGAAGGGTGGGCCAAGTGGGGGACATTGGAATGAAAATGCCAACAATTCCAACCCACCCCCCACCTACCATGTCCCCCCTTGCCTCCCTAATCAATGGGCTGCCCCCCCTTGTATTTTTAATTTTAATTTTTTTGGATGGTCACATGCAATCCCATCCCTCCATCTCCCATCCCTAGATCCAACGGTTGAGGATTGATTAGACATGTAACCTATATATGCTTGTAATTTTCATTTTTGAGGAATTAATGCCATTTGAACTTGGAAAATCCTTGGAGCAGCCCTTGGGCACCCCCCCTCTCCCTCTCCCCCTCTCCCCCTTGCAGCTTAGAAGGCTACCTTCCGGAGGTGTGACTCCTCCCTATCGGTTCCGGTCATCATCGCCGCCGCCACGAGCCGCCACCGCACCGCCATCGCGACTGTCGGAGTTCTACCTTCTACCTGCAGCAGCCCCTTCCACGAAATTCTGCAGTCAGCCACGAGCTCAGATCGACTTGGGATTTTGAGGGGATGTTCTAGAGGTGTTCCCCACATTCTAAAAAAATTGGTGGGTCATAATTATTCTATTTAATAATTTCCCATTTTCGTCCAATCTCATTTCCCAGATCTATCTACTTGCTGTTTCAATTTCCACCCGCCCTGTGTTTCCCATGTTCGGACCCCTTTGTGATTTTTTCTAGGGATCCAAATTTTACTGGGCGTTCTGTCCACCCACCCCTCCTTTCACGAATTTTCCTGATTTTTGATCAGCCCTACACCTATTTGTCAAAATTCGTTCTCAGAGCTAGCTACAGTGCTGTCCACCTGTTTCCAGATCCGACCTCTATCCAGTGTAAACATCATATCAATTCGTAGACACCTCCAATCAGTCCACAAAAAATATTTTCATCTTCCTTGTGCAAAATTCTATAACTTTCATGAAGAGCTCAGAAGCTGAATCGGAGGTCTACTAGGCAGTCAACGACAGTTCTCAGACAAGTTCCCTGCAGATCTGAGATTTCTGGTACTGTACAACAGGAACTTGAAAATTCAATAAAGTTTAGATTCGACCAGATCCAACAGATCTCTCTGGATCTAAATTGAAGGATTTGAAGATAGCTTTCCAACGATAGCTCATGCGCCCCGATCCGACGTCGCGATTGATTGCAGCGGCCATTCTTGCCGGAGCGCGCAGCGGAAAATAGAACTGGAAATCCGTGGGCTATTAGTTCAAGAGTTGGGAATCGGGGCCGATCGACCCCCGATCGGTGTTTCCGGCAGACCGCCGTCCGTGGAGGCGCGCCACCAGGGGTCTCCATCATAGTGGGCCCCACCCCAGCAGGCCGAGAGGACAGCGCCACCCGTGGGCCCCACGGACCCGTAGATCGCGCCATCCGGACAGCACGAAAATGCGGAGTTCGGCACCGCCGGGCGACATCAAGATGCTGCCCGTCAACCCGATTCGCGTGATTCCCGGGCCCCACATGTGACCTATTACCTCCCTACGTAGAGTGGGTCAAATATTTGTACCGCTGTAAAATTGTTTAACCGGGAGTCCGTAAATTGGCCGGGGTTGTCTTCGCCACGCCGGGTGCGTGGAGGTAAAGGTCTCAACTTCTCGGCATTCACTTGCTAGTTTAGTATATGGTCTTTTGCCGCTGCCGAGAGCGATAGGTACTAGCCCGTGAGTCCATGTCACCGCTGTGAGTGTGAGAGTGACCCGTCCTGTGACTCGATCCGAGTCCGAAAGTGAGTCGACTACCCGTGAACTCTTTCGGTTCTTCAACCGCGCACGATCCGCGTTTCCCTCGCTTGGGACGACGAGTGAGCTTACGTTTCTGTTAGCGACGTATAGCCCATAGGAGCTCTCCATGTCGGGCCTAGTGTCTCTCCCATCATGTGTTGCTGGTCGTGTCCGCATCTAGAGTCCGAGGTTCATACCACGTAGAGTCGGTCCCCGTGTCCGTCCCGCATCAGTTTGGTATCAGAGCCAGGTTGAGTCTAGGGTAGTCGTTGCATAAGTCTTGCATAGTCTAAGTCAAGTCTAGGATCATCATTATTTTCAAAACAAAAAAAGGGTGTTTTAAAATTGCATTTCATCCCGATAATCTGGTATCTTAAAATGTGTTGTCCGAACGTTAGGCTATGCCTATCGGGAAGGCCGCACACTTGCGGGAGTGATCTTCGGATCGATTAACTCCGCCACGTACCGGATATGGGTTTAGGTCTAGATACATTAGTCGGTGTTTGCATCAGTTTGTGTCTCCTAGTTCGTGTGTATTCCAATAAGAGTCAGTCGGTCTTGTCCAAGTGTCGGCATGTGTAACATGTAGTTCCCCAATTTCCCATGGATTCCCCATCGCCCAGGCGATATGACCGTTGGCCCACCCATGGGCTTGGCAACCATCCTCTCCGCTTCTGTAGGCCTGAAGCCTCAGATTTTTTTGGCTCTAATGACCCGGGCATCTACCTCAAGTGGGAGGCCACCATGGACACATACTTTGATTGTTATACCATGTCCGAAGCCGGGCAATTCTATTTTGCCAAGGAGAGGCTTCTACACGAGGCCGCCGAAAAGTGGGACCACATTGAGCGCTTGAGAGAGGTTAGGAGGCAATGGCCCATCGAATCATGGTGGGACATGAAGAGAGAGCTTAGGAAGGTCTACATGCCCCAACTGGTCACCTCCAACCGGCCCCACCCAATCACTTCCAACCAAGTGGGTCATAGTCAGAGGCAAAGAGCCCCACACGTAGATGAGCCAAGACCCAATCCTAGGACGGTTGACTACGGGCGAATCCAGCATGATATCCCTATTCCAACCCACTCCGTTGCCAAACTTATGCAAATGATTTTGGACCGGTTGGATGGGGTGGATAGGACACGTACTCTTAGTGATGTACTCCTACCCGAGCCTAAGGAGGTCATCGCCGGTAGTCTTAACCCGGCCCCATCAACGGAGTCCCCAAGCCCTCTCCCCATCATGGAGGATGCCCACTCCCCATCCGAGGGTGACAATTCATCAAGGCCTTCACCCATGGAACTCCATACGGAGCCCATCGTGCTCCTAAAGGGTGAGGTAATTATTGAGGAGCCATTAGCTAGTTGGCTAAGGAAGGGTTTATTCCTAGATACCACACTCCCTTGCTACCCTCCCATAGAACCAACCCTACAGATAGTGTCCACCACAGCTTTTAGCACCACTTGCCAATCCTCTTACTTTGTGGACACTATCAATGACCTACTTAAGGGATTAAGTAGGCAAATGGAGCTGACCAGTCTGTTGGCTCTCAGGCCCGACCCACCTAGGTGCCTTCGCTTCATATACCCATCCTTGAGTTCTATCACCTCTGTCTGCACGGTGGGTCCTTTCACCAGTGAGCTCATCTTGCTCTTACCTCTACCAGACGAGCTCCACCACTTTCCCTTCCATGACTCCTTCTCTCCCATAGGGAAGTCCCCCCATCCTAGGGAGACGGCTATTTTCCTGATCCCCTCAGGTGACGAGGGGTTGGCTTACATTGGGGATTTCTACCCAGGGTCAAAAGAGAGCAACATCACTGGATCCATAACTCTTCTTGATCCTTTTGATCCTTTTCCATGGGAATTCATCACGGTAGGTCACACTTTCCTTCTTCTAATCCTCCCTATGCCGGCCGAGCCCGACTTCATTCCCATTTGCCCAAGGGAGGAATCTTACTTTCTACCCATGACTGTCGTCCCACCTCTCGCAATGAATGAAGGTGATCATTTACACCTCCAGGATTTCCAAATGTGGGACAGTGATTTGTGGAAGCCTAGTCCGAGGGGTCATACCTTCTTTGATCCCTTCGACCCATTCTCTTGTGGACCCCATGACCCACCATATTTACTCCACCTTTTTGAGAGAGTCCACCATCATACCCCCACCGTCTCATCTTCCTTCATGGATGAAGGAGATCAACAACACCTTCTAGACTTCCACACATGGGATCTTGAGATGAGGGAATCCATATCGAGGGGTCACACATTCTTTGATCCCTTCGATCCCTTTCTTAGTGGTCCCCTTGGTCCACAATCTCCATTCCACTTCTTTAAGGGAGGTCACCATTATGCCCCTCCCCCATGGACGGGGCCATCGGCACCCACTGAGTCCGTTCACGGGCGAGAGACACCCGACCCTCCTGTCCCACCCAAACCTCCCAAATCCAAAGGACCGTCTTATGGTTGTACCGACATTCAGTCACACTTAGGGTATGCATGGCACACCTTCGGATGTCCTGGACCACCTTGCATATGATTGGGTCGAACTAACATTAGGTTTGTTTAGGGTTGTGTGTGCATCCGTGTGTTTTTTTTTCTTTTGCTAAGCATGTTAGGAGTTTGCATGACGACATTAGTCGTCACATTGAGTCCAGCAATGCACAGTACAAAGAGCTAGCCGATGCTCACCGACACCACCGAGAGTTCCAAGAGGGCGAATATGTCATGATCAGGGTAAGACCTGAGCGGTTTCCCTCCGGAACCGTTAAGAAGTTGCAAGCTCGCAGAGCCGGTCCATTCAGAATGTTGAAACACATTGGATCCAATGCGTACGTTGTGGACTTGCCCGAGGAATACGGTATAAGCTCTACTTTCAATGTATCGGATCTAGTTGCATACAGGGACCCAGTGGTGATCCCTAGTGAGCCTTTCGAGCCATCTCCTCCCCTTGAGAGTGATCCCACACCTGAGTGTCCACATCCAGCCCCCTTGTTACGGCAGCGTGAGCATATAGATCATATACTAGATGAGCAGGTGACAGTTACCAGGAGTGGATCCTACCCGCGCTACTTAGTGCGATGGAGAGGACGGCCCGCTACCGAGGACACGTGGATCACACATGGAGAGTTGCAGCGGATTGATCCGGACCTTCTGGAGCGATACAGGAGCGATGTAGACCCTTACTCGACAGGGTTGAGTTTCTCCCACCCGGGGAGAATTGGTGCGGACACCTGAGCAATTGAGCGGCGCGACACGCCGAGCCACCGATACCGCACACGGAGCACGACTCGAGCCACCTCAGCATCCATCTGGCTCGGAGACAGCCTGGAGACTCTCCCATGAGTCCCGGCATTTATCATATTTAGTTAGACTTTATTTGTGTTTAATGTGTGTTTACTTCAATTTATTCGATATGTAATTTTGATTGTAAGAGGGGCTTATTTGTAAAAATGGGACCCCTGGGCCCCACGGGATCCCAGGCCCCCTCCCATTGATCCACCTCATCCCTAGGGCCCCATGTGGGGTCGGTCAACCATTCAAATGGTGGCTTCTAGAAGGGTGGGCCAAGTGGGGGACATTGGAATGAAAATGCCAACAATTCCAACCCACCCCCCACCTACCATGTCCCCCCCTTGCCTCCATAATCAATGGGCTGCCCCCCCCCCCTTGTATTTTTAATTTTAATTTTTGTGGATGCTCACATGCAATCCCATCCCTCCATCTCCCATCCCTAGATCCAACGGTTGAGGATTGATTACACATGTAACCTATATATGCTTGTAATTTTCATTTTTGAGGAATTAATGCCATTTGAACTTGAAAAATCCTTGGAGCAGCCCTTGGGCACCCCCTCTCTCCCTCTCCCCCTCTCCCCCTTGCAGCTTAGAAGGCTACCTTCTGGAGGTGTGACTCCTCTCTATCGGTTCCGGTCATCATCGCCGCCGCCACGAGCCGCCACCGCACCGCCATCGCGACCGTCGGAGTTCTGCCTTCTACCTGCAGCAGCCCCATCCACGAAATTCTGCAGTCAGCCACGAGCTCAGATCGATTTGCGATTTTGAGGGGATGTTCTAGAGGTGTTTCCCACGTTCTAAAAAAATTGGTGGGTCATAATTATTCCATTTGGCAATTTCTCATTTTCGTCCAATCTCATTTCCCAGATCTATCTGCTTGCTATTTCAATTTCCACCCGCCCTGTGTTTCCCATTTTCGAACCCCTTTGTGATTTTTTCTAGGGCTCCCAATTTTACTGGGCGTTCTGTCCACCCACCCCTCCTTTCACGAATTTGTTTGATTTTTGATCAACCCTCCACCTATTTTTCAAAATTCATTCTCAGAGCTAGCTACAGTACTGTCTACCTGTTTCTAGATCCGACCTCTGTCCAGTGTAAAAATCATATCAATTCGTAGACACCTCCAATCAGTCCAAAAAAAATATTTCCATCTTCCTTGTGCAAAATCCTATAACTTTTGTGAATAGCTCAGGAGCTGAATCGGAGGTATACTAGGCAGTCAATGGCAGTTCTCAGACAAGTTCCCTACAGATCTGAGATTTCAGGTACTATACAACGGGAACTTGAAAATTCAATAAAGTTCAGATCCGACCAGATCCAGCAGATCTCTCTAGATCTAGATTGAAGGATTTGAAGAGAGCTTTCCAATGATAGCTTATGCGCCCCGATCCGACGTCGGGATTGATCGCAGCGGCCATTCTCGCCGGAGCGCGCGCCAGAAAACAGAACCAGAAATCCGTGGGCTATTAGTTCAAGAGTTGGGAATCGGGGCCGATCGACCCCCGATCGGTGTTTCCAGCCGACCGTCGTTCGTGGAGGCGCGCCACCAGGGGTCTCCATCACAGTGGGCCCCACCCCAGCAGGTCGAGAGGACAGCGCCACCCAAGGGCCCCACGGACCCGTAGATCGCGCCGTCCGGACAGCACGAAAATGCGGAGTTCGGCACTGCCGGGCGACATCAAGATGCTGCCCGTCAACGCGATTCGCGTGATTCCCGGGCCCCACATGTGACCTATTACCTCCCTGCGTGGAGTGGGTCAAATATTTGTACCGCTGTAAAATTATTTAACCGGGAGTCCGTAAATTGGCCGGGGTTGTCTTCGCCACGCTGGGTGCGTGGAGGTAAAGGTCTCAACTTCTCGGCATTCGCTTGCTAGTTTAGTATATGGTCTTTTGCCGCTGTCGAGAGCGATAGGTACTAGCCCATGAGTCCATGTCACCGCTGTGAGTGTAAGAGTGACCCGTCCTGTGACTCGATCCGAGTCCGGAAGTGAGTCGACTACCCGTGAACTCTGCCAGTTCTTCAACCGCGCATGGTCCGTGTTTCCCTCGCTTGGGACGACGAGTGAGCTTGCGTTTCTGTTAGCGACGTATAGCCCATAGGAGCTCTCCATGTTGGGCCTAGTGTCTCTCCCATCATGTGTTGCTGGTCGTGTCCGCATCTAGAGTCCGAGGTTCATACCACGTAGAGTCGGTCCCCGTGTCCGTCCCGCATCAACCCCATTTTGTTCGGGGGTCCTTAGTGCGGAGAAGTTGTGTATATAACCTTGATCCCTGCAAAAATTACTGAACTCATGGTTGTCAGATTCCCTACCATGATCACTTCTCATGGTCTTGATGCACCATCCTTTTTCATTCTGAACCATCCTGCAAAATGCCTCAAACTCCATCAAAGCATCACTTTTGTTTGAGAGAAAATACACCAAGCTATATCTAGTAAAATCATCCACAATCACAAATCCATATAGCTTACCACCCAAGCTATGTGTTCGGCTTGGTCCAAAAAGATCTATATGGATCAATTCAAGGGGCTTAGAGGTGGTTACATCACTTTTACATTTAAAGGATGTTCTTGTCTATTTGCCCTTGCTGCATGCCCTACAGATTCCTTCATTGACCAGCTTCAACTTGGGTAAGCCAACAACCAGATTTTTCCTGAACAACTTCATCATCACATTGAAACTAGCATGCCCAAGACGGCGATGCCACAACCATACATCATCAGAATTTTTAGCAACTAAGCAAAGATTTTTATGTGAAAGATCATCAAGATCAATCATATAAACATTGTTGTGTCTAAGCCCTATGAACTTGATTTCATTGGTGTTTCTATCTACCCCAGTGCAGTGAGTAGAATCAAAAGACACATTGCAACCTTTGTCACAGAGTTGACTTATACTTAGAAGATTGTGATGCAGGCCTTTGACAAGCAAAATATTTTCAATGACTTGAGTTTGGTTCTTACCTATCTTACCTTCTCCAACAATTTTTTCTTTATCTTTACCTCCAAAAGCTACCACCCCACCATCTTTGTCTTGCAGGTCTGCAAACATTTCCTTGTTTCCCGTCATATGCCTTGAACATCCACTATCCAAGTACCATTTGTTCTTTTGAACTCCAAGGTAGACCTGCAAATACAAAGAGAATACTTATGGGGTTTTTGGTACCCAAGCAAGCTTGGGTCCTCGGTGGTTAGGCAGAAAAGGCCTGTATGATCTATTCATTATTCTTGCAAAAGTTTCATCATCAAATCTCATGGTTCTGCACTCATACATATCATGGCCTAATCTTCCACAATAAAAGCATGTAGTGATTCTGTTGTCATGGTTTCTTTTCCTGTTCACATTTGTAAATGAGCTATGCATCTGTATGTTAGATGATGAGGCATATGTGGTTCGTGAAACCCATGGAGTCATGTGGGTTTTGGACTGAGATTTGTTTCTCTTCTCAAAAGTAGGTAGATAACTTTCTACATGAGGACCTACACAAGTGTTCATCACATGTTTCCCCTTGTTTAAGACAGCAAGAGCATTTTTCAACTCATCTATCTCAATCATCAAAGATTCAATTCTCTTTTCAGCTGTTTCCTTGGTTTGAATGCAAGCAGTCATTTACAACTTTTCTTTTTCTAATTTGCTCTTCAATTTTTCATGCATTTTAACAAGATTGGATTGATCCTCTCGCATGCAAGAACTCTCCTCTTCAAACAATTCAATTTTAGACAGAAGACTTTCATTCTCATATTTGAGATTCTCATTTTCAGAATCCATGACATTACAATTCTCACAAGGATTTTCAGCATGCACAGCTTGTTCCAATTTCTTTTTCAGAAGTTTATTTTCAGATTTTAATTTTTTGCATTTTCCATATAATGATTCATATGCAATCTGCCATTGTTCACAAGTAAGAGATTCAGAGTCTACCTCATTTGAGTTATCTCCATCTACCATGAAACACAAGTTCTGGACTAATTCATCCAGTTCATCCTCATTTCCGGATCCTTCCTCATCTTCATCGCTCCATGTGGCGACCATGGCTTTGGATTTCTTGAATTTTCCTTTCTTGAATCTCTTTGCCAACTCCGGGGATTCTCCCCGCATGTGACCAGGTTTCTTGCATTCATAGTAGATTACTTCATCCTTCTTGCTGCTTTCATTCTTCTTAAACCCTTGCCTTCTTGGTCCTTTTCTAAACTGACCTCCAAACTTCCTGGTATTCTTAACAAATTTTCTTGCTCTTCTGGTGATCATAGCAACAAGCTCCTCATATTCAGTATTGGCCATGGATCCTTCCTCACTTTCATCAGACTCTTGTGGGTTTACCTTCAGTGCCAATATTGTGGCAACCTTCTTCTTCTTGTTATCCTCCTCGCTCCTTTTGATGTTGATTTCATATGTCATCAGTGAACCAACTAACTCGTCCAAAGTCAGAGTGCTGAGATCTTTTGAGTCTTCGATCACTATGGCCTTTGTGTGCCACTGTGGTGATAGAGATCTCAGTACCTTCCTCACAAGATCACGGTTTGAATATTCCTTGCCAAGAGCCTTCAAACCATTTGTGATTTTCATCAGTCTCGCGAATATTTCAGAAATGGTTTCTTCTAGCTTCATCATAAACAATTCATAATCCCGGACCAATAGATTTTCTTTGGTCTCCTTGACTTCAGAAGTTCCTTCATAGATCAAGCGTAGTTTGTCCCACAATTCCTGTGCAAAGGAACACATAGATATGCGTGAGTATTCATTCGGATGGATAGCACACTGAATTATATTCATGGCCTTAAAGTTAGCTAAGCACTTATTGATATGGTCGTCATCCCAATCATCTTCATTGTCAGGCAACTTATAAGGACCTTTGTTGATAACATTCCACACTTCATAATCTTGTGCACGCAAGAAAACATACATTCTATTTTTCCAGTAAGTGTAGTTTGTTCCATCAAAAAATGGAGGCCTGTGCACTGAATGCCCTTCGGGCATCATCCCTCTGTTTGCCATAGAAAGAGATCTGCTCTTCGACAGTGAGGTCGGGCAATACAGAGACCAAAGCTCTGATACCAATTGTTGGGTCCCGAAAGGTGGCAATCAAGAGGGGAGGGGTGAATTGATTGGGTAATAAAAATTATTTACCTAAAGATGCACACAAGTAATCGACAATTATAGGACAGAAATATTTCTAAAGCAAACAAGCACTCAATCTCACCGGAACAAGATCTCTCTCTCGTGAGAACTGAAAGAAGTCGTGAGTGAGGTATGGCACTACAAGAGATCACTCAGCTAAGCGAGTAGCCCACTCGATGCAAAGAATGAAAAACCAAACCACAATGGAAGCACAAGATTCTTAGGTGGTTCGGGTACACGAATGTGTCCCCTACATCCACCCCTCACACGGAGGATTAATGCTCCACTATGACGTGAGCCACACACACACTGAATAGACAGCCAACACACACACAGTAGCCTATCTTGGCCACTACACACACACACACACTCTCGTGTCACAGAACACGAGCACACACATACGAATGTGTTTCAAGAGATTCTAAGAGTACATCAGATGTTCAATACTAAACAACAAGTACTTGAAGAGTTTAGAGCAGAATAGTTATTTAGAGATAGAACTCCCCCTTTCTCTTCTTCAAATGTTCTTTGATGCTTCTGCAGGATGAAGAACGAACTTGAAGCAAGTGTGAAGTATTGCAGCAAGAACAAAGGTTGGATCTTGATTTCAGATGCAACTTTTAGTTGTATATGATCTTGGGCTTTGATTCAAGCTTCTTCCTTTCGATTTCAGCTTCAGAGCAAGGTGGAAGAGGGCTTGAGAGCTACAGCTCCAAACCTGCACACACAAAATAGAACTCCAATCAACTTAGGGCAGATCTCACCTCTCATCCTATTTATTTAATGCCACTAGGGTTTATTTAATTGATTAGGATAGTCAAAGACAGCTTGGGAACCAGATCCACATTTTGTGGAATATTTTGTGGAAGTTAGACTCGGATTGGAAGACTTTAGATGCATGGGAACGAAAGTCAAACACGGCGGCTGGAGGTCGGAACTGAAGGGGTCGACCCCTCGAAGAGGGTTTTCAACGACAAGAGCAATGGGTCGACCCACAATCTACAAACATCTGGTATGATGAAGTATTACAGGGGTCGACCCTTGGGGTCGACCCTCGAAGAGGGTTAAGCAACCCTGGAGTAATGGGTCGACCCTCGTGCTCACAGACTCTGGTGGAGGAATTTTGCAGGGGTCGACCCTAGGGGTCGACCCTCACACCTGAAGGGGTCGACCCTTGGGGTCGACCCATGCACCAGAAATAACAGAAGTGAGACGAAGACCACAAAGATGTGGTGCCAACCAAGTGTATGACGAAATAGAGAACATACCACTGAAAAGCATGAATCTAAGGCATGAATGATGAAGACCCAATAAAATATACCTTAGACAAGAGTGTTGCTCTATTAACCACTAAACACAAGGGTTGAAAACCAACAAGGAACAGAGACAAAAAGAGTTAGGATGGATCTCACCAAATGTTCTTGTATCATTCAATTCATAAACCGCCTTCTTGCCCCCGTCAAGACATATATTCTGCGTTAACTTTGGCGATTGTAAATAGAAATAAAACTTCTTACCTCAAGAAGTGATTTCTAAACTCCCAAAGCTTCTCATCTCATCAAGTGTACAACAATTCCATAATTTATCAAGGCATTCAAGTTAGAACACATAGATATGGAATGATTTAGTCATCATCAAAATCTATCACGATTGTCCACTAAGAGGGGGTTCAACAGTAGCTTCACTCATCTGGCCTTAGGGTCCATTACCTCCGTGTGCACCGTGGGTTGTGTCACCACGGAGATCCTCTTGTTCCTCCCTATGTCGGCCGAGCCCGACTTCATTCCCTTTTGCCCAAGGGAGGAATCTTGTTTTTTTCACATGACCACCGTCCCATTCACCATGACGGATGAAGGTGACCGCCCACACCTTCAAGAATTTCACAATTGGGACCGTGTCATATGGGAGCCCATCTCATGGGGCCATACCTTCTTTGACCCTTTTGACCTCTTCACTAGTGAACCTCCCGAGCTATCATATTCACTCCACTTCTTCCAAGGAGTTCACTATCACACCCCTACCCCTCGGTCTAGTTGGCAAGCCTTACCTACGTCTAAGGGTGATGACGATGGTAGTTTTGGATCTCCTAGCCCTTCCCCACCTAAATCCCATAAGCCGCCAATGCATGAGTGGTACATCTTAGGATGTCTAGGAGTCCTCCATTCCGTCAACCATCGAGTACATCTAGTGTATGCATGGCACATATTCGGGTGTCCTGATCCACCATCGCCTATGCGTAGGTCGGACTAACATTATGTTTGTTTATGGTCTTTATGAGTCTTTGTTTCGTTTGTCTGTCGTGTGTCTATGCATACGTCGAGTCGAGTCGGTTTGTACGCTCGCGTTGTTAGTCCCTTTCGAGTATGAGACTTGTCGGACTTTGGGATCGGTTCTACTTTACATATCGGATCTAGTCACATAAGGGACAAGCGGTGATTCCTAGTGAGTCTTTGAGCCGCCTCCCTCCTTTGAGAGTGACCCCACCCCGGAGTGTCCACCTCTAGCCTCACTCCCCAACAGCGTGTGCATATCGAATCTATACGGGATGAGCAGGTGTCGATTACTTGGAGTGGAGCGTACTCCGCGCTTCCAGGTTCGGTGACGCATCCGCCGGAGCTACTCGAGCAGCCACACCCCTTACTCGACGGGGTCAAGATCTTACCACCTAGAGAGAATTGATGGGGACATCAGAGCAAGAGCACTGACATTTTAATTTACATTTGTGTCATTTAGTTTATTTTTATATCCTTGGGAAAGCATATGTGCAATTGTAAGGCTTTATAAGCCAATTTATCATTCCCTAGGATTCTTTGGGTTTTTGTGCAAAATGTCAGTAGGACCAGCAAGGGGGCCCTCACTCCTTCCCCATTGGTCCACCTAAGCCACAGGGGTCCACGTGGGGCTGGTCAACTGCCCTAGGTGGCTTCTAGATGGTTGGACCATTCAAAGGAGACAAATGGACCAAAATGTCCAAGATGCCAATCTACAAGTCAAGGGGGCGCCCCCCTCTTAATACTTGTTTAATGTGGTTCCAAACCACATGGGAGAATAAGATTTGAACTCTCTCTTTTACCCCTCCCAATTCTAGATCTAGGTTATTTAGAGTCTTTTTACATTTATTATAAATAGCTTGTATTTCACATTTAATAGATTTAATGAAGTGAAAATTTATGAAATTTGGTTGGAGCTCCAAGGAGGGTGCGCCCCTCTCCCCTCTCTCCCTGCTGTTCTTCTTCTTCCTCCAGCATTCTAGGGTGTGAGACCCTTTCTACCTCTCCCTCTCATCCTCTGAATTCTGATTCTGCCGCCGCCGCCATCGCACTGCCATCGCGCCGCCGTCATCATCGCCGGAATTCTGTCCAAATCAGGATAGTACCTCATCTCCGTAATTTTATCTTTTTTTATTGTTGTCTGATCGAGCCCAAACTTTGAGAGCTTGTTCTACCTGTCTCCCTTAACCTCCAGTTCAAATTTCGTGTCATTTGGACATCTTTTAGTATTTTTCCCATATTTCTTGTTTCCCCCCTGTAATCTACCATTCTGCAGATCCAAGGGATAGTATCACCCTTTCATATTTTTTCCACCCCTTTATAAATTTCTAAAAAATCCACAAAAATTTCTCAATGTTCCTCACGTTCCCCCCTACCTCCCATAATTTTTTCAGCCCCTGAAAAAATCATTTACCCCTTGATCAAAGGTCCGTTTCAGGCAGATCCCTTCTGTCCTGAGTGTCTGTAAACCGACCTACAGAAAAAAAATAGTCTTGTAGAGCCTCCCATTTATCATCCCTTTGTTGGATCGACCTAAAAAATTTATATGTTGTAGATCTGGGAGTCCTCTTTCCAACGCCACCAGTCTTGCCTCGATATGATTTCAGATCTGAGAGAATTAATTTCTGCAGTTGAGGCGCGCAGATCTGTTCCTTGTGCAGGTCTGAAATTACAGTCCGGGAGAAATTCACAAACAAATATCAAAAATCAACTTCAAGAGTTGCCACTCCCAAGAATCGACCAGGGACGTCCTGCCAACGTTCCAGCCAAGTGGCGCCTCCAGAAGATCTCAGGAAGGTGACGTTCCTTTGGAGGCCAAGGCTTGCTGTCCAGTGAGTCAGAACCGAGTCGGTGCAGTACCGAGTCGGACCAACAGGCCGAGTTCGCCCCAAACGCCCGTCCAACTTGCTGCCCGTCAACCCAGGATCGGTCCTCCCGGGCTCACTTGTAGCCCTTTACCTCCCTGCGTGGAGTGGGCAAAATAATTCACCATTGTAATTAAGTTTTAACCGTTGTTACCGAGAGTTACCGTAACTGGCCGGGGTCGTCTTCCCCATGCCCGGAGCGTGGAGGTATCGTGTTCGCTCTCTTACTCGACATTTGCTTTACTCGTATTTATTCGTATATGCCGCTGCATGTGATAGGTAACTAGCTCGATATCTATTTTTATCACCGCTGCGAGAGAGCAAGAGTGACCCGTCCCGTGACTCAATCCGAGTTAACGCGGAAAAGCCGATACCCGAGACTCACTACCAATTTCTCAACCGCGCACGGTCCAACGTTTCCCTCGCATAGGGACGATCGCGAGCTAGAGTCCCAGGTCGCGTGTCTGTCCCGCATCACCTCGCGTGCTTCTCAGCTGGGACGTACAGCCTACCTCTGAACCTCACAGCTCCATCCTCACCAAACTCCACCTCGGCCATTGACAAGATTTGAGACAGCTCGGGGTCAGCACGCTGAGCCTCAGTTACCTGACGATGAATAGCTAGCGTGATAGTCATGCTCGCAAGGACAGTTGAACCCTAATCCCGTGGGATCTTGAGCCTAAAAGTCATGGCCGGCACCTGCTCCCATAACCTCCACTTCCTCAACAACATCCGACTGACCACCACTTTCGTACTCAAGGTGTCAGCTATGACATTCATCCTGTCAGGCTGATACGACAGAGTAAAATCATAATCCTTCATATACTCCATCCACCTCCTCTACCTGAGGTTAAGATCCTTCTGGGTAAACACATACCTCAAACTCTGATGGTCAGTGAAAATCTCGAACTTCTCACCGTACAGATAATACCTCCAGATCTTTAGGGCGAAAATCACCGCTGCCAACTCAAGATCATGAGTGGGGTAGTTCTCCTCATGTGGCTTCAACTGCCGAGATGCATACGCCACAACTCTACCATGTTGCATCAGCATGGTGCCCAAACCTATCCTGGAAGCATCCGTACATACCACGAAACCTCCCGATCCAGAAGGTAATACCAACACCGGAGCGGTGGTGAGCAATCTCTTCAGCTCCATAAAGCTCCGCTCACACTCTTCTGTCCAGACAAACGACACATCCTTTCGCATGAGTCTGGTCATCAGGGCCACAATATGAGAAAAATGCTGGATAAATCTCCTATAATAGCCTGCAAGCCCCAAAAAGCTCTGAATCTCCGTGAAAGAACTCGGCCTCGGCCACTACACCACAACCTCGACCTTGGTCGGGTCCACGGAAACACCCTCACCAGAAATCACGTGCCCCAAAAAATACACCTCTTAAAGTCAGAACTCACACTTGCTGAGCTTGGCATACAGCTAGTGATCTCGCAAGATCTACAACACAACCCTCAAATGATGCACATGCTCCTCAATAGACCGCGAATATATAAGGATGTCATCCACAGACACGACCATGAACTGGTCTAGATACAGACGGAACACCCTATGCATCAAATCCATAAATGCTGCGGGGGTATTGGTGAGCCCAAACGGCATCACCAAAAACTCATAATGTCCATACCTCGAGCAGAACGCAGTCTTTTCAATGTCAGACTCTAGGATCTGCAGCTGGTAATAACTTGACCTCAAATCGATCCGTGAAAACACTTGGGCCGACTGAAGCTGATCAAACAAGTCATCGATCCGAGGTAACGGATACTTGTTCTTAACAGTCGCCTGGTTGAACTGCCGATAGTCAATGCACAATCTCAGACTACCATCCTTCTTCTTCACAAACAACACGGGCGCATCCCAAGGGGAAAAGCTAGGATGAATATACCCCTTGGCCAGCAACTCTTGCAACTGTGCCTTCAACTCTCTCAACTCAGCCGGTGCCATTCGGTAAGGGGCCTTCGACAAAGGCGCCATACCTGGTACCACCACAATCACGAAATCAATCTCCCACTGCGGTGGCAACCCTGGCAACTCCTCAGGAAAAATATCAGAAAACTCGCACACAACTAGAATATCCTCCACTTCTGGACACTGTCGATCAACCAGAACCACTGAAGCGAGAAAACCCTGACACCCCGCCTTAAGCAATCTACGAGTCTTAATGGCCGAAATAAGAAAACGGGAAGAGGAAGACCGGATACCTTGGTAGTAGAAAGTGGGTCTGCTAGGATGCTGGAAGTAGACCCTCTTCAAGCTGCAATCCACCAGGACACGATGGGCCTCGAGCCAATCCATGTCCAAAATCACATCAAAGTCTCGAAGCGGTAATGCATAAATCCTGGCCGGTAAATTCCGCCCATCCACCCACACAGGCACCCTCTCAAGGTAATACGGGATGAGCATGAAATCACCGGTAGGCAACTCCACTGCCAGGTCACAAGACACCTCGGTCACCGACTCCTCGGCACTCTGAGCAAAATCCTCCGAAATGAACGAATGGGATGCACCAGAATCAAACAAAACTCGAGCTGTCCAACCCATAATCGGAATAGTACCTTTCACTAACTGCGACGTCTCAGCCTCTACTTGGGTCATATGTGTAACTCGACCTCGGGATCTCTGCCTCCCCACGGTAGCCGATCGAGTCAACTGCGGAAACTGACCATGCTGCTGGTACTGCTGCGGTTGTGGTGGTAACTGCTGAGGCTGGAACTGCTGCTGCTGTTGAAAGTCGTGCGGCTGACGTGGTCTCTGCGGACAGTCACATACCATGTGCCCTGGCTGGTCACACCTGAAGCAGATCACGGGCGTGGGGCACTGCCTGCCTGGATGAGAATCGTCGCACCGAGGACACCCGCCCTGAGAACCACTCACTGAACCCTGGCGCTGGTAGGGTGAGAGCTGCTGAACACTGCTCGTCGATACCTGCCCTAGATCTCTACGATCTCGACGCCTCCTACCAAAACTGGCTTCCTTGAATAGATTCTTAAGCTTCGATCCAATGGACGACGAATCTGCCGCTGACGTCACGGACGGAGATGCCCCTGAACTGCCCGCTGAGGGCTCGACAATACTCTGCTGCTGCACGGCCGTCGGCTGACTAAAACCCATCTGTGTCTGGCCTGCACTGCCCTGACCTTGAGTTCTCTGTAAGTCTCTCTCCAACGCTGCTGCTTCTCCCCAAACTGCATCCGGGTTGGCCAAACTCGACGCGAGCAGGGGATGCCTCAGCTCTGGCCTCAACCCCCTGACAAATTGCTCGGTCTGCAGCTCCTCATCTATCATGAATTGCGGTGCATAACAGTCCAGCTCAATGAACCTGGATCTATACTGCATCACTGTCATGTCACCCTGGACCAACTCTAGGAACTCGCGCATCCTCTGCAATTTGATGAAGGACAGATAAAAAGCACGCTCAAAAGCCGTGATGAACTCCTGCCACATGATCTACTGAAGAGGACGTGACTGGAACACTGCCCCCCACTCCGACGTCCACCACGTCCGAGCTAACCCCTGCAATCGATGCATAGCCAACACCACCTTCTCCTCCTCAGCACACTCCATCGAACTGAATACCCGCTCCAAGTCATCTAGCCACTCCCTGGACATCTCTGGATCTGGCTGTCTGTTGTAAAGAGGCGGTTGGAACTACAAGAAATCCCTCAGCACACGACCATGGCCACCTTGAGACGACGAACCCTCGCCACCATCACCGCCCTGCTACTGAAGAACATACTGATACATGCCCCGGAAGAACTCCTCTGCTCCAGGAACTCTCGCCTCTTCAGCTGCATCAACTAGAAGCGCTACTCTACTCTGCGCTTCCTGGCCCCCACCTGACTCTCCCTGCTGGGAACGAGTCCCTCTTCTGGGCGCCATAACCTCCTGTTAACAAAAACAATCAGCGGTATCAATAAAACACACGGGGCCCAAAGCCAGTCGCCAACTGTACAGGACATTCATGGACCTTCTGGACCACTGCAATCATTCTAGGTTCTTATGTACCTCCACAACCCCGCTCTGATACCAACTGTAACGACCCGAAATCCGACTACCGGAAAGGAACCGGTGCGACTCGAATCTCGACCCATCACCCACGAGCCCAAAGACTCGTAAGGGTTAAAGGATAGTGTGAGGGTACAAGAGAAGCTAAAATAACTGCAGTGCTAGCACAATAATCTAAAAACAATGCAGAAATAAGATAAATAATCACTAAACAGCTACAAGGTCCAAAGTATCTCATGTCCAATATAAGTACAGTCAACATAAAGAAAAGTACAAGTACACGGGGCATACCCCGGCTCTGGAAAACTGTCGACTAACCCTGGCTATTAGAACCACGCTGAAACTCCGCTGCGCCTCTCGACGACTCCGCCTCACCTGAAAACACAGGGGTGAGCCTCATCTCATTGGCTCAGTAGGGATCCCTCGGACCCCCACCTAACAGTGAGGAAAACAAGACAATAAGGCGCGAACAAACACGAAAGGTAATGCTACCTAACGGGAGTACGACAGTAGCAAACAAGCAATAATAAATAAACAGAAAAACTCTCTAGCTAACCAAATCGAACCAACCTCGAACCGGCAGGAAAATAAGTCTGTACCTGCCAGAAGACAAGAGCACCACCCACTAGAAACAAAGTCGAATGCGTCCCCTGACGTCTTACACCGCGCCTCATTGTCTCCCTACAACGTCCCAGGCGGAGACTGAGACACACAACAAGTACCACGAACAAGGACTAGCTGGGGTCGCGTGCGTCAGCGCGGGTCCGACACCCCCAACCAAGTGTGAACATACAGACCATGCGCCCTAGGTCAGATCCTCTAGCTGGTTCTTCCCCAAAGCCCGGACTCAGGCTACGCGAAGGGGCCCTACGGTAACCAACCTAACAACCGTCTCTCTCGGGTACGCCGCTCCACCACCCCCGGGTGGGTCAGCACACGCGTGCCGTAAGAAGGCTACGACTAGTGGACGTGTCACTGGAGATAAGACTCTGACTCATGGAAACCACCGCTCGAAGGAAATGGAGTGGCGGTCCACCCGGGACTGCCCTCAGCCTGGCGATCCTCCCTGGACCACAAAATAGGCCTAGTGGTCTCACTGAGACCGCCATCCCCAAAGCCCGGACTCAGGCTACGCGAAGGGGCCCTACGGTATCCAACCTAACAACCGTCTCTCTTGGGTAAGCCACTCCACCACCCCCGGGTGGGTCAGCACACCCGTGCCGTAAGAAGGCTACGACTAGTAGAGGTAAGACTCTGACTCACGGAAACCACCGCTCGAAGGAAACGGAGTGGCGGTCCACCCGTGACTGCCCTCAGCCTGGCGGTCCTCCCTGGACTGCAAAACAGGCCTAGCCGTCTCACTGAGACTGCCAGGTCCATCCAAGTGGTCAACCCATGACCGCAAGGAGGCGAGCCAAAGAGGGGAAAACGGTCTATCGCCAGGCCGCTACCCCAACCAAACGGTCCTCATCGGATCGCAAGGCAAAAAGAAATGGTCATGCCCTGACCGCAACCCAGCACGTGACTCCCAACGGTCAAAAATACGCACCCCGAGGGTGCTCTGACCCAACGAGGCAAATGGTTATGTGTTGGCCGCTACCCAATGGGTAGCGGTCAGTCGCAAGACCGCTTCACCACGCCTAGCGGTCCCCGGGGGCCGCTAAGCCCAACCGACATAATGAAATACCTGGCGATCCCTTGAGGGCCGCCAAAGGGGCCCTAGTAGTCACTGGAAGGACCACAATCCCAACCCGAACACGGGAACGGCGGAAACAGCCCAAAAATCTATTCCACGCCCCGATCATCCCCCGATGATGGGGAAACAAAGGAGAATCCATCCCCAACCCTCCTAGAATGATTCTACACCTATAGATCGGTCAAAAACTCCGAGAAATGAGAGATCCGGTGCTCAAACCCCAAATATGCATTTTTACCCTCCCGACTCAAATGCACCCCTCTCAACCTCCCCTCGGCCTAGAAATCGCGGGGAATGCGGTAAAGAGGGCAATGATCCATCCCCCTACTTCAAGGAAGTTCAAAATCCGTCGGATCGCCGCCGATCTCGAAATCACATTCAAAACCCCGATCTCCATGCCCTCCCGCGAGAGTGACACTGCTTCGATCACCACGCCGCCGCCTCAGCTCGCCGCCCTCAGCCAAAGAAGGAAGGGGGCGCCTCGGGCCGCGCACGGAAGAGGGGCAACGGTCGGCCGTTCACGGGAAGAAAAGAAGAAGAAAGAAGAAGAAAAGAAAAAGTGAAAATAAAAGGGTTACATATAGAAAATCTGAAAAATATGAAAAATTAAGAAAAATCATTTCCTTGATCCTCGGAACACGCTCGACGCACTGGTACCATCCCGGTGTAGGAGAACATAACGGTTCACCCTATACGGGGTTCCGAAGGCTCGTCGGTAAAAAATATGCGGAAATCACAAAATGCGCTCCGGGACCCCGGAAAGTGATCCGAAACCCATGGATCCAGATCCAAAAAATATCTGAAAAATCCGAGACATTATAGAAAATGTTTATAAAATTTTACCACATAGATTGTCAACCCATGTCTACCCCCTATGACACAAGTATTCACCTAAAGAAGAACTTAGGAAATCCAATGTTACAAAGTGAATATGCACAAATTATAGGATTATTTAGATTCCTTTCAAATTACACAAGGTCAAATATTGCCTATGCTATCAATAGACTTAGAAGATATACCATCAACCCAAATGAGAGTCACTGGAATACCTTAAAAACAATACTTAGATATTTAAAATGCACTATGTCATATGGCTTACATTACACCGGTTATCCCTGTATTCTGGAAGGTTATAGTGATGCTAATTGGATTAGTGATTCTCTAGATGTCAAATCCACATTGAACTTTATTTTTCTCTTAGGAGGAGGTGCGGTGTTATGGAAATCCACTAAACAAACTGTGTTAACTAGAAGTATAATGGAATCTGAAATGATTGCACTTGACGCTACCTGTATAGAAGTTAAATGGTTGAGAGACCTTTTAACTGATATTCCATTGATGACAAGTCCCTTACCTCCTATATCTATTTTATGTGATTGTAAATCAACAATTGATAAATGTATGCAGTCAAATGCTGATGTGAAAAAAAGAGAAAAATGAAACAACAGTTGATAGCCTTGAATTTTGTAAAATCAGAAAGAAACTTGCAGATGTGTTCACAAAAGTCTTATCTAGAACGATAGTTCTAGAAGAGTCGAGGGGGATGAGATTGAGCCCATAAAATAAATTAGTTACAACAGTGGCAACCCAATCTCATGGAGGTTCAATAGGTAGAAACAAACTTGATATGTAACTATATATGTGGAGCACTGATATATTCTACTCTCAATCCTATGGCGCTAGTGCTAACTTAAAAGCAAGAGGTGAGGATGTGTTTATACTCTTAATCAATTTAAGATCCAAGAGGCATGGTGTTACCTTGGTCATACCCTTTGAAGTATTCACCAACATGTGTGGAGTCGTGAGACCGAGACTATGAGATGTGGGCTATCTTCTAAAACACACATGAGATACTTGCGTAATACCATTAATAGCGTAACCCGCCTAAAATTAGATTAAGATACACTATGTCTGAATTTAGAAAAGTCTGAATCATAGGATCTGATTCAAGACATAGTCCACCATGTGTTCCCATATAAAATCTCAAATATCACTAAATAAAAATTCAAATCGAAAAATATTTTCACCTATTACATAGTATAAAGTATCAAGTAATCTTTTATTTATTAATTATTTTATTTTCTACTGAGTTCTTGCAATTGAGATCGAGATTCACAAAGCTCTCTTCGAGGACGTGCTAAGAAGAGAGGGGTCTCGCCTACCCGAGGGTCGTCATATCTTTAGGAGGCCATTGTTGCGAGAATCGCACGTCTAGTGATAATATAACTCTTAATTCTAGTGACTACGCGTTTCGATTCACCGTGTTATATTTCTAATTTCATTTATTTCTAATTGATTATTATTGTTGTTTTATTAGTTTCAGCAATACCAAACCATCACGTTGCTCCTCGCCGACGTCACTACTCTGCCTCACCCCTATGCCACTGTCCTTGCAGTGCGTGCGTGCGTGTGTGTGTTGTGAGGGATAGAGAGCAGGCCGCCCTCATCCTTAGGTCCCGGAGCGTGAAAGTTAAGGGTTATATTTTGGTAGTCTAATGACGCTGCGTGAATCCGTCACTTTCACTGTGCTAAGATATGCGTCGACTCGACCCATGTTAGTCATGTTGTTACTTGGGATTTATCAACAAGATCAATCGGACAAATTTGTGTAAGGTTCATGCTTCCCTCTCCTCATTCTGTTAGACTTTTTGAATGAGATCCACGCTTCTCTGCCCGCCTCCTCTCTCTTTGTCCGACCAATCTTTTTGCATGGGATCTACGCCTCTGTCCCCTCCCCTCACAGCTGAACCAATAGGAGAGGGTG
Organism: Amorphophallus konjac; assembly: GCA_022559845.1. Taxonomy (NCBI): domain Eukaryota; kingdom Viridiplantae; phylum Streptophyta; class Magnoliopsida; order Alismatales; family Araceae; genus Amorphophallus; species Amorphophallus konjac. Next base: position 334,379,313 of record CM040122.1, on the reverse strand, counting down.
CATAACTTACACACCCATGAATCTGCGACAAGTATCACTCCACCCGAAGATATGTGCAAGAAGTATTACTCCACTAAGATATATGAAAATTTTCGGTTAGAACAAAAAGCATACCATTAATTTGAAGTAAACTCCATCGTTAGTCTGAATTAATCACGTGATTCAGTGATCAAATTGATCATGCCTTGGGAAGACATTTACTCCAAGGTCCAGTGACCATATACAGTTCCTCGTGCAAGACGATTTAGCAACATCGGCCAGAATTTCTACCACTGGAAATGCGTAATCACTGGGGATTGTCACGGGAATGGGAGAAGAAGCAAGGATAGGATGCTGCAGAATAATCCGTCTTACCTTGACTTATCCGCCTTTAATTGTAGGGGACCGAGGGTAGGGGTCAGGTAGGGTAAGTGAGAGTTAAAGGCGTGTAGCTTATTCGACAGCCCACACCCTCCTCAGTGTCAAATAGGGTAAGATTTTATAGGTTTCTTAATTATGATATTTTTAATCATAGTTTAAAAGATCTTGAGGTGATTGTGAGGCGCTTTCTGTAAGTCTCATAAGACGTTAACCTTAAGACACAACGAGACGTAAGCCTTAATAAAAAAGAAAATAATCTTAAAACCATAAAAATGCTAAAAATAATAGTACTTTTCATGTGTTAATATTATATCAACTCAATGATAAATTTATGTTATTTTAAAATACTAAATTATGAACCAGCTGTCTAGTGCAATTGGTTCGTCACCCTTCCCGAGTTTGAGCTCGATTATCCCCTCCCTGTTAAAAAAAAAATACATATCAAGAAAAAAGTATTGAATTATGTTTTAAAGACAACAAAAGAAACGTAAATATTAGGAGTACCCTTTAACACCTCATTACATCATCTTCTCAAGTGATGCACACGTCTCAATTAAATACCTTGAGACGGTAAAGACGGTGAGGTGTACCACCTCAATCAAAAAAATGCGTAAATCTCAAGTAAAAGATACGAGACGCATGTCTCAAGATATTTTTCTAGCGCCTCACCTTGAAGCTTAAGCCTTAGTGCCTTGAGACGCCGCCTTTTTAAATAATATTTTTAATTATTTTATTAAATTTTTTCTTATTCTAAATCAAGAAAGATAAGATTATCAAACTCCGTTAGGCCCAATTTGATATTAAAATTATCGGGTGGATTGCTTAAATGATGAGAGAGAATCTGAGTGGGGCCCACACCCTCCTCTCACACACAACGCCCCTATTCGACCCCGACAAAGCGTGTTCGACCCCCAGAGGGTCGAACACCTTATTCTACCTGAGAAACAAAGCAGCCCTTAAGTTTTAACTCTCGGATACCTTACCCGGGGTTATCCTACCCCATCCAAGCGGCCCTTACTGATCACCCTGGCTGAATCTATGAGGAGTTGTGGAGGAGTTTCTGAAGATATTAAGACAACTCAATGATTCCTGATTAAACTTCCCATCAGCATGTTTTCCTTGAAATTTGAATGGCACTTATTTCTCTTGTCGGCAAGTTTGCATGCTAACCATGAAGAAAAAGATGCTGACAAACAGTTGCCACAGAACACCATAAAAAACATGTCATGTTTTGCCAGCAATCACATAGTTAGACCATGGTGGATGATTTTGATGGCCTGAAGGAAACACCGGTGACCTTGCATTTATCTTCACTACGCTATGCCCAGTATTCTTTTTTAACTCCAGCTCCTTCATCAGCTTTCTCAATGTCTCAGCATCTTCCCATCTACCAGCCTCTGCATATATGTTCGACATAAGAATATAATATGTTACACCCTGTGAATCCAACCGGAAAAGATGCGCTGCCACAATCTCTGCAAGCTCCAGGTTCCCGTGAACTTTGCAGGCACCAAGCAGAGCACACCACACACCAGCATCAGGTCTGATGGGCATCTTTTCGACGTATTCATACGCCTCTGTTAATTTCCCTGCTCGAGCTAAAAGGTCCACTACACATGCATAATGCTCAACAGAAGGTGTTATCGAGAAGTCCCTCTTCATGCTGTCGAAGAGCTTTCTCCCTTCTTCCACAAGGCCCGAATGGCGACAAGCTGCCAAGACGGAAATGAATGTGCAACTATTTGGCTGCAGTCCTTCTGCTTTCATCTGTGAGAAAAGCTCGAGCGCGATTTCTCCATGGCCATGAGTAGCATAGGCACTGATCATTGCACTCCATGAGACTATGTCTCTCTGGGGCAAATTATCAAAGACATGTCTAGCCAATTCCATGCTCCCACACTTTGCGTACATGTCCAAAAGGGCATTCCCAATCGACAATTTAGTATCAACACCTCTGCTTCTTGCAATGTTATGGACCCACCTCCCGACATCGAGGGTTCCTGAACCTGAACAAGCAGAGATCACGCTCAGCAATGTTATATAGTCGAATGCCACTTTCTCAGTTTGCATCCTCCGGAAGAGCTTGATCGCCATCCTCCCCTCACTGTTCTGCTCATAAGCAGCAATAATGGCATTCCATGACGCCAATGTCCGTTTGGCCATTACATTGAATAAAGACCTGGCCGTCTCTACATGCCCACACTTCCCATACATTGCAATCAGAGAATTCCCGACTGCAGGGTGTGCATCTAAACCCGACATGATTGCATACCCATGAATCAGTTTCCCCAAGCTAAGAAACTCCGACCTTGCACAAGCTGGGAGGACGGTCGCCAGGGTGACCTCATTTGGCTGCAAGCCTGTGCACACCATCGAGCCGAACGCCTGCAATGCCTTGTCGTAGGCACCATTCTGCGCATAACCCGCCACCATTGCAGTCCACGACACGACATTCTTCAAGGCCATCTCTTCAAAAACCAGCTCCGCATCCGGGACCTCCCCATTCTGGGAGTACATAGCAACAAGCGCACTCTGGACGTAGACGTCCAAGCTGAGCTCATTCTTGATGGCATTGCAGTGCACCTGCCTCCCATAGTTCAGCGCGGACAGCACCGCGCACGAGCGGACTACGAAGGGGAACGTGAAGCGATCCGGGGGGAGGCCCGAGAGGTGCATGCCCCGGTAGAGGAGGAGGGCCTCGTCGCAGGAGCCCGCATCGGCATAGGCGCGGATGATGGTGTTCCACGCGGCCGTGTCCCGTTGGGGCATTGCGTCGAACAGGCGACGCGCATAGTCGAGTGTGGGGGCGAGCGCGGCGGCCAAAGTGATGAACTTGGTGGCCAAGGGGAGGCTGCGGGGGAGGAGGCCCCCAGTGATGGCACGGGACTGGAGCCGCTGCAGCTGAGTGAGGGAGGAGCATGAGTTCAGGAAGCCATTAAGATGGAGGAAGGTGGCGTCGCTACGCGGGGAGGAGCGGAGGAGGAGGCGAGCTTCTCCTTCGAAGGGCGCCGTCGAGAAGGTGGTCGTCACTCCTCAGGCACCCCGGCGGGGTATCCTTGGCGTGCTCGAATTTGGGAATATCCGCGCCTCGCGTAAGATTCCGGTTAACTGGATCTGCGAACTTAAACCGGATTTTCGGATGAAATCTATAATCTACAATCTATCTATAACATCATGACATATGAAGTCAATAGTCGATTTTTTGTTTTGAAATTTTTACAAATGAATCATTATTATAAGTGAATTTATATGAAATATCTTTAAACTATATTATTAACAGATATATCATTACATAAAATTAAACAAAATATTAATACTATACAAGATCATCTAAATTGATTTTTAAAAAAAAATAACAAAAAATAGATATATATATATATAAATAAAAATAATATAATTATAAAAATAATTTTATGCGGCGATATGCATATTAATATATTTTAAGTGTAATTTTTATAAATTTATTTTAATAATGATTTATTTATAATTTTTTCTTTATCATTCATCGTCCAATTTTTGTTTGTCAATATGCCCACGGCTGTCGTGCCCGTGAGACAAAATGCCTCTCGCCCACCCCCATGTCTCAGCTAATTCTTTTATCACCCATACGAAGGAGAGATTTTTCAAAAAAATCTTCACCTCTTCGAGCGTCACTTAAAAAATCAACAATTCATCAGCCTGCTGCGTTGTTATATTAATTATTTTTCCCAAGAAAAGACACTAGAAATTAATGTTAAATATAAAATTGATCATTTAATATCAGTAGTATACGGAAGGGAAGACGATCGAATGAAATATATTATTTTCATATGTAAAATATTTTATGTTTTAATATATTAATCTATAGAGTTTTTTACATATTAGTCCCTATAAACATAGTGAATTTCTGATTAGTCCCTCTATTCTGAGTATTGTCTTAAAGATCCTTACAATTATTAATATTTTATAAATAAATCCACATAGTTTATCTCCCTCTTAAAAAAGGAATATTTTGTTGAATATTCCGTCAATGGCATGGAAAAGACTAAAATACTCATCTCTCTCTCACACACATCCATGGACTGGGGAGGGGGGCCGGAGGGGGAGGGGAGGGGGAGGGCGGCCGGTGGGGGAGGGGGAGGTCGCAGGGGATGGGGGGAGGGCAGCCGGAGGGGGAGGAGGGGGCCGGAGGACTGGGGAGGGGGAGGGCGGCCGGCGGGGGAGGTCACAGGGGATGGGGGGAGGGCGGACGGAGGGGGCCGGAGGACTGGGGAGGGGGCAGATAGCAGGGGAGGGGGATGGGGGCACGGAGGTCGGATGGGGAGGGGGAGGGGGGAGGGTGGCCGGAGGGGGAGGTGGAGGGGGCAGGTTGCATCAGCCGGAGGGGGGAGGGGGAGGGGGAGGGGGGAGGGGGGGGCGGCCGGCGGGGGAGGGGGAGGTCACAGGGATGGGGGGAGGGCGGCCGGAGGGGGAGGAGGGGGCCGGAGGACTGGGGAGGGGGAGGGCGGCCGGCGGGGGAGGGGGAGGTCACAGGGGATGGGGGGAGGGCGGCCAGAGGGGGAGGAGGGGGCCGGAGGACTGGGGAGGGGGGAGATAGCAGGGGAGGGGGAGGGGGGGACGGAGGTCGGATGGGGAGTGTCGACTCAAGGAGTCGACACCCGCCCAGTTACTTGCAACCTGGCCCACAGTTTACGATAGGCTGACCATTCTTACAAAAAAAAAGAGAGGAAACCAAAACAAAAAAAAAATGATGACAAAGGAAGAGTTGTCACGGCCTGTCCATGAAGTATCCATGTTCAAGAATTGGGATTCGGTCTGAACTAATACATGCAAGAAAAGTTGATGATCAGACTTGGTTTCTGAACTTGCTGAAAATCAAAATGGACAAAGCAAGAGCTTGCTATCCTGCAGCAAGAACTCCATTCTAGACGTGTGAAGGATGTGGTGGGTAAAATACCTCCTACAATTTTAAGAACAGAAAATGAGAGACTTGGGGAAAGATTGTTGCAGGTTTCCAACAAAAACGCTGAACTGTTATATCCGGTCACTGCAAGAAATGCACAAGTTAATGTAATATATGATGACTAGGAGAGGACAGTCATTGATCTGTTTAATACATAGCCAATGCACGTATTAGTTAATTTGAAAACTAATTGGCGTCTATTGTCTTAGTCTTGAAGGTGAGGGTTTGAGTGATAAATCAGATGATGCATTGGGGCCCTTTCTATTTCTATCAGTTCATAGATTTTCTGCTTGTTTAATGTCTTCTGTAGTTCACTTTCAAACAAAATGTCTTCTGTAGTAATTTTGGTTCATTTCTGTTGAAACAATTGGATGCTTATGCTTGAATATTGTTTTGTTGAAGGACCTTTTGTGAGGTGTCGACACCTCCTAATGGAGAGGTCGACCTTTCATGGCTAGACAGAAGGTGTTGCTTGCTGGATTGTCCGTGGTATCGACGCTCCTTGATGGAGAGGTCGACCTCTCCCCACACCCCTGCACCTCCTCGCTGCGATTGCCCTCCTCCCCTCCCCATCGCGAACGGCCACTCCACTGCGCCCACGGCCTCCCTGTGCCACACCCACAACCGCCCCTCCACCTGCACCCCCCTTTCACCGCCGACCTCCCTCACCGTCGCCCCTCTCCCCACGTCGCCGGCCAACTCCCCACCCTCACCCTCTCTCGTTCTCCCCCTCTCTCACCCCACACCACGTCGCCGATCGCCCGCCTCTCCTCTTCCTGCTACCACCCCGCAGCCTCCCCTCCGGCCTCCACTCCTCCACCGGTCCACTCCGCCACCGGTTGTGGCCACGTAGCCACCAACCCACCCCCGACAGCCTTCTCCTCCTCTAACACCACGTCGCACACGCCACCGCGGCAGCCCCCTGCCACCCTCACCACCTCCACACACCTCCGACCACCTCCACCACGGCAAGCCCGGCCGCTGCCTCCCTCTCCCACCACCTCTGCACCACCGCCCCGTCGTCGGCCTTCCCCTCCGACCATCGTCTGCCCCTAACCGAGCGGCCTGCCTGCCCGACCGCTTCTGGGCCTCCTCTTCGTACGGCGGCGGTACTACAACAGGGAGGAGTCTAGGGAGGGAGATCAACAACGGCGGCGAGGAGTCCAGGGAGGGGGAAGAGGATGACGGGGAGGCGGCCGCGGTTGGAGGGGAGAGAGGCCGGGAGGAGGAGGCCGGAGGGGGAGGGGAGAGGTCGCAGGAGAGGGGGGAGGGAGGCCGGAGGTGGAGAGGGAGGGGGGGAGGGAGGTCGCAGGAGAGGGGGGAGGGAGGCCGGAGGGGGAGGGGGAGGGGGGAGGTCGCGTCGGCCGGAGGGGGAGGGGGGAAAGGGGAGGGCAGCCGGTGAGGGAGGGGGAGGTTGCAGGGGATGGGGGGAGGGCGGCTGGAGGGGGAGGAGGCCGGGGGCCGGAGGACTGGGGAGGGGGGAGGTAGCAGGGGAGGGAAGGGGAGGGGGAGGGGGGGAGGGAGGCCGGAGGGGGGAGGGTGGCCAGAGGGAGCCGGAGGGCTGGGGAGGGGGGAGGCACCCCTCTCTCTATCTCTCTCTCACACTCTAACACTTAACCCATGGGTAAGTTAGTATTTTCATTATCTTTAGTATAAGGTAACTATAGTTTAGTTAACTGAATGAACGGTAGGGACTTAAACATGTAACGATTAAGATTATAGGGACTATTAAAATAATACTCAGAATGGAGGGATTAATCGGTAATTCACTAAGTTTATAGGGACTAATATGTAAAAAACCCTAATCTATATTGTAATAATTTCGCTATCTTGTTCATTTCTCATATGAGTTGAGGAGACTCGAGTAGGACTCCAGTACATGATAGTAAGTAACATCCTCTTTTAAATATTTGTTAATTATACGAAAAGGTTTATAATATATAGATTTAGATTAAGAGAGTTCGTTACTGGTCCGAGGACGTAAAAGGTTTTCCTCTTATAAATTATACGAAAGTTAAAGAGGAGAGGTTTTTTATATAATTTAAACTGTGAGTGTCTTATCAGACATTTTGAAAAAAAATGTGCCTTTTCAATAATTCACGACGGTTTGTTTTCCTATAAAATAATTTTGCATCTTATTTTTCAAAACCCTAATATACCATATAATTGATTTAGACTGCACCTGAAGACACCGCCTACGGGAGATTCTAATCCGACGTAACTTAAGCTATTCCAAATGTCCTTAGGGTCTATTTGGTTGAGATTATTAATAATAAGATTCCAACGATTGAAATTTTTAAATAATTTTCATTCCAAATAAATGGCCCAAAATTCTCTTGACTTTTGGGTTGATTGAATTTTTTAAAATAGAGAGAGAGACAAAAGAACGAGAGTTAAATAATCTACAAAAATTTCCTTCACAAAATTTTAGAGTGAATTTTAAGATCTAAAATATCTGACATTTTGACATTTATCTTATGTAAAAAAATTTCATTAAAAGATTCACTTAAACAATCCCAACGAAATAATCCCCTAGACTCGTGCCGAGTAGCAATCTAGAAGTATGGAAGATACATTTGATCGATACTCCCTCCTTTTATAACCCTTTTACAAATGAGTACATGCACGTGTTTTTCTTGTCACTTGTTCCTCCATTCTTTTATTTATATGGTTTTACGTTAGCTCACTTTTTCCTTGGAATTGGCTGCAATGAGGTAGCACAGATCACTCAATTAATCTTTTCAAATTTCAAAGAAAATGATGTTAACACTATTAAATGACAGAGAGTAGAATCTTAACGATGAATTCTCACCTTTCACTTTTATTTGCATGCTACAAATTTAACGTAACGATAGAAAGAGTAAAGATTGTGTAAAATAGATGTGGACCCAACGGATTTTATGGGTTTTATCATGTTGAGCGGGTTAGATATGACTTGGCATGATCAATTGGGTTTTACCGCATTTTGGATGCTAGGCGACATAGATAAAATATCAACCTAGTTTTGTTACCGGATCATGGGTCAACCAGTTGGACATGTCAGTCCGATCTAGGTTTTAAAATAGTGATTAGTACACAGTCATGTTAATTATAAAAAGAATTAAAATAATTATCCCAGCCGTACATCTCTCTCTCTCTCTCTAACATCTTGAACATTTCTAGGATTTTTTAGAAATTAAATAATATTATTAAGTATTTAAAAGGGCTTAATAGGTTATTAAATGAATTATGGGTTAATTAAATTAATTTGAAGGCCCTATATCAACCAAAGGATTAAGCCCACTTAAAGCAGGCCCATAAATCAAATTCTAAGGCTCGTAGGCCCAAGCCCACTTCTAGAGACGTAATTAAGACTATTCTCAGATTTAAATGGGATAAATAGGTTAATTAGGGGATAAATAGCTTATAAATAGAAAATTTTGAAAATTTTGGATAAAGTGCCAGAACGTGGTCTATCGTGCGACCGCGTTCTGTTAGTAGCAGTCCAGGGAAGACTGCATTTTACTTCCGTGAACGGAAGTGCTAGAGGCGTGGAAAATTTAGATTTTTCCCATTCCAATCCCCGTGGATCGATGCTATCCAGTGAGGAAATGTGTCTAGGACTCTTGGGAATCGATCCTACTCTAAATTAGGACTCTTAGTTCGATTTAATCCCTCAAACCCTAGGCCAACTCTATAAATAGAGCCCAGATTCGACCGCGTGGTTCGAACGTAAGATATTGTCATCTAAGGTTAAGTCTTTAGAACTTTTTATTGTCTTTAGTATTAACTAACTCCCTTCCAAATTTCATGCTAGGAGTACAAGCCATTGAGGAGTTAGAGGACCTACACGTTGCTGTTTCTCTGCAGAACGCACAGGAACAAGCGTGTCCGTCCAGCAAACACTCGAAGCTTAGGGACCTTAGTAGAGGTATTTTCAAGTTCATCCTTTAGAGTTTATTATGATCCTTTGTATCTTCTAACTTCCCTCCAAATCTCGTGAATTAAGGTCAAGAGATTAAGGAGATAGAAGGTCGGGAAGTTACTGATTCCATGCATGACGCGCAGGAACAGGAGTGAACTTCCAGTTAGAAATTCGAACTCTAGGAGCATTCCAAGAGGTAGGTTATCTAATGAACGGCTCAAATATCAAGTTAGGATTAAAAACCCTTTGAGCTTGCTCAATTTCATGCTTTCTACGTTGAGTATTTGGTGATTTTCCATGACTGCGCAATCATGTTTTCACTGCATGCTAACCCTTCACCTCTTAATTAAAAGATGGAAGTTTCAATGTATTTCATGCCTTTTTCATGTCATAAACTCTGCCTAAGCATGCTACTCTAGCTTACCCTTCTATCTTTTACATTTTTATGCATTTGTTGCCCTAGAATAGGCCCTGCACGTTAGTTTAAACTTCTGTCTGTTACAAGACAGAAGGCGGTTCCTCAGAGACCGCCTATTCCAAAAGGCGGCCCCCGGAATGACCGCGGCTTTACAGTAGATGTTTCGACTATACTGCGACTTGGTTTCTGAAACTAAGTTAAATGCCGTTTATTTCCCATATATATCTATTGCTATGCATGCCTTAGTCTAGTTATTATACCCCCTGGTCATGGCATATTTCCTACTGCATGTTTTAAGTTCGATTTCATTTAGTGTTAGCATGTGTTAAACTTATTTTCCATGTATATTAGTTTCTTGTCAAAACATTATAGTTTTGTACTTAAAGAAATTTCCATGATTTGATTGTACTTTGATTTATGTTTTTGCACGTTCCTTTCTCACCTTATTTCTGTTTTATAAGTCACATATAGCTCGTATTCCGGTACGTTGCTATTAGTTACACTTGCACATGATAGGAACACCTCTTGAACTTGTGATCCTCTCCGTCAGATATTCTTTCTGCCAGACTAGGTGATCATGTTTCAAAGCCTCCGTAAGTCTCCACGAGCATGGGATTCTCACTAGGATGCCGAGCTAGTTATACCCTAAAAATTCAATGGATTAGAAAGCACTTGAGTTTCTCATAATTTCCTGCACTCTGGACTAGTCGCGGTTCTCAGGCGACCGCCTACTTCTAGTAGCGGTCGGCCCGTGACCGCGTTTCTCCTGCAAGTGTTGTTGCGTCGACCCCTTTTCCTTCTGGCGTCCACCCTATCTAAAAGTGGTGTTGACTTGACCGTGACTTCAAGAAACGGTCAAGGAACGGCCGCGTTCTGTCCAACTTGTCTTCAACCCGTGGTTTGACCTAAGGGTTGGTTAAACTTCGTTCTTAGATGGTCTTTGGATTTATCTGGAACCTAACACTATGTTCAAAAAGTTATTAATAAATTAAGGAAAGTAATAAATGTACCGTTATGTTGCCGAATTTCTCTCGTAGCATGACCATGTCATTAATTCATCCTTAAACTCTCATGTTCATATTTGGTACATTCTTACCTTTATCTTTGTTATCATAAAGCTTTTGTTTGAACTTTACATTATCGGCCAAACTTTATATTATTCGTGGAAGTAGCTTGATTTATAACTTGAAGATGCAAGAGCAGGCACGTACAGTGTCCAAGGGCTCGACGCTAGCCCCCTCGGAGGTTGGCCAAAAATATACTATAAACTATGGGGTATGATGAACACTAGCGTCGCATTGCGTCGAGAGTACTTTTTTTATAAACTAGTGAAAATCGAGAGGCTCATGTTGAAATTATTACATTCTTGTTACATGATCTTCTAGTGCATAGCCTTTATGGTTATGAAAAGTACATTCTCGTTACATGCTAGTACATTCTCGTTACATGAAATGCCAAACTTACATCTATATTTTTAATCTTGCTTGATCATGTTCACATGTATCTTGTTCATGCCTGGTTACTAGTGTTACTTTGGTTTTATTCGCATATTTTATCGCAATTTCCTTTATCTTACCTTGTAGAGCTAAAATGTTAATCACTTTAATATTATCTTCATGTTGATACAAAGATATCTACTAGGCAAGTGTGTTCATTCCTTACTTTTTCGATCCTTTTCAGGAAACTCTAGCGGAGATTCAGACTACTCAAGTGATGTGTCCGAGTGTGATTGACGAATGAGTGCAAGGTTAAATAGATAAAGTGTCATGAGTCTTGTGGTAGCTAAGTTCCTTCACTAGTGGTGAAGTGGATCATGTTATGTAATTTTCCATTTTTCTTGAATCTTGAAGTAAAGGAGTCAAGTGTCGATGTAACTTTGCACTATTATTATTCAATAAAGTTGAAATTTTGAGTACATCACATTGTGTTCGCTCGTCTTATGTGTGAATGATTAGCACTCTGATTATATTGCTAGCTTGAGGCGTATTGCCGACTGTCCACATTTCTGAATATCTTCCGCTGTACATATATCACAGGCCGTGACAGTTAAGTTGGTATCAGAGTCTAGGCATAAGTAAGTCCTAGGAAAATATCATGTCATAGGTTAAGTCCAAGGTTTAAGGACCCATACCTATGAATTGGGAAAGAAATTTCCGAACCCATGTGAGAATTGGGTAGAGCCCGGGATGAGGTAGTTATTTAGAAATTCATCTTTAGGTAAAATTTTCTAAATTCTATAGGAAAATAGCAAATTGTTTATCTTCTCAGGCACCTCATTCATACAATGGCCGCAAATCATGCAAACCGAGAAGCTATACAACAAACCGTTGCAGGTCTTACCCAAGCCCTCCAAACGGTGGCTCAAGCTGGTGCGCGGGTAGGCGCTGGGGACTTACATCGTAATTTCTGGAGTATGAACCCTCTGCGATTCTCGGGATCGTCAAATCCGGACGAAGTTGAAAATTAGATCGATGAGATGGACAAGATATTTAACGTCATGCAATGCTCAGACCAAGAGAAGGTCTTACTCGTCACATTTCAATTGAACAAAGATGCACGCACATGGTGGAAGGCCACCACGGCCCATCTACAAAATGCTCAACTCACTTGGGAGGAGTTTCTCGAACTCTTCCGGGAGAAACATTTTTCTGAGCATGTCCGCGAGCGAAAGGATGCGGAATTTACCTCCTTAAGGTAGGGTATGATGTCCGTAGCGGAGTACGAGCTTCAATTTTCTCGTCTGACACCTTATGCTCCACACCTGGTGGCTACGGAGGTTCTTAAAGCTAATCGCTTCATGGACGGCCTAAGGCCGATTTTCATAAATCAACTTGGACCTCAAAATATCCGCACATATACGGAGATGGTCCACATGGCTCATTTATGTGAAAGGACCTTGGAGAAGGTCAAAAAATTTAAAAGTAAGGGCGAGGAATCTAGCCGCAAGTACGACAAGAAAGGATGACGAGAAGATAAATTCAGCATCACATGCACCTACAAGTCTCGTGATAACAAGAAGCGGTCCTATAATGGCAACAAGAACGACAAAAATAAGAAGGTAAAGGAGGAAGAAAAGCAAGTCATGACAGCTTGCTCATTCTGCGAGAAATTTGGTCATTCAGCCGAAGAATTCTGGAAGTGTCTTGGTGCTTGTCTATGCTGTGGAAGCCGGGTGCATCGCATACCGGATTGCCCTATTATGAAAGAATAAACTTCTAATGGTGGACGTAGGCAACAAGCTCGTCTAAATGTCGTACTGGATGAGGAAACACCCAAAGATGATGGGTTGATGGAAGGTACCGTTCAAATCTATTCCCATCCTGCTTTTGTACTATTTGATACTGGTGCTTCTCATTCCTTTATATCTACTATTTTTAAGAAAATTCTGCCAGTTTCACATGTTCCTCTACCTTCGGACCTAGCAATCACTACACCCTTAGGTCTCGGAACCAAACTTACAACCCACTACCTAGATAGTGAGGTAGCAATAGAAGGCCATAATCTTCCCGCAAGCCTCGTATGCTTGACATGGAAGGCTACGATGCTATCCTAGGTGTAGATTGGTTATGTGACCACTATGCCGATATCAATTGTCGCAATAGGATAATCTCTTTCCACAAACCGGATCTTCCATGAATTTATTTCCTTGGTATCAAACATAGGAAGCATCCTATTCTCATTTCTTCTCTTCACGCCTGTAAACTCATCTCACAAGGTTGTGAATCTTTCCTTGCTTCCGTAATCATTACCGAGTCCAAGGAAGTCATCCTTGAAGAAATCCCTATAGTAAAAGAGTTCCCCGATGTGTTTCCATCCGAATTACCCAGTTTACTGCCCGAAAGGGAAGGAAACTTCTCTATTGAACTCATTCCCGGAGCAACACCTGTTTCGATAGCTCCTTACAGGATGTCCCCCATGGAACTCAAAGAATTGAAGAAGCAACTTTAGGAGTTATTAGACAAGGGCTTCATTCGGCCCAGCACATCCCCTTGGGGTGCACCGGTTCTATTCGTTAGGAAGAAGGATGGATCTCTCAGGTTGTGTATTGATTACCGGCAATTAAATCAACTCACCATCAAGAATAAATATCCACTGCCGCGTATCGATGAGCTATTCAACCAGATCTCTGGTGCGGAATATTTCTCCAAGATAGACCTCAAGTCTGGTTACCATCAGTTAAGGATCAAGGATGAAGATATTTACAATACCGCATTTCATAGCAGATATGGGCACTACGAGTTTGTTGTGATGCCGTTCGGGTTAACCAATGCCCCTGCACTATTTATGCAACTTATGAATAATATCTTCAGGTCCTATCTCAACCGATTTGTGATCGTTTTTATTGATGATATTCTCATATACTCCAAGACTAAGGAGGAACATGAAGAGCATCTAAGGATAGTTTTGCAAACACTAAGAGAACACCAACTCTATGCGAAGCTCAGCAAATGTGAGTTTTGGCTAAATGAGGTCTCATTCCTTGGCCATATTATCTCAAAGGAAGGTGAAGAGGGGCGATCTCACGTTGGTCCTGAGCTGGAGAGATGATCACCGATCAGTGAACTGCAAGGAAGGGAAACGGATCAGGGGGCCCATGGATGGTTCCCTGGGGAAAACCCTCCGATGCCTAAGTCAGCAAAGCAGTGGTAGAAGCTATGAGAGGGGGAGTGAGGAGGTGCACGAGATCCCTCTCCACCAAGGTGGTGAAGTGATTACTGCTCAGGGAGTTTTAGGCGTGTATAGGCCTTACCGTTTGCTGGAGGGAGTCCCCTGTTTAAATAGTGCGCTAGTCTCATGAGTCCCGTAAGATGCGGAGTTTCAGGCGAGAGTTACGTACTCAACGTGGGCTCTTTACGTCCTCATCGTGAGATCTTTATATCCTTGAGGAGTCGTGGGTCCCTTATCTTTGTGAACTCCTGCTCATAAAGAGCTCTCAACGGCCGTGTTGATACGCAATCGTCGCTCGATCCAAGCATGAGGAGTGCCAACCCTGTCTGGGTGATAGGCATAGCTTGGATGAGGCTCGGCCGGAGTGGGTGCGGGGCGCTAGCCTTTATCCCGGCAAGGGGGATAGGTTGGGATTTAGATCTTCCTCCGGCCGGACCGATGCTCGGGCCTTCCGAGCCTAATGGCTGCCGAGGAAGGGCTTGATCCCGAGTGATTTTATTGGGCTTTGATGCTAAGTGGGCCCTGCGGGGCTGTCACTTAGATAGGCGGGGCCTCATTTGATCCTGATGGACCTAGTTCGGCTGCTCTTAGATGGGCTACAAAAATCCCCCTCTCCACTTGTCCCCCTCCTACTTCCGAGCCTTGGTAAGCTCGGAAGAGTAGCCGTTAGGGTTTTGGACTAGCGTGGCTCGGGTGGGTGGAGATCTGGCGGTGTTAGGAAGCACGTGTCGTGGTCACCTGGGCCCGTAATAATGATGATCCTGACGGATTTGAACTGAAGAGGCCCCCTTTTCTTGGAGGGCGGAACGACGCGCCGCCTTCCCCGTGGGAATATAGGCGTTGTGCGCTTGTCGTCGCTCCATACTCCCTCCGTTTTAGGGTGTGGCTCTTCTTCGTGCTTGCTTTGGGGCTCTTTGATGCGTCGTGAGGATGTGGACACTAAATTTTTTTTCACCCCATGTTTACGTGTAGGGGAATGGAGAAGAGGAGTAAAGGGAAGAGAAGATGAGAAGAAGAAAAAAAAGAAAAGGAAGCACTCCTCGAAGCCCCAGGGGCACACTTTCAAGAGCGTCTTGGCCCCTCAGCGGCACGATCTTCATGCCCTCCAGCGGTACACCCTTCAAGCCCCCCTCCCAGCGGTGCACTATCTAAGCCTCCAGCGGCACACTTGCAAGAGCGTCTTGGC
This sequence comes from Amorphophallus konjac, assembly GCA_022559845.1. Lineage (NCBI taxonomy): Eukaryota > Viridiplantae > Streptophyta > Magnoliopsida > Alismatales > Araceae > Amorphophallus > Amorphophallus konjac. The sequence goes on along the minus strand of CM040122.1, from coordinate 334,363,835 downwards.
CCCTCAGCGGTACGGTCTTCATGCCCTCCAGCGGCACTCCCTGTGCCCCCCTTCAGCGGCACACTCCCCTTTGCCCCTTGAGCGGCATGCCTTGGCAAGTCCCTCCAGCGGCACGAGTTTTTAGCCCCTTGACGGCACGCTTCTGCAACCCCCTCAGCGGCACGCCTTGACGCTTCCAGTGGCACGGTGTTAAGCCCCCACCCTTGGCGTGCAGCACAGTCACCTCAAGCCAGCTGGGGTTTGTTCGGCTGTCGAAGCCTCGTCCAGACACGCAGGCACTCCCTGCCAAAAGACAAGATCGGTGTCAATTCCCCATTAACGACCCTCGTCTACGGATGTCAACGCCACCGGATATACATATACCCTCTCGCTGCGAGCAGAAAAAGAGAGAGAAAGAGACAGACAGACACGCTGGTCACTGCGTGTGACCCTCGGCGCGCAACACAGTCAACCTCAGCCAGCCCTGTGAAGACACGCAGGCACCCCCCTCTGCTCGGGGACAAGACTGGGGACCAATCCCCGTTGCTCCCCCTGGTCAACGGACATCAACGCTGGGAGATATATATATATATCTCTCTCGCCCACCCGCTGGAGGATCCCTCTCTCTGGCTGGGAGGCTGGCTCTCCGGAGAGGGCAGAAGGAGGAGAAGAAGAGAGAAAGAAAGAGAGCTCCTGCTACTCTGTCCACCACCATCCGTGTGAAGAAGAGAAGAAGAGGAAAGGAAGAGAGAAGAGAAGAAGAGAGACAAGGAGCCCATGCTCCGTTCCCCTTCCCACCTTGTATTTTTATTTCTTTTTTTCTTTTGTCCCCCCTTTTCTTTCTCTCTGCGATGTGTTGGCCCTTTGTGGTCTCCCTTTCTTTGTGAATGAAAAGCCTTGCTCTTTGGGTTTCCCCCACTGTCTCCGTTTGTTTTTCTCCCATTGGGACAAGTCAAGCTAAGGCCCCTCCCTTCCAGTCAAGGCGTTCTTAGCCTGCATTAGTCCAGCGTCTCTCGTCCGTTGTTTTCCCCGGGTTTGCCGAAGTTTTCTCAAAGGTGGCTACCTAGGCACACACCTCAATTGTTGGTTCATGCCACTCCTTGTGGGCATGTCCCTTGTTATCTCCTTCCATCTCGGGTTAAAGGGAGATGCTGCCAAATTTTTGTAAGAACTAATGAACCCATTAAAAGACAAAAAGAAACGACAAATAAAAAGAATAAAACACTAACAAACAGCCTTGCCAAAGCAACAAGAAAGCTCCCCGCCTGCATAGACCTCAACCCCCAGTGGCACACTCCTCAAGCCTCCGACGGTACACCGTCAACAAAGTCTGTACACTCTACGGTTGGTTGGCTTAGTCTGTTCACCCATGTTCATTTTGCATGTGTGCATCCCTCAGCAAAGTCTGTACACTCTACGGTTGGTTTATGCATATTCAATGTCTGCACGCTATAAAGTCTGTACAGAGTTGACAGCATGCCTGAACCTTGTTAGATGAAGTCTACACACTCGCCATCATGCATATGCAAAGTCTATACATTCATCTGTTGATATTTCTTCAAGTCTGTACATGGTCTTGGCATATGCACACACAAAGTCTATGCATCGGTCAAGTCTATACATTGCCGCCGGTGCTTGTATCACTTGCCAAGTCCATACATCGTGTGCATTCATGCATATCACCAGGTAGCAAGTCTGTACATTGCTCTGTTTCAGGCACGCAAAGTCTGTACAGAGTTTGCCCAGTCTGCATCATTCAAAGTCTGTACATCGTTGGCTTGTGCTTGCATTGTCTTTCAAAGTCTGTACATCGGTCAGTCTCACTTAGCGTCTCATGCTATCAAGTCTATACATCACATGCATTACACACAGCAAGTCTGTACATCCATCCGTCTCACTCAGCGTCTCATGCATATGCAAAGTCTATACATTGCCGCTATGTGTGTACATCATTGAACAAGTCTATACATCGTGTGCATCTTGCTGCTAAGTCTATACATTCATTGCATCGTCTCATGCAGCGTCTTATGTGCATATGCAAAGTCTATACATTGTCTATTGCATAACACACAAGTCTATACATCCGCATGCTAGCAAGTGATGCGGGACGAGACCACGGACACGACAAGCTCGTGACTGTCCCTTGACGAGGGAAGCGTCGGACATGCGCGGTTGAGAAACCGGCAAGAGCTAGGGTGGTCGGCTCTCTCTTTCGTGCCCGAATCGGGTCACGGGACGGTAACGCTCTCTCTCGCAGCAGCGGTGATATAAATAGAAAGTGAGCTAATTACCCTATCATGCTCTCTAGCAGCGGCATAAATAAGCATATATGAAATGAAGCAAAATGCCAAGTAAGGGAGCGAATGCGATACCTCCACGCGCTCGGCGTGGGGAAGACGGACCCGGCCGAAAACTCGTACTCCCGGGAAACTTAACACACAATAATTACAGCAATGGGAACATGCCCACTCCACGTAGGGAGGTAAAGGGCTATACAAATGGGCCCGGGAGGACCGAATTCGGGTTGACGGGCAGCTTCGGGTGTTGATTCGGCTACACGCGTGTTCACGACCGTGGGGCCCATGTGCTGTCTGGAGGGGCCGTGTGGGACCCGGTGGTACCGCTGTAGTGGAGACACTTGGAGAAGCGCTCCCCGGGCTGGCGGCACGCTGGTTCACCGGCCGGAGGCCGGGCGGCTCCGTTCGGCACCGGTCGGAAAAACCGATCGGAAATCTGCCTGTTCTGTATTTCAGCGCGCGCTCCGGCGAGAACGGACGCTGCGATCAGCACCTGTGTCGGAATGCGACGAGATCAGAGCCTTTGAAAGCTGCTTCGAAGTACTGCAATCTAGTGGCCTTCAGAAAAATTCACCAGAGTTGTACTTTGTGTTGGCGAATTTTATATGCTACTTTTGTACAGTAACCGAAGACTCAGATCTGCAGAGAACTTTCCTATTGATTGCCTTTGACCGTGAAGTAGATGTCCGAATTTGAAGATTTGTTCTTCAACAAGGTTGTAGGAAATCGAACAAGGAAACCATGACTATTTTTGGATCTGGATTTGGAGGTGGTGGTGATATTTTATGATTTTTTAAGTGAAGGGTGGTCGGATCTGGGATCTGACTAAAAACACTGTATCAGAGGAAGAACACGAATTTCTAAAAATCTCTAGAAGGCTGATAAAAAATTAAGAAAATTTTTAGAGGTAGAGGGTGATGGACAGAACTTCCAGTAAAAATGGGAGGGTTTGGATAAATCAAAAAGATGGTCGGAGGGGGAGAACTCAGAGGTTCTGTCACTGTAGACAGAAACCTGGCAGATCTGGGATGACAGATTGGAAAAAAATGTAAAAATACTAAACGAAGGAATTATGGCGTGACAATTTAGGTGTATCTTGAGATGCAAGGGCTGAAAACACCATAAAAAATTCAGATCAATCCAAGCTTGTGGCTGAGACAGAAAATTCATGGAAGCTGCTATGGTCGGATGAAGATAGAACTGCTGAGGCGGCTCGATGGCGGCACGAACGGCGGCGGCGGCGGCACAGACGATCACCGGAGGTTGAGAGGAGATGATAGAAGATAGAATCACTCTAGAACTTGAGGTTGGAGGAGAGGAACCAGAGGGCGAGGGGCTGGGGGCGCAATATGCTCCTTGCTTACACACAAAAATTCTGATTTTTCATTGAATTTCACATGAAAATACAAGCTTATATATGGTTTACATCAAATGCAATAAAGACCTTTGGATCTAGGGAAGGGGATTGAAGGGCTAGGATTGCATGCCACAAACACAAAAAAAGGAATATAATATGCAAGGGGGGTGCGCCCTATTGACCAAGGGGTAGAAGTTGAATGGGTGGTTGAATGGTAGGTGGCCTACCTTGGACAAAATGGGCCACTTGTCTACCCATGTGGCATATGACTAGTCCAACCTTCTAGATGTCCACCTAGGATGGTTGACTAGCCCCACAAGATGACATGGACCAATGGGAAAGGGCTGAGGGCCCCCTTGCTGGTCCTACTGACAAATTACATAGAAACCCACACAATCTACGGGAGTGACGCATTGGCCGATAAAGCCGTACAATTGCGCGTATACTTTCCCGTGGATATAAAAATAAACTAAAGGATATAAATGTAATATGAAAAGGTACTGGCTCGGTGTCGATTCCCATCAACTCTCCTCGGGTGGGAGGAACTCGACCCCGTCGAGTAGGGGTAGGGATGCTCGAGTACTCCGGCGGATCCGTCACCGTGCCAAGTAGCGCGGGTATGCTCCGCTCCAAGTGATCATCACCTGCTCATTCCATATATACTCGATATGCGAACTGCTATGGGCTAAAGGTGGTCACTCCGAAGGGGCACTCTCAAAAGGGAAGAAAACAGCTCGAAGACTCACTAGGAATCACCGCTGAGTCCCTATAGGTGACTGATCCGGGTATAGATGTGGAACCGATCCCATACTCATCAAGTGAGTCCACTCGCCTCTTACTCATAAGAGACCGACAACGAGCTTGCACAAGACTCATGCAGACTTACCATGCAATACACACAACAATCGACTCGAAACACACCACACAAACAAACCACACAAGAAAACACACTGACTCATGCATGACTCAAAACTAAGGTGGTAGCATCGAGCCCACTAGGTGGCGGCATCCTGGGCGGCAGGAGAGCTGTCCCACTCTTCCCCCCCCCCCCAAGGCATAGTACTCATCGGCTAGTGCCTCATCGGCCACGTAATTGACACACTCAAGCTCGGGAGGTGCAGACTCTCCAATACCTATGGCTAGGGTGGCGCGAGCGGGGCACTCGCAGGCAATGTGGCCATACCCGTGACAGTGGAAACACTGCACTCTCGACCGACTACTCTCTCCTATAAAAGGGGCCTTACCTTTATCATCCCGTCGGGTAGGGGGTGTAGGCAGCAATGGGGGAAATGTAGGTGCCTTGGACAATAGTGGAGGGGGTGCCAGTGCCAGAGGACGGGCTATAGGAGTCGGGGGACGGGCAACGGGTGCCGGTGGTTGGGGTGGAAATAGATCCTGGGGTGGAGGAGGGCGAGGTCTAGGAGCGAAGTGCTCCTGACGGGCAGGCTCCTGAGGACGAGCCATGGGTCCCCTCGGGTATGAACCTAAGGAGCCACGGGAATCACTACGGAGAGGAGCGGGGCTCCACCGGGGAATTGACTCGAACTCACCCTCGAATTGCTCCATTTCGAGAGCAACTTGGTATGCATCCTCTAGCTTGTCCACCTTACGGCGGAGAAGCTCATACCGTAGGTGCGGGCGTAGACCACGCCGAAACCGAGAGAAGGTAAGGGAATCCTCCTCCGTGGCATCACATCGCAAGTAGTATTCATCAAACTCGGCGATGTAATCCGAGACAGACCGGTCTCCTTGGGTGAGGCTTTGCCACCTCTCTATAAGACGCTGGCGGTAGGAGGTAGGGAGGTACTTCTTCCTAAGTTTCTCCCTCATCTCGGTCCACGTATCGATTGGAGGTTCATGACGATGAAATAATAGATTCTCCATGTTCCTCCAATATGTTTGGGCTTGGCCCAAAAGTTTCATCCTGGCAAACTTGACCTTCCTTTGGTCCGACATCTCGAACCACTCAAAATATCGATCCATGCCAGCCTCCCAATCAAGATAGACCTTTGGGTCTAAGGACCCGTCAAAGGTGGGAGGGTCGGCCCGAACGGTCCGAAGGGCCCGTTCATCCATATCTTGGTCGTGGGTACGCCGTATAGGACGAGGATCACGACCATATCCCCGATGCTCATTCTCGGACTCATAGTCATGCACTTCGGGGACTTCGTGCCTCCTATTAGCTACCCCGTGACCCCTTGGAGTCGCGGGTCGCTGACCCAGCTCCGGTTGACCTTGTGTAGGTGGGACGGGTGCTTGGACTGGAGCAATCGGATGTGTCTCGGCTGGTCCTTTTTCTAGTGCGGTGACTCTCCCGATCAATCCCTGAACGGACTGACTTGACCCGGTGGCCCTATCCTCTACGGCTTTCATCCTCTCTTCTAGGCGGGAGCCTAGACCGTTCACTCGGGTACTCACTCCTTCCATCCTATCCATTCGGGTACTTAAATCACCCATTTGCGTGTCAAACCCATCAAGACGTGTATGCAATCCTTGCACTTATCCCATAAGATTTTGGAACATTTCGAGCACAGCTGACGCATCGAGACTAGTGGCTCGGGGATCCGCCATAGGTGGGGGTGGGGGTGAGTACTGAATACCCCTACGAGTGGGCATGCAAACACACCGACTAGATGACGCCGACTAAAGCAAACACACTAATGCGAAATGATGCGCCTAGACTTAAACCAATATCCGGTACGGGGCGGAGGTAATCGACCTGAGGGTCACTCGCGCAAGTGTGCGGCCTTCCCGATAGGCGTAGCCTAACGTTCGGACAACACCTTTTGATATAACGAATTATCGGGATGAAATGCAATTTAAAACACTCTTTTTTTTTGTTTTAGAAATATGATGATCCTAGACTCGACTTAACCCGACTAATGACTAGACGTAAATGACACTTTTTTTTTCTTTTTAACACCCTAGACTCAAACTTGGCTCTGATACCAAATTGATGCGGGACGAGACCACGGACACGACAAGCTCGTGACTGTCCCTTGACGAGGGAAGCGTCGGACATGCGCGGTTGAGAAACCGGCAAGAGCTAGGGTGGTCGGCTCTCTCTTTCGTGCCTGGATCGGGTCACGGGACGGTAACGCTCTCTCTCGCAGCAGCGGTGATATAAATAGAAAGTGAGCTAATTACCCTATCATGCTCTCTAGCAGCGGCATAAACAGGCATATATGAAATGAAGCAAAATGCCAAGTAAGGGAGCGAATGCGATACCTCCATGTGCTCGGCGTGGGGAAGACGGACCCGACCGAAAACTCGTACTCCCGGGAAACTTAACACACAGTAATTACAGCAATGGGAACATGCCCACTCCACGCAGGGAGGTAAAGGGCTATACAAATGGGCCCGGGAGGACCGAATTCGGGTTGACGGGCAGCTTCGGGTGTTGATTCGGCTACACGCGTGTTCACGACCGTGGGGCCCACGTGCTGTCTGGAGGGGCCGTTGTAGACACGCCATTCCTGACGTCTCCTGAGAAAGTCTCATATTACTATACAACGCCCCGCAACGGCTTACGCGTTTTGAATCACTTGAGTGCTTCCTTTTCTTGAGTCTTCTTCCGCCCTTTTCGGCATCCGAAATCGTCTCGTCACGGCATTCGGACGGCATCAACACCAGTCAGAAGCATCAGGAGGTTTCGGAACCAGGAAGGGTGTCTGCCGGGCGGCCGCCAACGCCTGAACTGAGGACCCGGGTGGGTCTTTATGGGGGCGTCCAGGCCCCTGGACACCCCTATTCTTTTAATTTATTTTTCAAAGCCCAAAACAAAATAAATAATAATATATTAATGGAGGCATCCAGGACCCTGGATGCCTCCATAAAAACAAATATAAAAAAATATATATGCCAGTTGGCATAAAAAGACAAAATAAAATAAAAAATAATATATTAATGGAGGCGTCCAGGCCCCTGGACGCCTCCATAAAAATGAATATAAAAAATATATATGCCAGTTGGCATAAGAAGACAAAACAAAAATCAAATAAAAATAATATATTTTCTTGGAGGCGTCCAGGCCCCTTGACGCCTCCATCAACTCCCTCACGGGCGCCGCCCACCGAGCGACGGTTTGTCGTGTGTGAAAAAATCTAAATTATGGAGACGTCCAGCCAGCTGGACGCGCCCATTTCTGAATCACGAGGCGCCGCTCACAAAATCACGCGTTATGCCAAACCGCGTGCGACCGTCGGTGGTGTTCGGTGGACCTGTTGGAGGCGTCCGGGGCCCTGGACGCCTCCACAAAAATATTCCAAAAAAATAAATAAAAATAGAATAAAATATTAGTTCGGCCCTGATGGAGGTGTCCAGGGTCTTGGACGCCTCCATCCTCCGGAGCCCTATAAATAGAGGCCCACCCCCTCAGTTCTAGGGAGTTTTTCTAAGAGATCCGATAGGCTGCCGGAGCCCAGAGGCTACCGGAGTCATCTTCTAACCCGTGGGGTCTTTTGTAGGTGGAGGTTCTGCCGGCTTCTCGGGTGCCCACGCTCACGAGAGGAAGGTCGTCTTCATCCACCGCGCTTCCACGTCGTCCCTACGCTGCCGGAGCTCCGCCGGATCTCACCCTCGGCTCCTCCAATAAGCCTTTTCTTCCCCTTTTTCTCCATAGTTCTTTACATTCATCATGTTGCATCCTCTATCTCCCTACATAAGGGCGCCGTCTCTTGCACACTTCTTGCATTCATCATCGCATTTTCCTCCTACTCGAGTCCGAGAGGGGTTTAAAACCACACCAACCAGGTGTGTGTCAGGTCACAATCTCATTACTTTTATTGCAAGGAATTGTTACTACACTGCCATTTTCTAATTCCGTTCGTTTATTGTCTACTATTTTGCAAGGGTAACCAAGGAAAGCCCTCTCCGTCGGCCGGCCGAAGGGGGAGGAAGAAGCAACCCGCCATCTCCCGCTCTTGAGGTAGGCGCGATCACTTTCTTTATTTTGGGGTCTTTTGGCCCCTGGCGATCACATCTTGTTCTCGAGGCCGCGGTGAGTCACTTCCCCAATGGCCGTTTAAATTTCCGTTCTTATATTCTCTTTATATTCTGTTATATTCTACTCATATTCTCGAGGCCGCGGCGAGTCACTTCCCCAATGGCCGTTTAAATTCCCGTTCTTATATGTTATATTCTTATCTATTCATATTCTCGAGGAGGCCGCGGCGAGTCACTTCCCCAATGGCCGTTTAAATTCCCGTTCTTATATATTATATTCTTATCTATTCATGTTCTCGAGGCCGCGGCGATTCACTTCCCCAATGGCCGTTTAAATTTCCGCTCTTTATATTCTCCTTATATTCTATTATATTCTTATCTGCTCATATTCTCGAGGCCGCGGCAAGTCACTTCCCCAATGGCCGTTTCAATTCTTGCTATTTAATTTCTACACCATTCCCGTCCCCCCGAGGTCGCGGCGAGTCACTTTCCGCTATGACCGTTTAACCCCCATATCTTGCTATATTACATTTATCCCGCTCGCCCCGCCGGAGCAATCTCCCGTGGTGGCCCCTTCTCTCTTCTCTTATTTCTGTGTTGCAGCAAACAAAAGAGGAGCCCGCGCGCTCCGCGTCCTCTTCGCACCCCGAACCGCGTGACGTCGCTCACAGATTGGCGATCACGGTGGGACTTCTACTGCTTCCTTTCGGCTACCCTTGTAAGTTCGGCACCATCCGTGCCTCTCCACCTTGGCGCCCGCGCGCGCCCCCGTTGTGCTCACGGCAGCACTGTCAGTTTTGATTGGTTGTTTGTTTATTATATGTCTGTTATTTCTGTTGTTTTCCCACTCCATATCTCTGTCAGCATTTCATTGCATGCATCCATCCCTCTTTTCTATCCTTTCTTCATTTTTTTGAGGATCACCCTTTCCCGGTGAAGGAAGGACTCTCCGTTTGGGAATTCCTCTCAACGGACTAGAATCTCCTACACTGGGACCTCCGTAAGTCCCCGACATCGAAGAATCTCCTCTTCGTTCACTGGGCCGGTTGTACCATTGAAGTTCCCCGGAGTTAGTCATTTCATTCGTGGTGAGACGAGAGACCCTAGCTGACACGGCGGTGAAACAAAAATAAACTAGGGTCCCTACTTTGTGTGAACTTCGGATCTCGCTAAAAACATAAAAAATCATCAAAATCAAAACACAAAAAGGCGTAAAGGCATCCACTTGTTTGATAATCTCTGCTACCTGCTTGCTAGTGTATGTTTTTACGTTCTGGGAAAACTGTGAGCATGGCTCACGAGTCTTTTGAGGAGAACCACCCTAGTCGTGGTTTGTCACCCGACCCGCGAGTCTATGCTATGGACTCGGGTCCTTCTCATGAGCCCTCGCATGAGGTGCAGGTTATTGCCGGGGACACATCCCCACCGCATGATATCTCTTCCTTACTGGGCGTCCTCACCAACACGGAGCTTACCTCTGAACAGCTCCGGGCCTTCCAGGCCATTCTGAAGGGGAAATCTGTTTCCCCCACGCCCCAGGAATCAACTCCGGCCATCGCACCTCTCCAAGAGTCCGTGCAGGCCATTCCATCTCCTTCATTGGCGCAAGCCATCTAGTCTCCCTCGCTTCAAGGACAAGCGAGCCAACAACCACCCTCATTCCAGTTCCCGTCACAATCTCAAACTCCCGTTGTTCCCCACACACCGCTTCAGCCAGGGCCAACTATCGACGGCCCGACAGCTCCCTCTCATTCCGGGTTCCCCCCTCAAGTCTCCGGGAGACAGTTTCTCCCCCAGTGGCAAGTGCCACCTTCACCTCCAGAGGAGCTCGCCCAATCGCTCCTCAATAGGTTCAATCGCATGGACGAGCAGTTTCAAAATCTGAGAAGGATGGTCGACGTGAAAGTCACCCCGGAGGTTGCTTTGCCAATCCTTCCCGTCATTCATCTTCCTCCCTCCGAAATGCCCACGTACCGCAGATACAATGGTACCGACAACCCCTTCATTCACCTCAAGGATTTCATGTATGAATCCTCCTATTGGCAAAACGATCAGAGGTCCCTGGCATACCTCTTTCGGAGATCATTGGATGGTCCCGCGCTAGAGTGGTTCTATTCTTTGGAGCCCCGCGAGACCGAGAATTTTGAAATAGTCCAGAGAAGGTTCTTGCAGAAATATAGGGATAGGGTCGGTCCCTCACTCTCCATTACCGACCTAATGGCCGAAAAGATGAAGCCCGACGAAGATTTTGTCCGCTATGCTGATAGATGGACGTCTCTGGCAGAAAGAATAAGGGATACCCTCTCCGAGCCCGAACAAGTGAAGATGATTGTGTCTAATGCAACCCCACAGTTCAGACACGTCCTGGCCATGAATAAACTTACTACAATGGAAGAACTCTATGAAAGGGCCCGGTACATCCAAACCCAGTTAAAAGACTCCCCCATTATGAACATGTTTGAGTCGCCGAAGCCCAAAGTGGTCAGAAAAATAGGCGCTGGTGTCCCGGGCGGAGCCACAGAAGGGGTTGTGACAAATGAGCAAGTGGGTGCGGTCAACAGTGCCAACTATGCAGTCAACCCAAGGCCTCCACAAATGCCCCGACTTCCCCTCCAACCAGGTCCTTTCCCTCTTCGTCCTCCGTCCCAAAATAATCCACCCCAGGATAATATGCCTCCATTATGTCAACCCCAACAACAACAACCACAACCTCAACAACAGCAACCACCGCTTCAGTACAACCAAGTTCCACCCCCGGGGAACTATGGTCCCCAACAGCAACAAAGGAGGCCGCTCGGTCCCAAGAGAGCCTACTATCCACCATTGCCAGAAACCTTAGCAGACATTTTTAATGCCCTCATGGCATCAAACCAACTCGCCCTACCCAGAGAAAGGCCCGTGTGGCCCCCAAATGTTGATACCTCCAAATACTGCGTCTACCACAGGCAGCCAGGATACACAGTAGATTACTGCTTCCATTTCAAAGATTACATCCACGATATGAATGATGAACATTAAATAGATTGGGATGAAATGAGACGATACGTCGCCGCTCTTAAGGCTAGGAGACCTCCTCATAGGCCACAACAGCAGTTACAACAGCAGCAGCAGCAGCAACCACAACAACAACAACAGCCTCAACAGCCCCACAACAATAGCCCGACATGGGCATAATCCAGAATCCATTACCGGAGCACCAACAGCCCAATCATCAGGTTAACCCCATCTCCTCCTTCCCGGAAGTCGGGAGAGAGCAGGTGTGGCATCAGGAAAGTACCTCCATTCTTTCTACCGCCAATCCTATCATCACGCAACACCCTTGCCTTGCCCGGGTAGCACCTCTCTCTCATCAACCCGCGTCAGTATCGCCTTCACCATTTCCACTACCATTACGCCCTCTCATCCGTACCCCGATCCCCTATCAACCGACACTCTCCACTACGCCTTCACACCCTCTCATCTTCTCCCACTCCCCCACTTTACCATCCACCTCTACCACATTTACCCCTACGCCTTCTAAACCCCTTATCATCCGTCAACCATACATAACCCCGTCTTTCTCCGCCGTATCACCACTAATGCCTTCAAAACCACTCATTACCCATCACCCACCTCAAAATCATTGCCCACTTCAAGCCCTACCCACTTCCACTTCGTCTCCACCTCCGCCTTCCAGACCCCTTATCCTTCATAATCCGCGCGATATCCCCTCTACCTCCACCATGCCTCCACCTAACAAACCCCTCATCAGAATCCCTGCTCCCGTCATCACCCCTGCTTTATCAACCATTCCTCCACCACTACCCCTCAAATCTCTGTTAAAACCCACTGCTACCCCCACAGAGGTACAAAAGCCGCAGGCAATGGTGCTCCGGAGTGGAAGGATTTTCCACAGGGTTTTCCCCCACAATAGTCAGAATCCTGAGCAATCTCAGCCAGAGAAGGATGATGGAGAACAACCAGAAAGAGCTATCCCTGGAACACAGTATGATCTATTGAAACACTTGGACAAGACACCTGCTCGGATCTCCATCCTGGAGCTACTTCAAAGATCCACATCCCACCAGGCGGCCTTGATGGAATACCTTCAAAAAGTCATGGTTAATGAGGACCTCCCCGTGGAGAAGATTTCGACCGTCCTGACCCCAACAGACACACAACCGGCCATCATGTTCCACAACTACGAGCTCGCTCCCAAGGAAGCTCGAAAATATGCACTGTGCATTTCAATAAAAATTAATGGGGTATCCATAAACCCGTGTCTTGTGGACACAGGTGCGTCCATAAATGTGATCTCCATGGACACCCTTCAGTTGTGTGGGGTCAACGAGGAACAAATAAGACCTTCCTCGATCACGGTCACGGCTTATGACAATAGCAAAAGACCGCCACAGGGGATGATTATTCTGAAGGCAGAACTAGGCCCCATGTCAATTCCCACGGAATTCCATGTCCTCGACATGGACCCCACATTCAAGGCTATACTGGGTCACCCTTACATCGAAGCCGTGGATGCTGTGCCTTCCACCAACCATCAGTGCCTGAAGTTTCCTTACAATGGGAGGATTATTAAAGTGGTCAGTACACCTGTCCTTCACACAGTGGATGCTATCAACACCTCTCTGCCCTCTGTGTGGCCATTTCATCGGCCCATATTGTCATTGCTGGACATGCGTGATCTATCTCACGTTCCACTAGCACCAAAGGAGCCGGCCAGGATAACCGCAACATCATGTCTCCCTTTTCACTCCAAAGGTTGGGAGATTATGAGGAACATCGGCTATCAACAGGGTAAAGGTCTGGGCGCACAATTACAGGGTATGCTCAAACCGCCAAAGGAAATTAGGCCGAACCGTAGGTTTGGCCTAGGCTTCAAAGGACCGTTCAAGGCGGATTGGAAGCCCCTCACATGGACTCTATCAAACCACTTCAACAGAGGGCCCGTTGTTCAGATGGGAGATTACCCACGAGAAGCATATGGGGGATCACATGCTGTATATTTGGCTGAAAAATGTCCGAGGATCATCAAAAGAGGCAAGATCAAAGATCCGGAATGCGAGTGGAACAAATGGTTCGACATACGGGACATTTCCATTACACTGGAAAGGATGTTCTCGTCTCCACAGCTTGAAGGACCACCATTGATCTCCGGAATACTAGAGAATATTACCACTCTTACCAATGTTCCAAACTATCCTCGTCCTCATCAGAAGGACCATGTCATCGACGGATCTTCATCCGTCCTCAACATTGCCATTGACGGCTCATTAGCCGCCATCTTCTCCATCCACTCGTCTCAGCCTTTGCTGATATCTTCTTCCTGGGCCAGACAATTGTCTGATGATCTTCTCAGGTCCCCTTCTTTGCTTACATACCTACGCGGGCTTTTCAACCCGCGCTAGGTCTTCAACCATGAGCGACCTTTTCTACCCCTCCTCTGAGGGGTCTTCTCCTGTACATTCTACACCATCCCCTTCGTCTTCCTCTTCTTCTGTAAATATTGTCAGTCAATCTAGGAATGATGGGCCAAGGGTAGTACCTAGGAAGAAACCCAAGGGTAAGCATATCCCTCGTCGATTCCTTCTGGATTTAGCCGCCAGATGTCAGGCCCTTCTTGCCATCCCCCAGTTGTTAGAAAATCCCATCCAGCTACCGAAAATAGAATATGAGGGCGACTGTGTATTTCATGAAGGGTATGGAGTCTACGAGATCACGGATGAAGAATGCCCCACTGAAGATGAGGGTGAAGAATATGAGGATGCGGCGGGCGCATACGCTAGTGGAATGAGGAGATTCGATGAGCCGTCAACCGCCGTAGAAGAATCCACCAAAGAAGTCAACTTGGGAACTGGGGAAGACCCTAGGATCATCCTCATAAGTGACAACCTACCACCCTCTGAAGAAGAGGCATTAATTGAGGTTCTCAAGGAATATAAGGACACGTTTGCATGGAGCTACGAGGATATGTCGGGTCTAGATTCAACCTTGGTCGAACACCGTTTAACCCTAAAACCAGGGACCGTCTCGGTAAAACAAAGGTTAAGGCGTTTCCACCCTCAGATGGCTTTGAAAATGAAAGAAGAGGTCGATAAGCTCCACAAAGCCAGGTTCATTAGAGTCGTCCTTTATCCTCAATGGGTGGCGAACATTGTCCCGGTCATGAAGAAAGATGGGAAAGTCAGGATTTGCATCGACTTCCGGGACCTTAACCGCGCGTGTCCAAAGGACGATTTTCTATTGCCTCACATTGATGTGTTGATCGATAACACAGCAGGCTACGAAACCCTCTCATTCATGGATGGATTTTCAGGATACAATCAAATTTATTTGGCAGAAGAGGATCAGGAAAAGACGTCATTCACTATCCCTTGGGGAACATATTGTTACGTGGTCATGCCGTTCGGATTAAAGAATGCTGGAGCTACTTACCAAAGAACGATGATGGCCATATTTCATGACATGATGCACATATATCTGGAAGTGTATGTGGATGACTTATTGGTAAAATCAAGGACCAGGATGGAACATCTAGAAGTTTTGGCTAAGGTCTTGCAGAGGTCAAGGGAGTTCCAATTGAAAATGAACCCGAAGAAGTGTGTGTTTGGTGTGTCGTCGGGTAAATTGCTGGGGTTCATTGTGAGCAAAAGAGGGATCGAGATAGATCCCGACAAAGCCAAGGCTATCAGGGATATGCTGCCTCCCAAGAATTTGAGAGAAGTCCGAGGTTTAACCGGGAGGTTGCAGTTTATTCGTCGGTTTGTGTCCCAACATTCACAAAGGTGTAGACCTCTCTACGAGTTGACCAAGCCAGGAGTAGAATTCCACTGGAATTCTAAATGTCAGAATGCTTTTGAAGGGTTGAAGGAATACCTGGCTAGTCCACCCATTCTCATTCCACCCAAACCAGAAAAACCTCTGATCCTTTACGTCTCAATCTTGGATGACTCCGTGGGAGCCGTCCTCGCACAAGCTGATGAAGAAGGCAAGGAACGGGTAATCTATTACTTGTCCAAACTTCTCAATCCCTGTGAGCAGAAGTACACCGTCATGGAGAAAACATGTGCTGCCCTCGTTTGGGTTGTGCAGAAATTGAAACACTACTTCTTGGCTCATGAGGTCCACTTGATTGCTCGAATGAATCCTATCAAATTCCTTCTGGAGAAAGCCGTCCTTACGGATAGGCTAGCACGCTGGCAAAGTTTTCTCTCTCAGTTCGACATCACCTACATCCAGTAAAAGGCGATTAAAGGCTATGCCATAGCCGAGCATCTCGCTCACCATCCTCTTCCCAAGTTCGATCCCGTCCAATCAGAGTTTCCAGATGAGGAATTAATGTCCGTCAACCAATCAGATGAGCCAATGTGGACGCTATATTTTGATGGAGCTCTGAATTCTCAAGGGAGAGGAATCGGCGTCGCCCTCCTGTCGCCTGAAGGCCTCACATTTCCATTGGCATACCAGCTCAAATTTCCAGTTACCAACAATATAGCCGAATATGAAGCTCTTCTAGCTGGCCTAGAACTCGCCCATTCTTTTCGTATCACGGAGTTGCGAGTCGTAGGTGATAGTCAACTCATCCTTCGCCAGGTGCTCACTAAATATCGCACTCGCGATCCCAAACTCAAGCCATACCAAGAACTCACTGCTGCCTTTGCCAAACTGTTCACCAAACTGATCTTTGTTCATGTCCCTCGTCATCAGAATATTCTCGCCGATGCCCTCGCCTCATTGGCATCATCCATAAGGTTCCCTCTAGGAAGATGGTTTGAGTCCATTTCCATCTACAAACTTCACGCCCCTGCAATCAATGATGCTTCCTACGTAAATACCAAAGACAGGATAGCAAGGAAGATCCTGCAGGAAGATATCCTTGAGAAGAGGGAAATCATGTTGGCAGAAGCCGAAGAAGAACTGGCTGATGAAGAGAAACCATGGTTCTATGAAATCGTCAAATACTACCAAGATCAGTCTTATCCTGAAGGGGCCACCACAGAGGATAAGAAAGCCATAAGAAGGGTGGCTCAGAAATATACATTGGTTGGAGGTCTACTCTATAGGAGGAGCCTTACTGGTATTCTGTTAAGATGTCTTGGTGACGATGAGGTTTGGAAATGTGTAGAGGAGACACACTCGGGTGTGTGCGGTGGCCCCGTGAATAGTCAGATGCTCGCCAAAAAGATCATTCGGCAAGGCTTTTACTGGCCCACTATGGAAGAGGATTGTGCTGTCTATGTCCGTAGGTGTGTCAAGTGTCAACTTCACACCGATAAAATCCATTCACCATCTTCCTCACTTCACCCAATATCCTCCCCGTGGCCTTTCTCCATGTGGGCATTCGACATCATTGGTCCCCTAGGTGATCCCAATTCCCTCACCAAGCAGAAATCTTTCATCCTTACTGCGACGGAATACTTCACCAAATGGGCCGAAGCCGAAGCTTACGCGGAAATCAAGGCGTTAACAGTCTGCAAGTTCATCATGAAGAACATCCTCGCCAGATTCGGCGTCCCAAGCACGATCGTCACCGACAATGGGCCACAGTTCATTTCTCAGGACCTACAGGACCTCTGCAAAAGGTACGTAATTGCATTGCATCATTCATCGCCTTATTACCCACAAGGTAACGGCCAAGCGGAGGCCACCAATAAAACATTGCTCAAAATCATCAAAAAAACCTGCGAGTCTAGTAAGTTTTCAGACTGGCCAGAAAAACTTATCGAAGCCCTATGGGCCTATCGCACTTCAATCCGTACCCCCACCGGGCAGACTCCATTTGCCCTTACTTATGGTATGGAAGCGGTAGTCCCGTACGAGACTCTGATCCCTTCTCTCAGGGTACAATTGGACGAGGAATTTCCCTCGACGATCGTCGTAATTCACTCCTCGCCCAGTTGGAACTCTTGGATGAGAAGCGGCTGGCCGCTGCCGAACACGCGCGTGTGTATCAAAATAGACTCGCTCGCTTTTACCAAAAGAAAGTCGTTGAGAGAAAATTCAAAGTCGGTGAGATGGTCGTAAAAAGAATTTTTGTCAAACCTGGAGGTCCACGTTCTAAGCTCCAACCCAATTGGGGAGGACCATTTGTAATTCAAGCCGTGTACCCTGGCAACGCCTACAAGCTAGTCAACGCCGAAGGGACCGAGTTATCCCACCCTTGGAATGAGCTTTATCTTAAGAAATACTACCCTTAGCACAAAACAAAAAAAATGATGAAAAGATAAAAAATATCAAAAACAAAGAAATATTGAAAATCACTAAAAATATGAAAAATTCAAAATGCCGATGCCTGGCAGTCACCATGTAGTTAAGTCCCTGCATCTAACCTTCATGTTAGGATAGGGCCCATTAAGACTTGATAGGCACCGGGTCTTGATTTGTCAGAACCGTGGAGATCCCTGTCCGGCCACGTCGGCCTATGCTCGCTCGAAGGAAGCTAACATGTGCTCACTTATGTATTTTATTCAAAAAAAAGGGTCGGTAGCATCACCTACGGTGGGGCCCCACCCAGAAGATCTCCGGAAGCTGTAATCTTTATTCTTTTCTCTTCGACCAAATGAGACAGTTGGCACCCTTAAAACGCTGAGCATGAGAAACCGAAACTCAAACCCCAAAGGCAAGAGTAGGATCTATTTCCTCGAGCATCGATCAGAGCATGAGAAGAGGGCAGTGTCCCCGCAGGCATACAAAAAGGGAGCCCACAAATGTCAAACGACTATATCTCCCTCACAAAAAGAAATACAAAATCAAAATCAAGAGAAAAGCCTGGTCGTGACCGTGCCTGATGCGATAAATGGAACCCCTCAAAGTAAAAGTTTAAATCCACAAAAAGGGGGGGGGGGGCTATGGAATGTAAATGCTCGAGATTTGGTCCGAAGTTGTCCGAAAGGAAAGAGTTAATGGGCCCTTATTCGCTCGCCGGGTTAACGGCTTTGCCGGTCCTCTCGGGAGGTTTATCCCCTACACTCTTCCTTCTCCCTCTAAAGATGAAGGTTCGATGGAGTTTCTGAAGGGTGAAAACTACCTAGGGTCTGCGACGTTATTTTAATATACACATTTGGTTGTCTACTTTGAAAAGCAAAAGCTATCGCTGGGAAGGAGTCTCCGTGTTTCTGGCTGGTCAAGACCCCTGTTTACCGCCTTGATGTCTTCTTGTTTAACCTCGGGCTTAGGCCAATGCAAGCGCGTCACCTATGGGTGCGACGGCGTCTGATTCCGGGTCAGCGTCGCGCGGTTGGTCGTGAGGGTTCCAGGGTGTTCCATCATATACCATCTAGAGTTGTGAGAAAATAGACCCGGGTCGGGCAAATCTCTTACCTCAAACACCTTTTGGGTGAATCCCTGTGGACGGAAGCGACTGGGAGCCTAAGCATGGCATGACGGTATTGTCATCAGGGTAAGTCTTAGCCGGCGGGATCATCATTCGAGGGGTCTAGAGGCCCAAATCAACCTAGATGTGCACTTAGGATACCTGGGAGGTTAGTAAGAAACCCCTGTTCTCACGTAGGTTAGGTGCCATGTGGGTGCTTACCGGGCGTTAGCAACAAAAAAAAATCGAAATGATAAAAGCAACAAAAAAAAATGGAAAAGAGAAAATGTACATATTTGCAAACAAAAAAATCTTTTTTATGATAAAACAAAAAAAATGCCAAATATAAAAAAGAAAAACAAATCAATTTTGCATTTTGCGTGCAGCATCTCACTTTTTTTTAAAATACCGCTTGCATTCGTGTGCTTGCCTGTCGCATTTATCATCACCGCATCTTTCCCTTGCCTTCGTTAAATAAAGGCTTGGCCCCTTGACCAGTTATCAAGGACAGTCACAGTGACCATTTACTTATTGAGCAAGGGGCCAAGTCAGAACAGAAATTCTGATTTGTCTGTTTCAGTGATGTGTGCAGGGATTCAGGCAATAGAAGCAAAGGTGAAAATCAAACAAACCGAACCTTGTATTTTATTCCAAAAATAAAAAAATTACATCAAGTTCCGCCCTCTCTCTCCGCATTACTCGTCCCACTACTCTCCGGGCAAAACACTCTCAAAGGTGCTACCCAACTACGAAAAGCGGTACCCCTACCGCTCTGTACTCCCCTTCCTATTCCCACATCCCGGTGTTGATCCACGGAAGCAGCAGAGAAGCTACCAACACGAAAGCCGCGCTCTCGTGCTCTTCGGTAGCGCTCCTCACCATCTCTCAGCCACTGTTCAGCAAGACCAAGGCTGATTCGGAGTTCGAATAGTTGGGCCTCCATGGCCCTTCGTTCCTCCCTTTCAGTCAATCTGTTGGCTCTTTCTCTCTTTACGTCTCTTTCTCTCTCTGCCCGTTCTCTCTCACGGTCTTCCCTCTCCAACTGGAGAGTGATCCTCAGTTCCATAGCATCCCTGGAAGAGTCGTCATCAGGATGACGCCGCGGTTCCCTTTCCAGTTCTGCTATCCTAGCCTCCTTCTGCGCAGCTTGGGCAAGCGCTTCTTCCGTCTCCTTTTCCTGCCGAGTGTACCATCTCAGATACGCGATAAGGCGTAAACAAAGAGAACTCAACACTGAAACTTTTACCTGTATACGGAGCATCCCTTCTGCCTCCGCAGCACGCTGCGTGGCATGAGCAAGTTGCTCATGAAGCAAGTCAAGTTCTGAGGTGGGAATCCACAAGCTGGAAGAGGCACCACCTACTCCCATCGCTGGGGAAGCCGAGCCAATCTGGGCATGCTACGACCGCGTGAATTAGCAGCCAACATCTAGAATCTGGGGTTTTAATTAGGAACGCACTGTACACCTACCAAGGCGCTCGTAGCTCCGCGTGCATCGTCCAACCGTTGCTCCATCTCTGCCAAGCGAGTTCGTAAATTCGCTATCATGGTATCACGGATATCCTGCAGCCATACGAGTCAGCATTTCCACCAGAAAACCAAAAAGGGAGAAAGAAGAAAAGAGAAAAAGGGGAAACCTACCTCCACAAGTCCCCGGGGTTGCAACCGCTCTGCGTACTTTGTCCTATATAGACGCAAGTAGTCCTCGCTATCCCGCGCCTGCGATTCTATAATCGTGCCACCCCGTTGCCAGTCTTCGTACTGTTCGGGGAATCGCACGCGCCAGTTAATGCAGGTCGCCGGTCCTCGCGTCTCTCTCCCAACGCGAGGTGGCGCAGCTGAATCCACCCATTCTTGAGCCAGTCCCAAGGACCTCATAACCAATCGTAGCCGAAGCGGCTCGATTTCATTCAGGCAGTGCATCCACAATTCCCGTCCGAATCGGGCACGACTTGCTAGAACCCACGGCTGGTCAGCATCGACCATGTCTGAGTAGGGTCTCCAGTTTACCATCACAGTAGGGAACTCCTGTAGCTCCCGCCTTAGCACCATCAGTTGGTAGGTTAGGGGTGCCGCACTCATGATGGGTTCCCACCGCCTGGCTAACGGCACCATCGCGGGTCGCCAATGTCGAGCTCTCCCCATGGGGAGGTAATAATAGCTCCACAACTGCTTTGGCACATGTCGTCAATATCTTACAAAAATAAAAACAAAACAAAAATACAAAACAAGCAAAACCAAAAATACCTGGATGAATGGTGTGAAACCACTCACAGTCATCTCACGATCCGCTTCTTGGAACAGGCCTACAAACAAGTGTGCCAGCATGGCGGCTCCCCAGGCATAGTACCCTACTCTTTCAAGGTCTGATAGTAGCTCCAAGAAGCAACATTGGATACCGTCCCCTTTCGAGCTCAGTACCAATCTCCCCAAAAGGAAGAGGAGAAATCTCCTCAAATCTATGTTGCATCTTTCCCAGTTGCCGAAATCTGTGCAGTACACGACACGGCATCCTATTTCCATCCTTTCCATGAACTCTTCTGAGGATTCATCGTCCCGTCGACGAGTGTCATTGAGCCCTAATGCACCCATGAGGGACGCCCTAGCTACCGACCTATTTTTCCGACCATCTAGGTCCAAACCCAGTAACTTCTGGGCACCTTCTCGGTAGTCCGCGTAAGTGACTCCGGTCACTACCTCGCCATCCACCTTTAGACTCGTAATTCGGACCACATCTTCCAGGCTAGGCACCATGTGCCC
Organism: Amorphophallus konjac; assembly: GCA_022559845.1. NCBI lineage: Eukaryota > Viridiplantae > Streptophyta > Magnoliopsida > Alismatales > Araceae > Amorphophallus > Amorphophallus konjac. The sequence goes on along the minus strand of CM040122.1, from coordinate 334,342,192 downwards.
CCAGGGCATCAGGAATGCCCGACTCACTGGGTCCCATCTCTCACACAAGGCTTGGATCAGGACCAGGTTGAGCTGGATCGGCTCGATCCGAAGAAAGGTGTCAAAACCCATCACGTCTAGCCTGGCCTTCTGAAAATCTGGGAGACCTCGGTATGCTGCCACTACCAACTCCCATGAGATCTGTGATTTCATCACACACTACGCATGTAGGGAATGGAGAGGAGGTTTGGTCAGAAAGAAAGGAAGAAAAAAAGAATGGAAAAAAGGGCAGGAAAACTTGACTTACGAGTTGTGATTGGGCCCTTTCGCTGAAGTGCCCTTCGAGGTCTGAAAGCCTCCGGGAACTACTACCACTAGACCTGCTTCTCTTCGAGGAGTGGGAAGATTCGCCCTCCATCCAACTCTCGGAATTTTGAACTCCTCCTCTCCCGTGAGAACTTGCACTCCTCGAGTTAGCTCTCGATATACCTAGGAGGATAAAAGGGACAAGAATTTATAGAAATGGAAGGAGTACAGGCCAAGATTGCCTCCATCACCTTTAATGATAGCCCTCGCAATGAGGCACCTGCCATGCGGTCCCGTGTGTCACTTCACCGTTCGCACAGGGTGATTGATTGGACGAAGAATATGACGACTAGCACCCTATGTTGTCTAGGGATACCCTATTATGTTGTGAAGGACGTCCGCAAAATTTGACGCAAGGCACTAGGGCCGTCATTATTGACTTCGACGGCAGATTCCCGTGGAAAATGGTCACAACAAGACGCGATTCTCTGCTTGGGGTGGAGTCTCGGCAGACCCATCATATGGGAACAGTGCAAAGGAGAGGAAGTGTAAGGAAGATGGAATGCACAAGAGAACAAACGAGCAGCAGAAAATCAAATCACTCCATTCATAATTCTACATAAGCTGTCATAAACACTACAATCATAGAGAGGTGGCGAGTCCACCAGCTCGCCGATCCTCACCATCACTCATCTCTCTGGGCACTCCCCTCCTCTCCCCTGAGGTGCGGGTCCCTCAGAGGCCTCTGGGATCCACGTGCAGCAGCACCTGCCTCGCCTCTTGACGCCTGCTCCGCAGCAGTGACTCGCTGCTCCTCCCCTGGCGTGGCGAAGAAGCCACTAGCGACAAAGCGACCGGACTGGCAGAGTCGCTCCCCGAACTCTCGCGCTCTCTCGTAGCACGTCTCCATCCCTCCTAGCCTCTGCACGACGGCCTGAAGGCCCAGTTGGAGCTCCCTCACTTGGGCCTCCAAGGCCCTCCTCTCGGTCTGATCCCGCTATCGCTCAGACCTTCTCTCGGCTTTCTCCCTCTCTGCCTCTCTCCTCATCATCTGCAGAAGAACCCTTAACTCCAGGATGTCTGGAGAAGGCCTCTCCTCACCACGATGCCGCAGCTCCGCTACAGTCGCCACCCAGGCATCACGCTCCTCTTCCGCCCGGGTCGCGCGGGCCACCGCACCGGCAAGTTGTTCCCGGAGGGAGGCAATCTCGAGAAAAGGGGCCAAGGAACTGGAAGATGCGCCACCAATCATCCCCGCCGTCGCTGTCTGCTAGGCACGCTGGAACAAAATAAACAACGGCCGTCAGTGAAACTCCAAAATCTGAAGATAAAAGTGCGGCACGTAACTTACCAGGAGCGACAGCTCATGTTGAGCGACGGCCAGCTGCCGCCTAGCCTCTGACAGTTGGGCGCGCGAGCCGCCGATGCCACGCGTGTCCCCAGCTTGGGGAAGCCCGCATAACTCTCTCTCTGCCGCCGCAGGAAGTCAGCGATGTCCTGCACCAATACACTCCCTTGCTGTCCAGGGAGACGTACGTGCCAGTCCTCGAGCCTCGCCTTGCCGCGACTCTCCCTCCTGACGCGGCTCGGCTCGTCCGCACTTGCCCACTCATCGGCCAGGCCCAGGGTCCTCGCCATGTCCTGCACCAAGGAAGAAGGGCCTCGCATCATAACAAAGAACGCGTCCCCTGTCTAGGACGCGTCTATCACTTGAGTGCAACACTCGCCGAACCCTTTCCCCCTCGCACGCCTTGCTTCAAAACTCAAAATGGATCAAAGAGGAAGAGATTGGAGGACATACCAGACCGTGTTCACCTCCCTCCGCGACATCGGGCCCCTCGGGTCCCTCGGGGGCCCGAAGCGGCCCTTCCTCCTCCATGGACGCCGTTCCGTGTTCTTGCGTATCCCTCCTCGGGCGAGGAGTTCCTCGTCCCTCTCCACCTTCACCATGATCGGGCCCACCGAACTCCATCGATCAAAAGAGGAGGAAGACGAAAAAGGGGGCAAGCGAGTTTCGGCGGAAGGCGGGCTCGTTTGCAGGTAAGGCACGGGAGAAGAAAGGCCACCCGACGCTTTAAATTTGAATTCAAGGATTAAGACGCGTCCTCGCGCCTGGACGCGCCCAAAAAGGGAGAAAGGAACATAATCCCCCCGTGCAAAGTAGTTCCCTTCTGTCCAGGGCAAAAGTCTCGTGAAGCGTAAACAACGTGGTGCAAAAGAAAGTGCAGGAAAGAAAAGGGCACGCCACACGAAATCCATTTCATATAATAGTCAAAGTACATCATACAGTGAGAAGGGTGACGTGTACAAGTAGCTCTCTAACTCTCGCTGCCACCCTCCTGGTCATCTCTCTCCTCCCTCCTCTGCCGGGGATCCCTAGGGGGCCTCTGCGAACCCTGAGAAGCCGTGCTCGCCTCGCCCTGCGGTGGCACTCCAGCCTCGAAGGCGCGACGACGCTCCTCGGCCGATGAAACCAGATAGCTGCCCATGGAAAAAGAACCAGACTGACGAAGTCGCGCCCCGCGTTCCTTCGCCCTCTGGTACCGCTCCTCGCTCTCCCGAAGCCTCCCCTCCGCCGTGCCGAGACTCAATCGGAGCTCCAGCAGCTGGGCCTCCAGAGCCCTCCTCTCGGTCTGATCCCTCTGTCGCTCCTCCCTCTCTCTCTCCCTCTCCTCTCTCTCTCTCACCGCCTCCCTCCTCGACAGCTCGAGGGCGATCCGCAGATCCAGCACGTCACGAGGGAGCTCCTCAGCCTCCCGTCGCCGCTCCTCCTCTAGCTCCGCAATCCGGGTGTCACGCTCTGCCACCCAGGCATCGCGCTCCTGCTCAGCACGAACAGCACGGGCCAAGGCCTCCCGAATCTCGGCCACCTGTCAAAGCACGCATGCACCATAAGAGAACAGTGATAGAAGGAGAGCAGCCAGAAGGAGAGTCAAGGCCAGGCAAACGCTGACTTGAGCCTCGCGGTCACGCTTGGCCTCCTCAGCCCGAGCCACCGCATACGCCAGCTGCTCCTGGAGGGCAGAAACATCCGGAGGAGGGCCCCGCGAACTGGAACCCGCTCCACCAGCCATCCCGGCTGCCGCTGTCTGGTGGGCCCGCTGAAACACGGGGTAAACGTCAGTCAAAGGCTAAGCATCAAAAATCCAGGTCACAAAAAAAAATGCATTGCATAGACTCACCAGGATCTCCAACTCCTGTCGGATGGCCACCAACTGCCGCCTAGCGTCCCCCAACTGGGCCCTCAGCTCATCGATCATGTTGTCACGAGCATCCTACATTACACATAAGTTAGTGCCACAAGCATATACATATAGAAGGGTGGAGCATTTTCATTTCACTTACCCATGCCATACCACCAAGGAAGAGGCGGTCCCCGTACGTAGCCCGGTACCGTCTCAGGTAATCAGTACTGTCCTGTACATGGGACACCACTGGGACCCCGCCCTGCTGCCAGTCCTGGTACTGTGCTGGGAAGCGCGTACGCCAGTCCACAATCTTCGCCTTCCCCTTGGTCTTTCGCCCGATGCGGGCCGGCTCATCTACATCAACCCACTCCTGGGCTAGCCCCAACGTCCTCATAACCAGCCTCAGCCGAAGCGGCTCGATCTCGTTCAGGCAATGGATCCACACGTCCCGCCTGAAACGAGGAAGACCCACTACAACCCAAGGCTGGCCAGCATCACCCATGCCCAGGTAGGGTCTCCACACCACCTGCATCACCATACATACATCATGTTAGTTACCATTCAGCCACATGCATAAAAACATAAAAAATCATACGCATCATACCATGGCCTCGGGATACTCGCTCAGCTCCCGACGAAGTGACGCCAGCTGGTAGCTGTGTGGTGCCGCTACCACGACCGGCCTCCACTGTCGCGCTAGAGGAACGGCTCTCCTGTTCCCCTGCCTGGCCCTCCCCATCGGGAAGTAGTAGTAGCTCCACACCTGCATCCATCATACATCATTAGCACGAGTGATTGCATATTTAACTATGGTAAAATGCATAAATAAATTGTGTACCTGGAGAAAAGGTGCGAAGCCACTGACTGTCGTCTCCCTCTCTGAAGTCTGGGAGAGATCAGCAATCAAATGGGCAAGTAGAGCCGCTCCCCACGCGTAGTGCCCCACTCTGTCAAGGTCCGCCAGGATCCCGAGGAAGCGGCAATGGATGCCATCTCCCTTCATCCCCAGCAGAAGGCGGCCCAGGAAGAAGAAAAGAAACCTCCGGAGGTCTAGATCCACCAGCTCCCGCTCGCTCGGGTCCTGGGTGAAAGCTGCACGAGCATCTCCCTCCAGTCGTGCCAGAAACTCCGCTCCAGTCTCGCTAACCCGCTGGCGCGGGTCGACGAATCCGAGCGCCTCCATGATCTCCACTCGGCCGACTACCCTGCTGTCCCTGTCAGTCACGCTCGTCTCTAACCACAGTAGGTCCAGGACACTCTCTCGGTAGTCGGGGTAGGTGACCCCGCTCACCGCCTCTCCGTCAACCCGTAGCCCGGTAATCCGAGCCACGTCCTCGAGTGTCGGCACCATGTGCCTCCAGGGCATCAGAAACGCCCGGCTCGGTGCGTGCCACCGCTCCCTCAATTCCTGGATAAGAGGAAGGTCGAGCCGAAACGGCTCGATCCTAAGGAAAGCTCCGAAGCCCATGGCGTCCACACGCGCCCTCTGAAAGTCTGGCAGCCCACGGTATGCCGCCACCACTAGGGACCAGCTGATCCGGCCCTTCATCACGCCCTGCACACCACAAAACCAACAAAGAACACATCAGCATCATGAATAGTAATAAACAATAACACTGTATATACTACTTATTTATTTTATTTTATCTTTACTTTTTAAAAAATATTTATATTTTTTTTGGAGGCGTCCAACACCTTGGACGCCTCCTTTACATTTTCTTTATCTTATTTTTAGAAAAACCTAAAAACCAAAATAAAAATAAATAATATATATATATATTATCATGGAGGCGTCCCAAGCCCTAGACGCCTCCTTATTTTTAATTCTATTTTTATTATTTACGTAAATAAATAAATAAAAAAAGAAGAAAAAGAAAATGTGGAGGCGTCCAGGCCCCTGGACGCCTCCTTCCCTCACTCCCCGGCCCTCACCACACTGCCTCTCGTCCGCCTATCCAGCCTATTAAACCAACAGATTGAAGTTCCGAGAGGCTTACCGGGTCGTGATTGTCATCTCCCACGTCGCCAGCACCCGCAGCAGCCTCCACGGCCAAAGGAGGAGCCTCCTCCTCCACAATAATCTCCTCCGCCGCAGCAGCCTCCTCGGCATCATCCCTCAGCCTCCTCGAACGACGAGCCCATCGTTTTCGCTTCTCTCCACCCTGGCTCGGGCCTCCTTGCTCCATTGGAACTGGGAATGGGTCGTTTACAGTGAACGAGTGGTCAGAATGAACAGTAAAAGTGAACAGGGGGTGAGGCCCCCCTATATATAAAAATCACCCATATTTGGGGCGTCCAGGCGCCTGGACGCCCCCACATTTTTTTTTATTTTTTTCAAAATTCAAAAATTTAGGGGCGTCCAAGCGCGTGGACGCCCCCAATAAAAAATCTCAAAAAAATAAAAAAATAAAAAATAGGGGCGTCCAGGCTCCTGGACGCCCCCAAAGAAAAAAATTTTCAAAAAAAATATAATAAGAAAAATAAAACATAGGGGCGTCCAGGACTCTGGACGCCCCTATTGAACATTAAATATATATATATATATATATATATATATATATATATATATATATATATATATATATATATATATATATATATATATATATAAACAAAAACACAAAAAGAAAGAAAACACAAAAATAGAAAAATGGAAAAATAAAAATCATAACAAAGGGAACTGGTCCAAGACTTCCAAATGCCAGATTTTATTCCATCAGAAAGCAGAATGAGCTACATCAGGGGCTTAGGCGCCTTAGGCCTTAACTTCCCCAGTTCGGTTACATAAGCCCTCCACGGCTCGCATTCTTCCACCACGTGCGCTAAGGCCTTTAACGCAACACTTGTCTTCCAAGGAGCTTTAATGGCCTTCGCTTCCCTCGCGTTCACCTCCGTGCCCAACTCCCTCTTCTTCAAAGGGACGATGCCAGTCGGTAGTGGGAACGAATGACGTGGAATGCCGATCTGGAGGCAGCACCGATGCGCGTTGTAAAGGATAAACTCGGTCGCACCAATCAGTTGGAGATCAACTTCGGGAGGAGGCCTCATGAGGAGCTCAAGCAAAAGCAAACATGCCGGTGCGCAAGTAAAGAAGCCTTGTGTCACGGTGCGGAAGTGAGACCGCCAGTCTTCACGTTTCTTCAGCCACGGAACGCGGTTCACTACAGTACCACCGAAGCCTAACACGTCGGCTATGTGATGAAGAGGGCTTTGTTGGAAGAGCTTCGAAGCAGTTGGCATTCCCTCGCGGTGGTCGAATTTGAAGTGCAAATCAAGCCAGCAATTCAAGACAAGTGCGCAACCAAAAGGAGGCTTACCCATGCTCAAGGCAGTAAGGTCGCTGTAAAGATAGGCAAGGACAACGGGTCCCACCCTCTTTCCACTCCAGATTCCGCGAATGGCACTTAGTTGGTCTTCCTCCACCATGTTGTCGGTATAAGGAAACAAGAGAGCACCCGCCAGACAAATGGTGAACCCCTTCATGATTCCCTCCAAATAGTCATCGTCTGGTGACCCCCTCAGGGCGTCCATGACCCACTCCGCGAGCTTTTGCAAATCAATCCACTTTTGATTACGCACCTTCCTGGCTGCGTCGGGCGGCATGAAGCTTTCAAGGACGCTTTCGGAAGTCCTCCGTGTCAGCATCCGCATAGCCTTCACCTTCCCGTCACTCTTGAATTTCTTCAATCCGAGTAGAAGTTCCACCTCCTCGAGGAGGATGGTCACCTCGAAGGTCGGGAAGATGAAAGTGTGGGTCTGGGGATGCCAGATCTCCACTAGTGCGCCCATAGCCACCCAGTCCATACGAATCTTCTCGTAGTGTTTGGCGTGAATAAGGAGCCCCTGCAGATGCCACTTCGAGAGTATGGCCCTCATGCCGATGGAGATATTGGAAGTTAGCTTTGAAAGCCATGGCAGTTTGGAAAACTTCCTCGGGCCTGGGAAGAGTGAATATGGCTGGAAGAGAAAAAAAAGAAGAAGAAATGAAAGAAGTAAGAAGAAGGTTCATGTGGAGAAATTTGAAAAGAATCAGCTTACCATATGCGACATGATCGTCTCACTCAAATGACCCTCGAGGTCGGAGAGTCGCCTGATCTCGCTGCTAGGCCTGCTCCTCTTCATAACGCGGGAAGACTCTCCTTCCATCTTGAAATCTCTAGATTCTCCTCTCCTTCCTCTCCTGAGCTTCCAAAATCCACCTTGGTGCATTTGAATGAACTAGCCTAAGGGGAGTTCTTATAGGAAGGGAAGATCGCTACATGACGGAACATGTCACATCAACAGTCAATGTTAGGATTTTGGCTAGATCTCCTTTCCATTGTGGTGCGATTCTGTTACAATTCTGTTACTTTCTGATGTTATTAATCCATGCTGGTATGTGCAGGTTTTACTAACAGATGTCTTTGTCCTGTCTCCTGTCCCACCTTTCAATAGTTGGTCCCACCATGTCATGCATCATAGTATATGATACCTACGCTACTAGAACATGTCAAGGACCTTGCGGCCCGAACGAATCTGGGATTTGAGTTCCCCTTCAACAAAAACAGTGATGATCCCGAAGAATTTGGGTTGTACGGATGGGCCGTTAACTTGTGGTCGCATGGGGACGACGGTTCCATTCAGTGAGTTGGTGCGCGGATAAACGGGCCCCAGCCCAGTGTCGGCTCACCGGATCGGTATCCTGACCCATTCTTAACAAGTTGACAATATTATCCTTGGCTATTTTCTATTTTAGCTTGTTTTAAATTTTTCTTTAAGCCCAGCATGCATTCATATAGGACTTTGATTTTTTGCGGAAGATCATTCAAGTGATTCGATTGCAAAAGCCGCTGTGCTTCAATTCTTACAAATATGAGATATTCCACTCCGAATGAAATACTGAGTTTCCTTGAAATGGCCCTACGTTGCTCTTCCAAAGGAGACCCTTGTTTGGACAAACTCTCAGATATTTCTTTACTTTGTTTGACCCACCTTGGCTGCAGCACTTTCACATTGGCTGGTAACCGCTCCCCAAAGGTGAAACCTGCAGGTTTATGACCCAGGTACTTCCACACCGATAAGTTGGTCTCCTTTATTTTCGTGCCTGAGTGCACATTTCACCCTCCCTTATTTGATCTCCGTCCAAGCAACCGTCAAGACTTGAAAGACCTCCTTCAAGGTCGCCTCATTGAAACTTCAGGAAAGATTCCAGACAGTAACGTCAAAAGCGTATCTCATCACACCTTGGCATCAACTTATCAGTCCGCTCCCACTTCATTTCACTCCACTTCGATACCATTCCACTACGTGTCGCTCCCTTGCAAAGCAGACGCCAAGGCGGGGCAGCTGTAGACACGCCATTCCTGACGTCTCCTGAGAAAGTCTCATATTACTATACAACGCCCCGCAACGGCTTACGCGTTTTGAATCACTTGAGTGCTTCCTTTTCTTGAGTCTTCTTGCGCCCTTTTCGGCATCCGAAATCGTCTCGTCACGGCATTCGGACGGCATCAACACCAGTCAGACGCATCAGGAGGTTCCGAAACCAGGAAGGGTGTCTGTCGGGCGGCCGCCAACGCCTGAACTGAGGACCCGGGTGGGTCTTTATGGGGGCGTCCAGGCCCCTGGACCCCCCCATTCTTTTAATTTATTTTTCAAAGCCCAAAACAAAATAAATAATAATATATTAATGGAGGCGTCCAGGACCCTGGACGCCTCCATAAAAATAAATATAAAAATATATATATATGACAGTTGGCATAAAAAGACAAAACAAAATAAAAAATAATATATTAATGGAGGCGTCCAGGCCCCTGGACGCCTCCATAAAAATAAATATAAAAAATATATGCCAGTTGGCATAAGAAGACAAAACAAAAATCAAATAAAAATAATATATTTTCTTGGAGGCGTCCAGGCCCCTGGACGCCTCCATCAACTCCCTCACGGGCGCCGCCCACCGAGCGACGGTTTGTCGTGTGTGAAAAAATCCAAATTATGGAGACGTCCAGCCAGCTGGACGCGCCCATTTCTGAATCACGAGACGCCGCTCACAAAACCACGCGTTATGCCAAACCGCGTGCGGCCGTCGGTGGTGTTCGGTGGACCTGTTGGAGGCGTCCGGGGCCCTGGACGCCTCCACAAAAATATTCTAAAAAAATAAATAAAAATAGAATAAAATATTAGTTCGGCCCTGATGGAGGTGTCCAGGGTCCTGGACGCCTCCATCCTCCGGAGCCCTATAAATAGAGGCCCACCCCCTCAGTTCTAGGGAGTTTTTCTAAGAGATCCGATAGGCTGCCGAAGCCCAGAGGCTACCGGAGTCATCTTCTAACCCGTGGGGTCTTTTGTAGGTGGAGGTTCTGTCGGCTTCTCGGGTGCCCACGCTCGCGAGAGGAAGGTCGTCTTCATCCACCGCGCTTCCACGTCGTCCCTACGCTGCCGGAGCTCCGCCGGATCTCACCCTCGGCTCCTCCAATAAGCCTTTCTTCCCCTTTTTCTCCATAGTTCTTTACATTCATCATATTGCATCCTCTATCTCCCTACATAAGGGCGCCGTCTCTTGCACACTTCTTGCATTCATCATCGCATTTTCCTCCTACTCGAGTCCGAGAGGGGTTTAAAACCACACCAACCAGGTGTGTGTCAGGTCACGATCTCATTATTTTTATTGTAAGGAATTATTACTACACTGCCATTTTCTAATTCCGTTCGTTTATTGTCTACTGTTTTGCAAGGGTAACCAAGGAAAGCCCTCTCCGTCGGCCGGCCGAAGGGGGAGGAAGAAGCAACCCGCCATCTCCCGCTCTTGAGGTAGGCGCGATCACTTTCTTTATTTTGGGGTCTTTTGGCCCCTGGCGATCACATCTTGTTCTCGAGGCCGCGGCGAGTCACTTCCCCAATGGCCGTTTAAATTTTCATTCTTATATTCTCTTTATATTCTGTTATATTCTACTCATATTCTCGAGGCCGCGGTGAGTCACTTCCCCAATGGCCGTTTAAATTCCCGTTCTTATATATTATATTCTTATCTATTCATGTTCTCGAGGCCGCGGCGAGTCACTTCCCCAATGGCCGTTTAAATTCCCGCTCTTTATATTCTCCTTATATTCTGTTATATTCTTATCTGCTCATATTCTCGAAGTCGCGGCGAGTCACTTCCCCAATGGCCGTTTCAATTCTTGCTATTTAATTTCTGCACCATTCCCGTCCCCCCGAGGTCGCGGCGAGTCACTTCCCGCTATGGCCGTTTAACCCCCATATCTTGCTATATTACATTTGTCCCGCTCGCCCCGCCGGAGCAATCTCCCGTGGTGGTCCCTTCTCTCTTCTCTTATTTCTGTGTTGCAGCAAACAAAAGAGGAGCCCGCGCGCTCCGCGTCCTCTTCGCACCCTGAACCGCGTGACGTCGCTCACAGCCGTGTGGGACCCGGTGGTACCGCTGTAGTGGAGACACTTGGAGAAGCGCTCCCCGGGCTGGCGGCACGCTGGTTCACCGGCCGGAGGCCGGGCGGCTCCGTTCGGCACCGGTCGGAAAAACCGATCGGAAATCTGCCTGTTCTGTATTTCAGCGCGCGCTCCGGCGAGAACGGACGCTGCGATCAGCACCGGTGTCTGAATGCGACGAGATAAGAGCCGTTGGAAAGCTGCTTCGAAGTACTGCAATCTAGTGGCCTTCAGAAAAATTCAACAGAGTTGTACTTTATGTTGGCAAATTTTATATGCTGTTGTTGTACAGTAACCGAAGACTCAGATCTGCAGAGAACTTTCCTGTTGATTGCCTATGGCCGTGAAGTAGATGTCCAAATTTGAAGATGTGTTCTTCAACAAGGTTGTAGGAAATAGAACAAGAAAACCAGAACTATTTTTGGATCTAGATTTAGAGGTGGTGGTAATTTTTTCTGATTTTTGAAGTGGAGGGTGGTTGGATCTGGGATCTGACTAAAAATATTGTATCAGAGGAAGAACATGAATTTCTAAAAATCGCTAGAAGGCTGATAAAAAATTAAGAATGCCAGTAAAATTGGGAGGGTTTGGATAAATCAAAAAGATGGTCGGAGAGGGAGAACTCAGAGGTTCTGTCACTGTAGATAGAAACCTGGCAGATCTGGGATGACAGATTGGACGAAAATGTAAAAATACTAAACGAGGGAATTATGGTGTGAAAATTTAGGTGGATCTTGAGATGCAAGGGTGAAAACACCATAAAAAATTGAGATCAATCCAAGCTCGTGGCTGAGACAGACAATTCGTGGAAGCTGCTATGGTCGGATGAAGACAGAACTGCAGAGGCGGCTCGATGGCGGCACGAACGGCGGCGGCGGCGGCACAGACGGTCACCGGAGGTTGAGAGGAGATGATAGAAGGTAGAATCACTCTAGAACTTGAGGTTGGAGGAGAGGAACCAGAGGGAGAGGGGCTGGGGGCGCAATATGCTCCTTGCTTACACACAAAAATTCTGATTTTTCATTGAATTTCACATGAAAATACAAGCTTATATATGGTTTACATCAAATGCAATGTGGACCCTTGGATCTAGGGAAGGGGATTGAAGGGCTAGGATTGCATGCCACAAACACAAAAAAAGGAATATAATATGCAAGGGGGGGTGCGCCCTATTGACCAAGGGGTAGAAGTTGAATGGGTGGTTGCATGGTAGGTGGCCTACCTTGGACAAAATGGGCCACTTGTCTACCCATGTGGCATATGACTAGTCCAACCTTCTAGATGTCCACCTAGGATGGTTGACTAGCCCCACAAGATGACATGGACCAATGGGAAAGGGCTGAGGGCCCCCTTGCTGGTCCTACTGACAAATTACATAGAAACCCACACAATCTACGGGAGTGACGCATTGGCCGATAAAGCCGTACAATTGCGCGTATACTTTCCCGTGGATATAAAAATAAACTAAAAGATATAAATGCAATATGAAAAGGTACTGGCTCGGTGTCGATTCCCATCAGTAAGTCTGCACAAGTCTGTACATCCACATGGTATCAAGTCTACACATTCAAAGTCATTCGTCGTGCATACTTTGGTACCAAGTCTATACAACTCCTGTTGCTGCATCATCACAAGTCTGAACATTCTCCAATAGCAATGTCCATGCATTCATTCATCGTGCATAGACTTTGCCCCATGCATGCTTAAACTTCGGCCTCAAACCTTCCTAACCTCAACTCTTAGCCTGCACTGACCTTGCCTTGCACCGATACAACATACATTGCACCGACCTTGTATCCCACATGCCTAGACTTCAGCTCAGCCTGCACCGACCTCCTCTCCAGCCCTTTTAGCTCGTCTTCCCAGGCACGCTCCCGACACAATAAATGATAATAATAATAAGGATAATAAGCCAAAAGAAAACATGATAAATAAACGAAGAATGATAAAAAATTAAAATAATAATAATAATAGCAAGCTAAAAAAAGGGGGGAGAAATAATAACAAATAATAATGATAATAATGATAATAAACAATAATAAATACAAAAAATGAATAAATAAATAAGAATAATAAAGAAATAAACAATAATAATAATAAGCTCAAAAAATAATAAATGGACAAATAATGATAGAATAAATAAATGACAATAATAACAAACTCAACAAGAATGATAAATAAATAAATGATAACAAAATAAAGAAATAATAATAACAAACTCAGCAAAAAGTGATAAGTAAATAAATGATAATAAAAATGAATAAATAGTAATAATAAACCCAACAATAACAATAATAAACAAACAAACAGTAATAACAAACTCAATCAAAAAAATATATAAACAAACAAATAATAATGGTAAAAATTTGAATAATAATAAAACGATGAGATCCACTTTGCAGTCTCGTCCTCCTCAAGACTCGGTATAAAGGGAACATTAACGCTGTCCCTCCAAGTCGGGCTCGGACCTTGGGAACCATCCCAATATGGCCGTAACCCGACATTGCTCTGGGCCGATAGTTCATCAAACCAGACTCGTCCACGTTGGGATTCGTTCCCACTCTTTCATTGAGATTGCCGTAAATTCGGCACACATTTGCACGGGTTTGTTTCCGTTTACGTCGTGCCTTCAATACGGACTTTTGTCCGAACATAAAGTGGTCCATGAATGACCGAAAAAATTTGAATGGGACGAGAAGGCTCTCATCATCTCCGAGCCCTACGCATGTGGGTCACGCTTAGACCACGGGTTCGCCCTAATCATGGTCATTGCCTGACCCACATCCTCGGCCTATGGCCAGCTGTCTCTGTACACGTCTTCGTTTTGGAATCTAGTCCCGGGACTGACGGGATCGTCAGTTAGAAATTTAAGGTTCAAGGTCGAACCTACTCCAAGTAGAGGAGTATGACGAGATCATCAAGTGACAACGGAATCATCAAGCGGCATCGGCAAACTATCAAATATATTTGTTTATTTCTGATTTTCCTTTTGTTTATTGGGCCACATAAGTGGGCCTATGACGTTATGTTTTGTAATCAGATATATATATATATATATATATATATATATATATATATATATTATCCATCCCATTATGAAGGAGTCCTCGTAGGAACCCAAGCCCCTTGGGTTTCCTAGGTGGCCTTTTTTTCTTTTGTCATAAGTAATATATATAATGTGTTTATATGCACTTATGTAGGACTCCACGTGGGAACCAAAGCCTCTTGGTATTCCAAGGTGGCCTTTCCCCTCCCATGTGCTTTCTATTTAAACACCTGTAAACCCACGATGGAAAAAAAAATATAGAATGAGAAATATGATCTTTTAGCCATGGCTACTTGTGTTCTCTAATTTTTGGAACCCCATGGGTGAGAAGCCCACAACCACGTCCATCCCGCCATGAGGAAGATCTGAAGCTCCGGATGCACCGTTCCTGAGAGGGGAGCGGGCGAGAGGCCCCATCCAAAGCTACCGGTCGTCCTCCTTCGCCATTCATCGCCACCGTTCATGCCCACCTCCGCCGCCATCATTCAACTTCAAATCCCACCGCCACCGCCACAGAGATGGATCGAGGAGTCCAGCCGCGTCGGCCCTGAGATGGGGTCGGGTGAGAGGCCACGGCTAGGCTTCTCCCTTCACCTCTAATTACATCCCCCACCCACAGCCACCAACCTTCTGGGAAAAAAAAAACACAGAACCCTCCCACGTGGTCTCTCTTTCCCACTCTACCATTATATCCCTCCTCCTCTCACCCTCTCTCTCTCTCTCAATACAGTTCTTTTGAGAAGTAAACAAAAGGGAAAAAAGTGAAAGGAGAAGGAGCTACGTGAGTGCATGGCTTCCCTTGGTGCATGTGTTAACGTTGCCTTCTCTCATTTGGAGTTACGTGAGATGCATGGCAAGAAATGCAATTTGACTTGGACTCATTGAGAAAAGAAGCAGGAGATTCAAAGAAAGTAGAAGAAAATAGCAATGCACATTTTATCTACACGAGTGGTACCACCGATAAACCCATGGGTGTGGTCACACACACAAAGGCTTAAGCGCTCAGGTTCAGATTTTGACAAAGGGATGGGGCTATTCATCATCAGATCAAGTTCTACACTACCTATCCTCACATCACGGCCTATTTTAATACCCTGTTTGCACCTATTTATGCTGGTTCTATGGTAGAGATCATGCCAAGAATTAGTGTGTGTAGTATCTGGGAAAGATGGCGTGAATTACCCCCCCAAGGATGAAACAAAAGTTGACAACGCTATCATTGTGTTCACTGGATTCCCAACCATGCGTACCAGGCTGCTACAAGACTATGAAGCAAGGGACCCAGAACTACGAGCAACAGAGCTCAGGGAAGAAAATCATAGACTTGGGGCATCGTTTCACGTCAATTGTGGTTTGGAAAAAAAAGTGAAGGTTAAAAAAAAAGAGATGAAAAAAAAATCAGAGAAAAAAAATGAAAAGATAAGAAAATCTCGGACTCGGAGGCTCGTCTCACGTCAGGGACACTTTCCCGCCGCCCTTCGGCACCGAAAATGTTAATGATGCCCAGGCAAGTCTCGTTTGGACCGCGAGAGGCGCCCCCCGATATGGTCCTGACTCGATCTCGCATCGGGCCAATAAATTCACTGGTTTCCTACTACACTAACCGAAATTTAACCGAATGTTTTCAGTTCCTCGGAAAAATAAATTTGCCGTACCCCGGCATACATATGTTTCGGGTCTTCCCGCGACGATTACGATATTCTAAAGCCGGACACCCGTTCGAATATTGAACGGTCCCCCGAATAACCGACACGTTTCGAATGTTTGCTTCCCTAGACATAGAGCTTTCCAGCTGATTCAAGGCACATTCTCCTGTTGACCCTTGGCACCGAAAATATTAACGATGCCCACGCAAACCTGACTTCGACCGCGGGGGGCCCACCGTAGCATGGTCGCAGTTTGATCTTGCACCGGGCCGACAAGCTCGCGGGTTTTCGACCATTCTAATCGGGATTTAGCCGAATGTTTCCCGTTCCCCTGAATAATAAATTTGCCGTGCCCCGGCATACATATGCTCCGGTTGTCCCGTGACGATCGCGCTTTTCTCGAGCCGGACATTCGTCCGAACATCAAATGGTAAGCACATGACCGACATGATCGCGACTGTTTTCTTCTCGCCCTCGCGCGAGGATTCCAAGACATCCTAATAGACTTTTCATGCAATTAATTTCCTGGCCACGAGGCCCTGATTCCTGGCGATTAATCAAGGGTGTTCCCTCGTATGGGGGATGTAAATGACGCCGTGACCTTTATGGCGCGGTGGGTTTTGGTCCCGACACGAACCACACAATCGTCTGACCGAGTCAAATCGAGCGCACCATGGGCTCTTCGGAGCCCGAACAAATTGTCACTTCGGTGACTGGCATGCCCACGCACTTAATAGACGAACTACATGAATAAGCGAATTTTAGTGCGTCCACAAGTCTGGCACGGCGTCATTTACATCCCCCATACGAGGGAGAGAGGAGAGAGCGTGAGAAGAGAGAGGGAGAGAAGAGAGAAATGAGAGGGGAGAGAGAGAAAAGGGAGGGGGTTTATATAGAAAATCCGGAAATTTCAGAAAATATCAAAAAATAGGAAAATACACCCCCGCGATCCTCGGAACACCCTGATCACCGTGGTAATGTCCTGGCGTCAGAGAATGCAACGGTTCACCCTATACGGAGTTCCGAAGGTCCGACAGACGTAAAACACGCGTAAAACCCAAAACGCAACCCGAGACCCACAAAGGTGCTCCGAAAATTACAGAAAATTACCGGCGTGCTCCTCACAACACCACGGACCCAAGGAAACTCACGGGCACACCACCAGTGGGTCCGAAAACCTGGTAAAAATAATCCGAAGCTCGATCGAACACAATCCAAAATCCACGAAAAGACGATCCGATCGAGACCCACGGATTCAGATCCGAAAAACCCGGGGCATTATAGAGAGGAAGGGCAAGTTTCTGGAGGAGGAGCGTTTGGCCCGCGTCGAGCTAGATGGCCTGTGAGAGGCTGAGCGCGCTGAGCTGGTGGACCGAGCCGAGGAAGCCGTGCGTCTTTGAATGGAGGCCAAGGCTGATCGGGCTGAGGCGGAGAAGCAAATGGCCGAGGTCGAGCGGAGGTTATCCGAGGCGGAGCGGGAGAAGGCTGAACTCGCCGGTAGGTTGGAATCGGCCGGGGCGGAGGCACTCGAGCAATATAGAAGCTCGGAGGCCTATCAGGTCAACATTAAGGAGGCTGCCCTACCCTACTATGAGTCAGCACTTCGCAGGGGCATCCACAAGGGATTCAAGCAAGGCTATGACCGGGCCATCTCTTACGCGGAGGAGCAAGCGTCCGAGATAATCAATTTCCCGTCCGGGCAATGCTATGACTCATATTTATCATCCTCCGGTTCTTCTGGTTCGGCGTCGAAGGAAAGAGACCAGGGGGACTCTTCGTCCGAGGGGTCGCCAACTCCAGATGTCTCGGGAGGGCGCGCAACCGAGGCAGTTCCCACGTCGGTGGCAAACCGTCCGAGCCTCCCACTTCCGAGCCTCAGGATGGGCCAGAGGCCTGATGTATTTGTTTTTCCTTTTCTCCTTGTATGTTTTCCTTTCTTCGAAGAAAAGCTTCTTCATTTGTGTAAAGAACGTAAGGCAGTAGCATTATGATGAAGACTTAACTCTTTTGTACCGCCATTGCCGTAGTTTGACCAGCGTATCTGCAGTAGTTGGAAAGTGTCGATACTTTTTACGCGGATCTCGTTGTAGATTCTAAGAAATCCACTTAGAACAATTAAAAATAAAAGAAGAATTAAGCATGCACGAGGTGCTAATAAGGAGAGTGATCGCCAGAGGGGTTACCTCAAAAAGAAGGGAAATTGATCGCGAATACCTGGTGAGAAAAGGGATGCGGGATGATTGTGGATTTCTTCCTCCTCCTTCTACCGGCCGGCCGATGAAGGGGGGTTTCTCTCTTTGATTACCCTTAAACAAATCACAAACAAACAAGATAAAAATGGATTAGCCAAGGTGTAGTATCAATCCTCAAATAGAATAAGGTGATGAAAGAAAAGCATGAAGTGTGCACCTTTTGGTTTCTTTAAAACCCCTAAGAGAATTAGGGAAAGGAGACGTGATGCAAAGCAAATGCAAGAAATCACTATAATGAACAGTGGGATGATGATGTGCTAATGTAAAGAACTCCCTGCTGTTCCTGACAATAGTAAAGGGAGAAGCCAAATTTGGCTTGCAGCTGATGCAAGAGGAGGAAGCAGACCACCGAAGGATCAAAGGTTGTGCAGGAAAGGGAAGTGGAAACTCCTCTCCGCGTGAAGGAAACCTGCTGCTCTCTGTGTCGATCTCTCTGTTGCTTCTGTGTTGCTATTAGCTAAAGCTCCCTCTCTTTTTCGTTGTTCTCTCTATTTCTTCCTGCTATCAGCTAACTTCGCGCGAGCTCGACTCAGGGATATATTTATAGGATGCAAAACACAGATGTGGTGGGATAAGAACAGGCTAGACTCATCTACGGTAAGGTCTCTACTTCCCTAATCGAACATGGTGACCAAAACATAGCAGGGAACTCTCCAGGAAAGGTATGTTCAAGCAGGACACGGAAGGGTGAAAGACGACCCAAAGAAAGGCGTTATTTGAAACTGACGACCTGGGACAAGGCGTTAATTAAAATCACGACTGGGACAAAGGCGTCAATTCATGGATTTAATTTTAGTAATGAAAACATTCTTTATTTGAAAATGATGAAGAGACGCCTGAGAGAGAGACGTTAATTCAAAACACGACCCATGGAGGGACGTTAATTCTTATTTTCTAATTTTGAGTAGGATTCGTAAAAGTCCAGAAACTGACGCCTTTTGGATCAGTCGTCCTTTCTTTGAGAAATGCCCCGGCCCAAGCCGTTATTTAAAACACGCCCTACGTAGAGTCGTGAATTACAAAAACAATTAGAAAATAGCCTAAAAACACAGAAAAATAGAAAAACTTCATATTATGGAAATATTGAAGTCCACTTTGGGGCGTTAATATGGTGACATGAGATTTAATTAACATAGTATCAATTTTGGCGTGTCTACACTCACATGATGGCTGGGTGATCGTCTGACAGGGTGTCTTTCCGTTTTCTCATGCTTTAACTGCCCGGCCACTTCGTGTGTCCCGTTAGGATGGAACCGAGGAGTCTGAGATGACCGTCCGTAAGGAGAAGTCCCTTTAGCGTGTTTTCGAGGGGAGAATCATTTAAGGCAAGTAACCTCCCTTCGCCTATAAAAGGTCTGAAGGGCGTCTCTCCCTCTCCATCGCTTAGGGTTTTCTCTGATAGTCTTCCCTCTCTCCTTCTTCACGAGGCGTTGTGCCGTCGAGTTTGAAGCATGGAAGACGCTCCGGAAGATGAAGCGGTCGATGATGGAGTGCAGAGAGTCCTTGCTGCTTCGGATTTGAAGGGAGTTTGACGACCGATGGGCAGATTTGAATGGGGCTCGACGTGTGGAAGCGCGTCGCCCTCTTTTATCAACTCTGGCCGGCGCTTGCGGGGAGGTTACTCGGGAAGGAGGTCTGACATGCTGGAGCATGTCAAACTGCTGTCCCTGACCTGCCGTCTCCATCCTGAGGGGAGGGGGAAACAATTAAGCTCCCTCCTTTCTGGGCCTTCCCCTGCCTCCTCGTCCAGCTCTACTGGTTTCTTTTTCTCCCCCCCTTTCTACTCTTTGGAGGGTGCCTGCACTCTTTTCCTTCCAAAGAGTTGGCAGAGAGGAGGCCTTCATTCGTATTCCCTCTTCTCCTTCCTCCATCTCTGTCAACTTGGAAGGTAGCCTTCTTCTTCCTAATCCCTCTATCACCTTTGTTCCGAGTTACCCGAGCCAACGGGGTCGACTACCCTTAATCCGAGCCAGTTTCTACACGAAGCAGAGTTAGTGGCTAGACGCGGGAAGGCTAACCGAGTCAGCCGAGCTATGGGCTCATACGGCGTCGCCAGATGGATTTTTACTTTTTTGGCATGTATGGTCTTGGCTTCGGCCTTTCTGATGTACAAGCAAGTTGTTTGAATAAAAGAGGAAAGGAAAATATTTGTTTTATTTCATATTGCTTACACAATACTCAGCGTTCAGAAGTAGAACTTGCGTAGTGTAGTCGCATTCCACATTCGAGGGATGGGTTCTCCTTCCATAGTAGATAGCCGGTACGCTCCTTTCCCGAGCATCTCGACCACTCGGTAGGGGCCTTCCCAATTAGGGGATAACTTGCCCGCCGCCTCAAGTGGTCGAGAGGCTTCGGCTTTTCTGAGAACGAAGTCTCCTGGCTAGAAGTGTCTATCTCGGACTTTAGCATTGTAGTATCGAGTGAGATGGCGTTGATATTCCGTTGCTCGGATGCTGGCAATCTCTCGGAGTTCATCTGCTAGGTTGAGGTTTTCGAGCAGCTTCTGGTCGTTTGCCTTGGGCGAGAAACAGATGACTCGGAGAGAGAGATTGGCAATCTCCAACGGGATCACGGCGTCGGTGCCGTACACCAGCTGAAAGGGACTTTCATCGGTTGCCATTTTGGGAGTCGTTCTGTGTGACCAAAGTACGTTCGGCAATTCCTCAAGTCAGCTGCCCTTGGCTTTGCCGAGTCTGGTCTTGATGCCTTTTAAGATAGTCTTATTAGTATATTCGACCAGCCCGTTAGCCTGAGGGTGGGTGACCGAGGTGAAGTGATTGCGAATGCTTAGGTCGGCGCATCTTTCTCGGAAATAATGAGAATCCAATTACCGACCATTGTCGCTCACTATCACCCGGGGCATGCCGTAGCGACAGATGATCGATTTCCAGATGAAACTCCATACGACTATCTCGGTGATCCTAGCTGTGGCTTCGGCCTCGATCCACTTGGTGAAGTAATCGATGGCGACGATGACAAACTTCTTCTGGGCCTGAGCTATAGGAAACGGCCCGAGGATGTCGATTCCCCACCGAACAAAAGGATAAAGCTCGGCTAGGGTGACGGGCTCCGTTGCCGGCTGATGGACCAAGTGGTCAAATTGCTGGCATCGATCACAGTGTTGTATGTAGGTCGAGTAGTCACGCTGCAGAGTGGGCCACCAGTAACCTTGCCGTAGCAAGATCCTGGCGAGCGACCTTCCTCCTAAATGCGCTCCGCATAGGCCTTCGTGAACCTCTTGAATCACTCGGTTGGCTTCATCGGTACTGAGGCACTTCAGGAGAGGACCGGAGAAAGATCTTCGGTATAAAGTGCCGTCCAGAACGACGAATCACCGAGCTTGGTACTTCAATCTCCGGGCTTCCGGGGGTCGGGAGGCTCTTGAGAGTTTTGGAGCCACGACAGCTAGGGGGTACGCCAGTCGCTTGGGGAGGCCGAGCCAACATCCAGGAGTTCCGAATCAATACTCGGTCGCTCTAGCTCTTCGAGAAGGACCGATCGAGTACCCTCAGGGTCAAGAGAGGAGGCCAGCCGAGAGAGGGCGTCCGCTCGAGAGTTTTCTTCTCGAGCTACTCAGACTACGTCAAAACTCTCGAACTGTTGTGCCACGGCTCTGACCAGCTGGAGGTACTTGACCATCGGTGCTTCTCAAGCTTCGTAATCGCCGTTGACCTGGCTAGCGACCAGTTGGGAGTCAGTGTGAATTCTGACTTGCTCAGCCCCCAGTCGCCGGGCCATGCGGGCTCCCGAGATAAGGGCTTCGTACTCTGAGGTGTTATTGGACACCTGGAAGTTGAACTTCAAGGCATATTGTAGCTCTGCTCCTTCGGGAGACCTCAGGAAGATGCCGGCGTCGCTCCCCGCCGAGTTGGAGGATCTGTCGAGGAATAATTCCCAGGTTGGCCCTGGCGCGGACGGAGATTTTTCTTCAGTCGGGATGGTGCTCTCGACGATGAAGTCAGTGAGCGCCTGTCCTTTGATAGTTGAGCGAGGTCGATACGATATATCGTAGGCCCCGAGCATGATGGCCCACTTGACGAGGCATCCCGAGGCTTTAGGGTGAGTAAGGATCCTCTTCAGTGGTTCGCCGGTCAGCACTATGATGGAGTGCCCTTGGAAATAGGGTCGGAGGTGCTTGGCTGAGGTAACCAACGCTAGGATGAGTTTCTCGGTTGCGAGGTACCTTTTTTCAGTCTCGTTGAGCACCTTACTGGTGTAGTAGACCGGTCTCTCGACTCCTGAGTCATTTCTGACCAGGACCGAGCTAACTGTGGATGGAGTTGTCGAGAGATAGAGATGCAAGGCTTCACCTAGGATATGCTTGAAAAGCACCGAGGGTGAAGCCAGGAACTCCTTCAGCATGGTGAAAGCTCTTTGGCATTCCTCGTCCCATGCGAACGTAGAAGATGCCATTTTGGGCCCCCTCAATAGTTTGACGAAGGGTAGGCATCGTTCGTCCGCACGAGACAAGAATTTGCTGAGCGCGGCAATGCGCCCGGTAAGGCGTTGAACATCCTTGATGCAGGTGGGTGGGCACATGTCCAGGATGGCCTGGACTTTGTCAGGGTTGGCCTCGATCCCACGCTGGGTCACCAAGAAGCCCAGGAATTTGCCGGATCTCACTCCGAAGGCACATTTGGTGGGGTTGAGCTTCATATTGTACCTCAGGAGGGTGTCGAAGGTCTCTGATAGGTCGGCGAAGTGGTCCTCGGCCTTGGGGGTCTTGACAAGCACGTCATCGATATAGGCTTCGACGTTCCGGTCGAGCTGTCCCTCGAACATATGATTGACCAGCCTCTGGTACGTGGCCCCAGCATTTTTCAACCTGAAAGGCATCCGGGTGTAGCACTATACGCCGAAGTCGGTGATGAAGGCAGTCTTCTCGATGTCTTCTGGATCCATTCTGATCTGGTGGTAGCCCGAATAGGCGTCCAGGAAGCTAAGTATCTCGTTGCCCGAGGTTGAATCAACCAGTTGGTCGATGCTCGGCAATGGATAGCAGTCCTTTGGTGTGGCTTTGTTCAAGTCGGTGAAGTCCACGCACATTCGCCACTTTCTTGAAGCTTTTGGCACCAGGACGACGTTAGCCAGCCACGTTGGGTACATGACCGATATGAAAAGACCAGTCTTTTACCCCTTGGTGACTTACTCCTTGATGATTGCATGTTTCTCCGGCGCATGCTTCCTTCTGCGTTGTTGTACGGGCTTCATGGTCGGGTCGAGGTTGAGTTTATGCATTACCGTCTCTCCCGGTATCCCGGGGAGTTGATCATCAGACCATGCAAAAACTCGGATGTACCCGAAAAGAAAATCTTTGTATTGCTGCTGAACCTCAGATGGTAGGTCGGCTTCAATCTTTACTCCTAGGGTCGGGTTGTCGTTTAGAAAAATCGTTAGCAGCTCGCCTCCAGGTTCGGAGGTTGCGGGTTTTTCCTTGACTTCCGGGGGGCCCTTATTTTTCCCGTCCGGCCTTGTGGCTTCAATCGAGATATTATAGCACCTTCTGGCCATCGCCTGGTTGCCCCAGACTTCCCCCACCCCATTTTTAGTGGGGAACTTCATCTTTTGGTGATAGGTAGAGGGCACCGTTTTTGTTCGGCTGAGGATTCCTCGGCCTAAGATTGCATTGTACGCTATCATACCCTTGATCACTATGAAGTCCACCATAACCGTAACGGTTTTGGGTGGGGTGCCGAGAGTGACCGGCAGGCTTAGGGCTCCCTCGGGATAAGTGGCCTGGCCATTGAACCCGTAAAGGGGGGTTCAGATCGGGCGGAGTTTAGATGGATTCTCCCCCATCTTAAGGAAACACTCGTAAGATAATACATCAGGGGCACTTCCATTGTCAACTAGAATCCTGTCTATGTTACAATGGTTTATCATGGCCGATATGACTAGGACGTCGTCATGCGGGGTGGTCAGCCCTTCCAGGTCTTGGTTGGAGAAGACGATGACCTGGGGCTCACTTGGCGGGGCCTTGGGGGGCTCGATGGCTCGGCTCGCCCGCTCAGCATGACGCTTCCTTCCTCGGCCACTGTCTCTTCCTGATGCAGCTCCTCCAGCGATGACGTTGATGTGGACCCCGCGAGGGGCGTTGTCGATTTCTTCTGGGGCGTCTCGATCTTCCTTATGCCCGGCCACGAACCGGGATAGGTGTCCCTGGCAGACGAGGCGCTCGATCTCATCCTGGAGCTGGTGGCAATCGCCGGTGTGATGCCCATGGTCACTGTGGAACATGCAATGTTTGCTGTGATTGCGGCTTCTCGACCTCATTGGCTCGGGTTGGCAGAGGAGGCCCGAGCCTTTGATGTCTTCATATATCTCGTACACTAGAGTAGTTAAGGGAGTGTACCACTCGTACTTCTAGGATGGTTCTTTATGCTCCTCATCTCGGTTCCGCCTCTTTCCTTGGCCCGAGCTTGACTCGGGTGCTCGCTTCTTGTCCCCCTCCCGACCCGAGCCAGTTGCGCCTCGGCATGCGTTGAGAACTTCTTCGTACTCAGCATGGCATAAGGCTAGAGTCACTAGCTCGGCAAGGGTCGAGAGAGGGTGGAGGACAAATTCGCGGCGGAGGTTCTGGTCTCGGGTGCCTCCGGTCAGTGCGGTTATGGCCGAGGCTACGTCGAGGTGGGGGATTCTCAGGGCTTCCGATTTGAATCGGTTGATGTAAGCCCAGAATCTCTCCCTTTGCGCCTGTTTGAGAGCCAAAAGCCCCGCTACCGACCTCAGGGGGCCGCTGTCGACGAAACTCTCCTTGAATACTCGCCCAAACTACTTGAAATCTCGGATGGATCCAGGGGCGAGGGCTCGGAACCATGCTTGGGTGCCTTGGACCAGGGTGGTCTCGAAGGCTCGTCATTTGATGGCGTCGGATGCCCCGTGAAGGGTCATCAGGGCGTCGAAGCTGCAGAAGTGGTCGGCCAGGTCGCCTTGGCCGTCGTAAGGCTTGAAGGTCGGGATGGAGATTCTGGGAGATACCTCTGCCTTCAGGATATAGTCGGAGAACGTGGATCTCTCCTCGTCCTCTGGTGGAGAGGTCTTCTACAAGGCTCGTAAGGTGCGCTCCTGCGTTGCGAAGCGCCTCTCCATCTCTCGCAGACGGAGGGACAACTCTGGCTGTTGTTGCACCGTGGGGCTAAGGGGGCGTGATGGCAGGCTATCCTGGCGCTCCCTGGGGACTTTGGTCTCTGGGTGTGGATGGCGTGCCCCAGGTTTCCCCCGTTTCGATGTTGTTGACAGATGAAATATGAGCTGAGACAAGGATGAGAATAGAACCAGCAATGAAGACCCTTGTAATCCCTGCAAAGTCAGAATTGAAGAAGAGCCGTCACTACCAATACCTCACCCGGCTGAAGCCTTCTCCGGCCAAGCTGATGTCCGGCACTACCGTCGTTCAGAGGGTGGTGTTGATTAAAACCATGTCAACCCCCATACAGTCACGTGACTGATGAAGAATATCTTCGGGATATTCTGGTGACTATAGAATGGGATCCAAGCTACTTATCCCCCACTATGGATACAAAGGATCAAATGAATGCTAAGGCAGATGCAGTGACTGTGACAGCTCATGCCACTAACAAAAGGGAGCCCGAATGACTAAAGCCCCTAAATGGGCCAAAATCCTTGGCACCGAGTGACCATAAGAGAAGCCCAGTCATCTCACTGTAGTGCGCCGGGAAGACCTCTCCGCATAAAGGTGCGCCGAGGTTGCTCAATCCGAGAAGGGGGGAGGGCTGAGCCTATAAAAACCCTTCTTCCTCCACTTACAAAATAGAGAGAGAGGTAACAACAACAGAAGAGAAGCGGCAATAGAAGAAGAAGCAGAGAAGAGAGAAAAAAAAGAGAGAAGAGAGGCCAGAGAAGAGATCGTGGGAAGAGAAGAGAGTGTCCCTAGGAGGAAGCTCATAGGTGGGCAGAGGGGGACGGAGAGGAGTCAATGCTCCGCCCTCCCCCATTTTTTTTTCTTCTTCTCTATATGTATCCCTGTTTATGTTTAAGGCATTCGAGTCCTTCTGTTATCGGGGAGATATTATAGTTTCTGTGCTTTTCTTTCTTTCTTCCCGCTTTTCTTGTAAATGATGTAAACGATGAAATGAGATGATGAGATATAGTGCTATGGTGGCTCGATTGAATGTGAAATAATGAAGTCTTACATTCTCTGTTTCTCTCGAATGAATGCTGTTCAATGTCTCGAATGGTCATTTTGATACTTCGGGTTTCTACGCTCCGATTGTTCTTCCTGGAGGGACGATGAAGGAAGAGCCCCAATCCTAACTCCCATGGATTATTGGACTATGCCTCATCTCCCCTTCAGTGATACCGATACCACGAAGCCCTCCTATCTCTCGTTTGGTCTTCTCTTCCCAAGCCATCAAGGTCACCACAGGAATCAGAGACAGCTATCTCTTGATTTCCTGGACGACCGGCGACATAAAGAGAAAACCTATTTCCAGAGGGTTCCAAACGGCCGATGACCTCAATACCTCAATACACCCTACCTCCCTGTGATTCCTTGGTGTTACTCCAGCAAAGCCCCTGGCTCAGCCTCCCATTTGTGCCCTTAATCCTACCCCAATCGGAATCTGGACCCCAAAATCCTTAGAACAGAGCTCCGTAGAAACCCTGAAAAGCCTAGAAGGCTTCCCGGCGCTGCTACTTTCCCGGCGTGGAACCTTCCCGGCGCGGTGAATAGTTCCTGGCGCGGCACTTTGCACGCCGAGAACCTGGTGCGCGCCGAGAGGCCACCACCTTCTAGCTTGCCGAGAAGCCCACTCCAGCTGTGCCGAGAACCCACCTGCGTCCATGCCGAGAAGCCCTTCTACGCTCATATTGACCTTCCCGACACGAAACCTTCCCGGCGCGGTGAATAGCTCCCGACGTGATGGTTTGCGCGCCGAGAACCTATTGCGCCGAGAACCCCCCTTTCCACCAATTGACCGGTCGAGAACCTTTACATGCTCTAACCGGCTGCGCCGAGAACCCCCTTTTCATATGAAAACTGTGCCGAGAAGGTTCCACCAGAGCTCTGTGCCAGGGATTTCCATCTACACCTCAGTCTAACTCCCGGCCACCCCACTGCTCCCGTCTGAGGGATATCCAGAGGTCATCATGCACACCCTGTGAAATAAATTAACGGGGAATGATCTCCCCTACATTACCCGGTCCCGATCTTTCACGGATTCCATCCTGCCGCTGTATGGATGGTTTCCTATTCCCACTTGGCATAGTCCAAGATAATGGGGATATGCTGCCGGATTTGCTCCGCACCTGATATACCCTCGCTTTATCCGGTGTACTCAATGTCTTGCAAATAAATTAGCATGCTCTCATTTGGGCTTTTGCCGCCGGTCTCCTCTTACTTTGGCGTTTAATCAAGGGTTATCCTTCTTAGGGAGGACATAATTAACGTCATAACCTTTATGGTAGACGGACTTTTGGTCCAGACACGATCACTCACAATCGACTGATTAGAAGTCAGATCGAGCGCACAATAAAATCGTCACATATGTGACTGGCACACCAATAAATAAACAACAGAAATAAAAGAATAAAAATCAAACGAAAATCGCGTCCACAAGTCTGGCATGCCCGGTGGGACCTAGTCTCCCTTCATCTTTACGCCAAAGTAAGGGGCCCGGCGGCCTCTCTCAAAATTCTAACTGTGTGTTAAATTTATCCATAGGAACCTCAATGGAGACTAGACTAACCGCTGTTCACTTCGGCCAGCAAGTGGTCGATGGCCACATTCACGGAGGGTACCTGGCGGTACCGATGGAGTTCGGATCCATGCCTCCGATGGTGGGTCTGCCCAACTACTTGGGCCTAGTGTTCGTCGACCTGCTGCAAGTCGACAACAAAGCTGGAAACAACGCCACGGTAAAGGCCACGGTGGCACCAAGAGCTGAAGAGAAGAAGACGGCGGTTGCTCCTACTGTCGTTCGTTACTTTGTCCATCACATGGAGAGGAAGACTGCTGCCTCTGCCACTGTTGGTAAGAGACGGAGAAACAACCGGAGGAACCGATTTGCTGCAACTGGAGGTCATCTCTCGACCTCAGGAAAAAACTATGATGGTTGGGAACATGAGGGTGAACCTCAACGGCCGCCCCATAGATGCACGGCCTGACAGGGTCATTCCATCAGTCCGTACCAACAACAGATTCCAGGCGTTGGCCACCAGGAAGGCCGACTGGGAGAACAAGGGAAAACAACCGCTGGCACCTAAGCCAACAAGATTCAAACAGGTGTGGATGCCGAAGAAGGTTCAGGGCCCGGCACCGGCCCATGAGGAAAGAGAAACTGCTGACATGCGCCCAGGAGAGGGGGCAGAAGAGCACAGAAAGAGGAAGAAAACACTGTTGTTGTTCGCCCCAAGGCTGGGGCCAGGAGATTCCAGAGGAAGGGAAAGGATGTCACTGTCATTCACCCCGAGAGAGGGGACAGAAGGCTCCAGATGAAAGATGAGGAGGAAAGGAGGGAAACTATCCCCGCTGCTGCTCCATACAGACCAAGGGCCTGTGCCAGGCAGGCTGATGTATTCCGATACTCCAGAAGAGATTATTTCACCGCTCAAGTTGAAAGGTTGGCCTACCAGCCGAAGACTCAAGAAAGGTTGTTGCCCAAAGCCGATCCTCGGAGGCAAAACCAAGAAGAGATAAGCAAAGTAGCCCAGGATTACTTCCATTGCCTCAGGAACTCATCCCTTGGGCAACAAAGATTGCTCCACGCCATGGGCGCCGAAGAAGAAAAGGAGGATACAATGAGAAGATGATGCAAGGAGTCTCGTGTTCGGGCTCCAATGAGTTTGAAGATGGCCGAAAGGCGGGATATTCGAACGATGTCCCTCAGAGGGAGGAAGAAAAGGAAAGAGTGTCTGTGTTTGACCGGTTAACCTTCCCCGGTCATTCCTAAAGAAAAGCCTGGAGACAAAAAGGAAAATTCCAGATCTTCGCCTGCAACATGACGGGAATCACTAGAGGATATGGCAATTTGCCCGACCAGTCTGAAGAAATTATCAAACTAGCTCAAAGGTCTGGGCCCGTAACAAGGCGAGGCCAGGCGGCAAAAGAAAAGCTCACAGCAGCTGAAGAGTTACTTGATATCGCCACTTTAACTGTAAATGTGATAACATCAGAAGAAGAAGATGTGCCGCTAATGATCTCGGCTGAAGGAACTTCCAGTCAAGTGACAGAGGAGATGCCTATGGCTGCACCTCTGGACCCAACCATCCTGATGATGTTCAGAAGATACCAACAAGAGATTGTGTCTCTTAAAAGACAGCTGAGTGAAAAGAATGAACAGACCCCTGTGTCCAAGCATGCTGAGCCAGCAAAGGAGATCTCCGACTCTGCAGAAGCTGTGATACCTCCCATCTTACACCAAGCAAGTCACGGGAAGGCTCCATGTCAGCCCTTCCCGCAACATAAAATAGTACAGCCGTCAGCTTCACAAGTGCAGTCTACCCTGCCAGCAGTCCAGCCCAGTCTGCATGCAACGGTCGTGACGACCCCGTTTACACAGCAACATGCACATTTCTTTCCAGAACATGTGGACCCTGCTATGGTAAACAAACTGATGATAGAAAAGATGATAGAAATGAATTTTTTCGAAAGGACTGATGGTGACCTCGGAACCTTTGATGTCTACCGGGTACCATATCCACCATAGTATGCTGCTAGGAGACTGCCCCCATGCGTCAGTAAGCCGCCGAAGTTTAAAAATTTCAATGAACAGGGCTCCCCCAGGGAGCATATCGCCTATTATACAACAGTGATGGGAGACCTGGCCACTGATGAAGCATATTTGTTGAAGTTCTTTGGCTCATCCCTCATAGGGTTGGCCTTTGAATGGTACTCTAGCCTCTCGGCTGGGTCCATAGCTGACTGGCCCGATATGCAGCGGAAATTCCGTGAAAGATTTCATGTTACAGAAAGAGAAATCACAGTGGC
Organism: Amorphophallus konjac; assembly: GCA_022559845.1. NCBI lineage: Eukaryota > Viridiplantae > Streptophyta > Magnoliopsida > Alismatales > Araceae > Amorphophallus > Amorphophallus konjac. The sequence goes on along the minus strand of CM040122.1, from coordinate 334,312,403 downwards.
CGAGTTGTACTCCACTAAGCAAAGACAGGATGAGACTGCATCAGACTACATCAAAAGATAGAGAGATTTGGCCATGAGATGCAGGTGACCTCCCCATCAAGAAGATGCCGTCCAAGATATGCAAGCAAAATCTCCGAAGAGAGGTGCTTGAAAAGATGATCGGGGCAGACGTCAGGACATTCGACCGGCTCAATAATGTAGTAGCCGAGGTTGAAACCTTTTTGTCTAAACATCCCGCAGCAACTAATATCCCTGCTGTCCAGAAAGGAAAAGCTGCAGAGCGATAATCAACGCCAGCAGAAGCGCACACTGGTGATTTCAGAACTCTTGACCAGTAGAAGGAAAAAGCCAAAACAGCAGCTGTCCCTCCACCAGCAGGTTCTATAGAGAGGAAAGAAGGTGTTTCTTTGAGAAACAAGATGAGGAAGCCATACCCATTCACCAAATACAACAAAGTAATATTGCCCGAGCCAAAAAGACCCGATGATGCAGCTAAGAAAGATGATCCTCTGTTTTGTCCTTATCACAGGGCACTAGGACATGCTATTGAAGACTGCTACGTCTTCAAGGATGTTATGGAAAGCATGATCAAGAAGGGTGAGCTACAACTAGGGGAACACCTGGTGGATCCTCCATGACCCCATGAGCCCCCGGTGCTGAGGCTGGCCACTAATATGATTTCTTTATACCAGCTGTTGTCTGAAGAAGCTACTGAAGAATGCACTTGGCGCACATATGAAACCTGCTTCCTCACCCTAATTAAGAAGCAGATAGGGTGGCAAACAGTGCCAGCTAAAACCAGAAGAAAGCCCTCAGCCCAGACAGCACCAGGGGTCTCCATCCGGGGTGTTACTCTGAAGCAAACTCTGCCAACAATAGAGCCGGTATGGCTAACTATAGAGTCACCGCCAGTTATCCGGATACCTACTTACAACCGGAGGAAGCAACCTCCGCCGCCTGCTCATGAGAAAATAAGTCCCGAGGTGAGGCGCCTGCAGCAGTACATTGACTAGCTGGATGAATACGAACAGTTCGAGCCTAAGCCGATACTAGTAAAGGATCATGCCCTCTGGGAACAGCTAGAAGGACTGACCGTCAAAGAGACAGTGGAAAAAGAACAGGAGAAAGCTGAAGCTGAACTCTTCTGGGGGCACCAGCCTGCTAAGGGGAAATCCCGGAGGAGGAAGAAGTCTAAAAGCAAAGAGAAGGCTGTGACGGTTCAATGTAACACTTTGTCAATACTGTTCGCCCTGCCAGGCCAGGATGAGGAAAGGGAGTCTTCCACTCCACCACTAGAGGCCAATCAGGCTGAGGCTTCAGCCCCAATGCATGCTACCCGTTCTGGGAGAAAATGGGGACGCCAACCTCCGGCCAACCATAATATCATTTTCAGGGGAGAACAGCCTTACCAGCTGCCAGAACCCGAAGCCCGAGGCACGGAAGTTCCTCCTCCAACAAGCCTCTATGCTGATACAAAGAAAACTGATGAAGCTCCATCATTTGTCGAGTTTCTGGCTACCCTGGAAGGCAAGAAACCTGCACAGATTGATAATGATAAGAGCAACAAGCACCATCAACCGCCGGTCCCAATGCTCAAGAAAAAAAGGCAAAATGGGCACTGATCATTCCTCAGCACCAGAGGCTATTTCCCCGGTGGAAACCCCTCAGCTGTCTCCTCGGAAGGAAGAAGCAAAAGACAGACAGTCAATGCCACAAGCACCCCATGAACCTCCGAAGCCCCGCTGGGTGGAAGAAATGTGGCTATCTAATATCTATGTGGGCAGCTGAATTATGAAGATGTTGAAAAAGCTCCCTACAAGGTTCACCATATGGGAAATTCTCTCCTTGAGCGAGAAAGCTCGCCAAGCTATTATTGATGCTCTGTAATTGCCATCTCAATATGAGGCTCTCCTGACAGAGGTTAACTCAGGGCCAGCCATTACATTCACAGAAGAAGATATGCCGGTTCCTAACCTCAATCACAACAGACCCATATACATGAGGGGGTATCTCAACTGTCAGCCATTGAGTCAGATATTGATAGACCCAGGGGCTGCTGTGAACATTAAGCCATATTGGATTTATCAGAAGTACTATTTCGATCTGCACCTCACCAAGGTGAAAGATATGAAGATAGCGGGTTTCAACCAGAAGTGCGAAACTCCGATCGGGGTGGCGGAATTCAACCTCACATTATGGGACTTCACCACCACAGTGCAATTCTACGTAATAAACTCCAACACCACATACAAGGCCCTGCTGGGGCGGCCCTGGCTGCGTGAGTACCATATAGTACCATCGACATTGCATCAGTGCATCAAGTACTGTCACAATGATAAAGAAGAAAGGGTCTTTGCAGATTTGCACCCTTTTGAAGTCTTCGAGTGTCATATGCTCGATGCTCCTTTCTATACAGAGAATTCTCAATTGAGAAAAAAAAGAAAGAGGCCGTTGCAGGCCAGAAAAAGACAGTGTCAAAGGCAGACGACTGGCTTCCACCACCACCTCCGGGCTATGTGGAGAAAAATGAAGTCTCCCACATTTCTCAGATCGGGGACTTTGCTCGGGTTGCACCCCCAGACATCTACCCTGGGGAAGCCGATGAGAAGATGAAGGAAAATCTCACATAGATCGAAATTCCGCAGGGATTGGTCAAACCCGTTCTGAGCTTGGAATACCAGATAGTGTTGCACTGAGGACCATGGAGGTTCCTCGCTTCTGCGAGCCTCCTATGATATTTTACACCGGGGAGCCTACCAGTGAGGATGATCAAGACTGTCAGATCCCTAAAGAAGTATCCAGCCAGATGGTACCAATTGCAGGCCTGGACTACACTACGCAATGGGTCACACAGATGTTTTCCAAGATGCAGATGCCCTTGTTACAGTCAGCTGATCAAAAGAAAGCATTTCAAGAACTCTGGGATCCTCCCTGCAATAATAAAGAACTGAAGAAAATCACCCATCACCCGGGGCTGGGCTATACTCTGCAAGAGTATTATGAAGCAGAGGTGAACGTCATCTCCACCTTCTTTTTACATGAAGACCCCTTTGAGGCAGGCTATGACAACTACCCCTCTGAGAAAGAAGAAATCATATACCACTCTGTTACTGGTGGTGAAACCTCTGGCAGCCAGCAAGGCACTGAGGAGCAGAATGAAATGGCAGCCTGCCGATGCTGGGAAGAGCTATCTTTTAAGGAGGACATTTTCCAAACTGAAGCCAAGTTTGATACGGGGACGCCCGATGAAGACCAGACTTCCGATGAAGCAAAGGAATGTCTCGAGTTCGAACGCATCTTGGAAGAAGTTCGAGCTATGCAACAACTGGAAAGTCTGGCAGAAGAGTCTGTATCAGTAAATTCCCTGCAACCCGAGGTTTGCACCTCGGAATCACAAGCAGAGCCAGTGACACTACAGGGCCAGGCTGAACGAAGCCTGATAGAAAACCCAGCAGCTACCACAGGACATAATGGTTCAACGTCAGCCAGCATCCCACTTGGAGAGTTGGAAGCATCTGAAACTGAAGAGGACTGCATCCCAGGAGGCTTTGTTGACTTACAAGAAGCTCCGCCTGAAGTCGAAGATGGCGGCCAGGCCACCGTCGATGAGTTGATAGAAATAAATCTGGGAACCAAAGAAGAGCCCATGCCTACCTTTCTCAGTGCCTTGCTGACGCCAGAGGCCCAGGAGTAATACATACAGTTCTTTAGGGAATTCAGGGATTGCTTTGCCTGGACCTATGATGAAATGCCCGGATTAAGTCCCGATGTGGCACAGCACTTACTGGCGATTGATACGAATGCAGAACCAGTAAAGCAGTCCTCTAGACGGATGCGGCCTGAGCTGATTAATCAAATTAACAAGGAGGTCGATAAACTCATTGATGTAGGGTTTGTTGAAGAAAATTGATACACTATATGGTTGGCAAATATAGTGCCCGTGAAGAAGAAAAATGGCCAGATCAAAATTTATGTTGACTTCCAGGACCTCAACAAGGCATGTCCGAAGAATGATTTTCCTGTACCTATCACCGAGGTGATGATTGATGCCACTACAGGCCATGAAGCTCTTTCATTTATGGACGGCTCATCCGGATATAATCAGATCTGGATTGCTAAGCAAGACAGGGTCCACACTGCATTCCGCACCCCAAAGGGAATTTTCCACTACAAAAGAATGCCGTTCGGCCTTAAAAATGCCGGCGCTACCCACCAAAGAGCTATGACAAAGATATTTGATGATCTGCTCTTCAAGAAGGTAGAGTGCTATATCGATGATTCGGTCATAAAGACCAGGAAGAAAGAAGACCATCTGCAGGATCTGAGAGTGGTATTTCAGAGGCTGTGGAAATATGAGCGGAAAATGAACCCCATGAAGTGCGCCTTCGGCGTGTCCAGCGGGAAATTTCTCGGATTCATCATCCGGCACAGGGGCATTGAAATTGATCCTTCCAAGATCAAAGCTATCCAGGAGCTCCCTCCGCCAAGGAAACTGTCCGAGCTGAGGTCCCTGCAAGGTCGGTTGGCATACATCCGCCGATTCATTTCAAATCTGTCAGGTCGGTGTCACCCGTTTCACAAGCTGATGATGAAAGATGTGCCGTTCTTCTGGGATGATGGATGTCAAGAAGCTTTCGAAAAGCTGAAAGAATATCTGAAAACTCCCCCGGTGTTGGGGGCACCAATTAAAAGCAAACCTCTGATCCTTTACATAGCAGCCACTCATTGCTCGCTGGGGGCAATGCTAGCTCAGGCAAATGAAGAGGGAAAAGAGCAGGCCCTTTATTACCCCAGCAGAAGGTTGATGAGGACTGAAGAAAGCTATACCTTTTTAGAAAAGACTTGTCTGACGCTGGTCTTCGCTGTCAAAAAGCTCCGGCACTACATGCTGTCCCATGAAATCAGATTAATATCTACAGCAGACCCACTCAAGTATATACTGACTCAGCCAGCACTCAAGGGTTGACTTGGAAAATGGGCTGTAATCTTGATGGAGTTTGACATCACTTATATACCTCAAAGGGCTATAAAGGGTTAGGCTGTGGCTGATTTCTTTGCAGAGCACCTTGTACCAGAAAATGCTATGCTGGAGACCGAGCTTCCTGATGATGAGACTCTGGAAGCCTGCCAGGCTCGGCCAATTATGTGGCAGCTATATTTTGACGGGGCATGAAGAATAGAAACCACCTCAACTGGACAGGTCAGAGTCCGAGCGGGGACAGGCATTGTTCTGAAGTCACCAGATGAAGAAGTGGTACACACTTCGTGTTCCATAAACAAGCCATGTGCCAATAATGAAGCAGAGTATGAAGCTTTGATAATCGGTCTTCAGATCGCTCTCAGCATGGGAATTCAAATGCTTCAAGTGTTTGGCGACTCAATGTTGATAATAAAGCAAGTGCAAGGGGAGTTTGAAGTGCGAAAGCCAGAACTTAGCCCTTACTATGAGAAAGCTATGCGCCTTATGGCAAGATTTCACCATATAAGACTCAACCATGTGGGCCAGGGGCACAATGCTCAAGCTGATGCCCTAGCAAAGCCAGCCAGCTCACTAGCAGTCCCACCTGATGAAACACTCAACATTGTTGTGATAAATAGGCGATAAGTTCCCAGTATGCTGGAATCTTGCCTAGAAGAATGTGAAGTCAATACAACTGAAGAAGCACAGCAGCCTGATTGGAGACGGCATCTGATACAATGGTTTCTCCATCAGCAGTTACCCAGAAATCGGGAAGAAAGGATAAAACTATTAAGAATCAAAGATTCCTATGAATACAGAAGCGGGACATTGTTCTGAATAATGGCGGATGCTCGCAAAAAGATCTTGCTCCACTGCCTATCCACAGAGGAAGCTTGGCAAGTAATGAGAGAGATACATGCCGGGACAGCCGGGGCACACCCGGCTGGACCGAAGATGAAAATTGAGGGCAAGAAATTAGGGTACTACTGGCCCACTATGTTCGAGGACTGTTGTCAGTTTTTGAAATCATGTCAGAAGTGCCAAGAGCATGCTGTTGTGCCTAGGAGGCCTCCTGTACAACTACACCCAACAATTCCCAGCTGGCCATTTGCCCAATGGGGAACTGATGTGGTCGGTCCTTGGCCAACCTCCTCAGTTGGACACAAGTACATCTTGGCTATAACAGATTACTTCTCCAGATGGGCGGAAGCCACAACACTCAGAGAAGAAACTGGCGAGCTGGTCGCCAGATTTATCAAACAGAATATTATTTTCCGGTTTGGTGTTCCCAACATAATAATCTCTGATAATGGAAGTCATTTTAAGAATCAGAAGATATATCGACTCTCCGAGAAATACAAAATCGATTGGAGGACCTCTACCCCTTACAACCCGCAAGCAAATGGGTTGGCTGAAGCATTCAATAAAACTCTGTGTACGCTCCTGGCGAAGATCGTCAGCTCTCACAAGAAGGATTGGGGGGAAAAGATGTACGAAGCATTATGGGCCTATCGTATCATCTACAAAAACCCTACAGGCTGCTCGCCCTATTCACTGGTATACGGCTTCGAGGCAGTAGTCCCTATAGAGCTGGAAGTACCGTCACTCAGAATTGCAGTCCAGCATGGCCTAGTTCGTGACGAACAAACCAATGCTGAAAGAAGACTTGAAGAACTGGCTGAATTGGAGGGGAAGCGTCTGCAAGCCCAGAAAAATATCCAAATATACCAGGCGCGCATGGCGAATGCCTTCAACAAACTCTTGAAAGGATGAGAATTCAAGAAAGGAGACCTCGTTATGGTCAATAAGAGGGAGGTCATGGCCTCCAACCCAAAAGGAAAGTTGACCGCTAACTGGGAAGGTCCTTACATAGTACAAAGAGTCTATGAAGGCGGAGCCTACGTGGTCGTTAACCACCGTGGAGATGTGTAATTCTCACCCCTCAATGGGAAACATCTGAAACTCTATTATGCCACACCACTGCCTACTGGGGGAGTGTCGAATGGACAGATAAATGAAGACTGATGACAATCAGGAGGGTCGCTCCTTTGCTACACACTAAACATTAGTTCGGACCCTCCGTCTGGATTAGATGATGAAACCCTATTCTTCTTTGCGTTGATTTTTACCCCACATCGACGATAAAACTCATCCACCTTTCCGACAAACAGCCCCGTGTCCAAGCTGCTACCCATCAACATCAGTTCGGACCTCCCGACTGTATTGCATGATAAAATCCCATTCTCCTCTGCGTTGAAGTTCGCCCAACGTCAACGATAAAATTTATGCACATTTCCAGCGAATGGCCCTATTCCTGAGCTGCTACATGACAACGTCACTCAGACCCTCCGTCCGAGTAGACGATGAAACCGCTCTCCTTTGCGTTGATGTTTATCCCCGCACCAACGATAAGATCCACATTCCCAGCAAACAGCTTCATGCCCAAGCCGCCGTCCACCAACTTTAGTTCAGACCTTCCGTCTGAATTGCATGATGAAGCCCTACTCTCCTTTGCGTTGATGTTCACCTCACATCAATGAATGGCACATGCTCAAAGAACAACGCGAGAATAAAAAAAAAAGAAATGATAAAAAAAATAAAATTGATAAGAAATGGGGCTTAAAGTAGAGGTGCCCCGCCGGACTTGTCCAAAACATCTTGGACGAGTGCAAAAAAATGGCAAACAACCCGGCTGTGGCGAAAACCCGAAAGGGTGCTACGGAAAAAATTGGGTACCCCGCCACGTGAAAATCGGAGAGGGCGCGTGGACAAAAGCAAGAGGGGGCTGGCTCCGGTGAAAACCCGAAAGGGCACTTGGGTCAGTAATGCGGTAATATAAAAAGTTCACTTCATGAATCTCCTTTGGTAGCACATCCACCGCATGTCCCACCGATGATGAAACCCCGTTGATCATAAGGCATATCGTCTTGATCAATGCTAAAGCCCATCTCGGAATAGACCTTTCGTCTGTTCTGATAAAACCCTTCCACTTTCTACCCGAGACCCACCACGGTAAAACCTATCCAGTTTAGATCTTACATCTATTCTGATGAAACCTATCATATGTCCCACCGTGATAAAACCTGCTATTGATCGATTGGCACACCACCCGATCAACGATGAAACCTATCCGGCTTAGACCTTACGTCTATCCTGATGAAACCTGTGAAATCTTTACATTGGTATAAACCCAATACCGATGATGAAACCTGCTATTGATCGATTGGCACACTGCCCGATCAATGATGAAACCTGTCCAGTTTAGACCTTACGTCTATCCTGATGAAACCTATGAAATCCTTGCATTGGTATGAACCCAATACCGATGATGAAACCTGCTATTGATCGATTGGCACACTGCCCGATCAACGATGAAACCTATCCGGTTTAGACCTTACGTCTATCCCGATGAAACCTATGGAACTCCTTGCATTGGTATAAACCCAATACCGGTGATGAAATCAGTTACTGATGGAGCAGCACACTGCCTGATCGATGCTGAAACCCATCTAGGGTAGACCTTCCGTTTGCTCTGATAAAAACACAACATATTTCCTCAAGTCAATCCGGACCTTCCGTCTGGATGGATAATGAAATCCCATTCCTTTGCGTTAATGTTAAACCCCACATTAACGATGAAATCTACATCCCCAGTGAACGGCTTCATGCCCAAGCTGCTACACACATTTCTTTAAGTCAATCTGGACCTTCCGTCTGGATAGATGATGAGATCCCATCCCTTTGCGTTAATGTTAAACCCCACATTAACGATGAAACCTACATTCCCAGTGAACGGCTTTGTGCCCAAGCTGCTACCCACATTCTCAAGTCAATCCGGACCTTCCGTCTGGATAGATAATGAAATCCTATCCCTTTGCGTTGATGTCAAACCCCACATTAACGATGAAATCTACATCCACAGTGAACGGCTTCGTGCTTAAGCTGCTACACACATCCTCAAGTCAATCCGGACCTTCCGTCTGGGTGGATAATGACATCCCATTCCTTTGCGTTAATGTCAATCCCCACATTAACGATTACAGTCATGCTCTCAGTGAACGGCTTCGCGCCTAAGCCACAAAACACACTCAAGTCGACCCAGACCTTCCGCCTGGGTGGACGATGAAACCCCATACCCCTTGCATTGATGTTAACACCCACATCAATGACGATGCATACACAAGTTAAGCACATGGATTAACAATTTACGAAGCCAAAGTCCTAGTTCAACAAGAAAAAAAAGAGAAAAAAAAAAGAGAGAGACAAAATGGGGATAAAAATAGAGATGCTCCGCCAGACTTGTTCAGGCATTCTGAACAAGGGTAAAAATGGCCAAAACCCAGCTGTGGTGAAAACCCGAAAAGGCACTGCAGGCAAAATCGGGTACCCCGCCACGTGAAAACCCGAAAGGGGGCGTGGGCAAAAGCAAGAGGGGGCTGGCTCCGGCGAAAACCCGAAAGGGCACTTGGGTCAGTAATGTGGTAATTTAAAAAGTTCCATGCCAATGACATGCTGCCTTCATCTCCCACCATTTACAAGAACCTTCCATTCATCGTTCAGCATCTTGCCCGATCAGCGATAAAACCCTTGCAGGATAGACCTTACGTCTGTCCTGATAAAGTCTTCATACCTCTTTCAAAAGTCCCCATCGACGATAAAACCCATCACCACTCTTATGAAACCAGCTATTGATCGACCGGCACATTGCCCGATCAATGATGAAACCCTATCAAGTTTAGACCTTACGTCTATTCTGATGAAACCTATGAAATTCCTTTGCATCGATATAAATCCAATATCGACGATGAAACCAGCTATTGATCGACCGGCATATTGCCCGATCAATAATGAAACCCTACCCAGTTTAGACCTTACGTCTATTCTGATGAAACTTATGAAATTCCTTTGCATCGATATAAACCCAATATCGATGATGAAACCAGCCATTGATCGACCGGTATATTGCCCGATCAATAATGAAACCCTACCCAGTTTAGACCTTACGTCTATTCTGATGAAACTTATGAAATTCCTTTGCATTGATATAAACCCAATATCGATGATGAAACCAACCGTTGATCGACCGGCACCTCGCCCGATCAATGATTAAACCCTACCCCAGTTTAAACCTTACGTCTATTCTGATAAAACCTATGAAATTCCTTTGCATCGATATAAACCCAATATCGATGATGAAACCAACCGTTGATCGACCGGCACCTCGCCCGATCAATGATGAAACCCTACCCCCAGTTTAGACCTTACGTCTATTCTGATGAAACCTATGAAATTCCTTTGCATCGATATAAACCGGATATCGATGATGAAACCAGCTATTGATCGACCGGCACCTTGCCCGATCAATGATGAAACCCTATCCAGTTTGGACCTTACGTCTATTCTGATGAAGCCTATGAAATTCCTTTGCATCGATATAAACCCAATATCGATGATGAAACCAGCTATTGATCGACCGGCACCTTGCCCGATCAATGATGAAACCCTATCCAGTTTGGACCTTACGTCTATTCTGATGAAACTTATGAAATTCCTTTGCATCGATATAAACCCAATATCGATGATGAAACCAACCGTTGGTCGACCGGCGCCTTGCCCGATCAATGATGAAACCTGTCCAGTTCAGACCTTAGGTCTGTCCTGACGAGAATCGCATACCCTTTCATGTCCCACCTACGATAAAGTCTACCCAGTCTATGATACGAGAAATATAAAGTGATCTAGAAGGGGAGGGGATGAATAGATCACTGTTTTCAACCGATTAAAAATTACTGAAGAATGATTCACTGAAAACAAGCAATCTCGGAGTTGAACCCACAAAAACCGTAGTGCGGACAATAGCTCGAGTGGATAGAAGGCACACCACAAGAACCACCACAGACAATCACACGAGTACACAGAGGTTTTTAAGGTGGTTCGGTCAGATCTCCAATCTGCCTATGTCCACCCCTCACTTCAAATCGAAGTGAGGCTTCCACTAGCACCTGCTAGCAAAGCAGACTCAGTCTGCGACAACGGCTGATTCACAGCTTCACCAGGGGAACATCCTCCCCTCTTCCTCCAGACCCGGAGGGAACCCTAAGGACGTCAAGTCCCTAGAAACCAGGAAACAATTTCCTCTTCCTCCAACCGGAGGGAACACTAGTGATCTGCAGTCACTAGAACCAGAGACCAAGGTCTCTCTTCCTCTGAATCCCAGAGGGAACACCTCTTCTACGAGAGGGAACAATACTGCAACCTCTGTTGCAAGTAATCCAGAGAGAACACGTCTCTCTCTTCCCTTGAACACCAGAAGGTAACACAGAGAACTTTCAATCAAGAAAGAAAAATAGATAAAAACGAAAACAAGAAAGAAGGAATCCAAAACTCTGAAAACTGGAAACAATGTAGCTCAAACTGAGCAGCAGACTTCGGATTTGATCCGTAAGTCAATACCCATCTTCTGATCACACTTCTGCTCTCTCTTTTCTCTCAACTGGAACACTCTAGTTTCTCAGGGAGGCTCTTTCTCTTCTGCTCTCACTCAAATTTCTTTCCTGTAACCTCGGAGCTCCTCCTCTTTCGTAGATGATGAGGCAGTGCTTTTATAAGCGATCAGGAGGGTTCATGCAAGGCGTGTGCTTCCCGCGCTCGATCCAGAACCTTCTTGCCACGTGCCCTTATAGCATTGGTTCCTTTAGTATCGGATCACGTGTAGCCCAGACACCGGTGAATGTTCTTCCTCGGACCACCTTCTTCTTCTCCTGTAAAGAAATTAAACCATTAAAACTCAGGGCCACAAAAACTAAAACTGCATGAGGTATGTGATAGCAATACGAGATGCACTATACTGAGAACGACACGAGATACACAATAATAAAGCTGACACTACAAAGAGAACGACACGAAGTACCACTGTAACAAAACAAACACTACAAAGAGAACGACACGAAGTCAGATGAGAACAGCACGAGGTAAAAAGGATATGGCACGGAATAAAAATGGTAGTAAGACACGCGATCAGAGGAAACCTGGACGAAGATAGAAAGAAGCAACACGAGGACATAAACACAAGAATAACACGAAGACATGAATACAAAAGCAACACGAAGACACGAATACAAAAATAACACGACATAACAAACAGCAAAGAGAATGGTACGAGGTGAAACGACACTTTACTAAAAAGACTTGAATACACACGAAAACAACTCAAGTACTAAGTTGCTCGAACGTACGAACGACTCGAAGACGAGGACGGCACGAAAACAACATGGACTGAGACCAACTCGAAGACGAAAACGACACGAAAATAACATGGACTGAAACTGACACGAAGTGTGGTCACAAAAACAAGAAGGACACTTGCAACGTACAGCCTTCATATGATGAGGCGATGTGAAGACTTTGCGTTCAACTGGATGTATAGACTTGGAACGGCTTCAAGGCAACGCAATCAAATGTATGGACTTTCACAAGGTATAGACTTGCCAAAGAACTGGACGATGTATAGACTTGAACAAGGCAAAGTCTGTACAGACTTGAGGGTTCACAACGTATATACTTTGGCAAGACAATGGCTGTACATACATGAAGTGAAGACCAATGTATAGACTTGGAAGCTTAAACCAATGTATGGACTTAGCTTCGAACATGCTACAGTGCATTGTATAGACTTTGAAGACTGATGCATGACGCTAAGACAATGTGTAGACTTTGGCTTGGAACGAAGGAAAAAATGAGGCTGTATAGACTTGAAACGAACATAAGACTCGAAGACATAGGGGTGACACAGATGGAGCGACACGAGGTGGTACAGAAAGCAGCACGAGGTGCTGCAGTGTTCAGCACGCGATGGAACAAATAACGACACGTCGACAACCAACAAACATAGTTAGAACAACACGATGTACAAAAAGACAACACGAAGTGAAGTGAACACAACCAACACGAAGTATGAAAGGAACAGTACGGACATGCAGGGTATTATCTCATAGCAGTTTTTCCTGTTAATCATGGAAAGTTCGAATGCATAACATTACTCATGATGTCTGATTAAAAATGACAATATTTAACATAGTGATGCTCATCATCAAAACACTAGGGAAGTCACAAAAATCCAACAATCTCCCCCTTTTTGATGATGGTAACACTATATTAAATAACAGAGATGAAGTGCAATGAGATTATGTGAAGATAAGCTGTGAGGATAAGCAATGCAGACACACAACACACTCACCTCCTCTGACGACACCCAAGAGCTCCCCCTGAACACAACAACCGCCTTCCTCTGACTAGATAACTCAGGGCACTTATCTGTCGCTCCCCCTCAGCAAAACACAAGCAAGACACACTCCCCCTTTGACATCATCAAAACTAGGGGCAGGTCTGAAGATATCACGAAAAGAAATTTGCTGACAGTGGAGAGAAAACAATAGAGAGTATGGCTGATAAAGGAAAGTTATTGAGATGTTTAGGCAATTAAGAAAGCCATTAATTTTATGTGAGGATTTTGAGGAACAGTTAGTCAGACTGTGTGTAAAATGGTGAATGAAGATCCGCTCCATACACAGAACCAGATTCTAAGCAAGTAAGGTACAAGATACCAGTATGGTCAGAGTAAGTCTTTACTCAGAGAGTATAAAGCAAGGAAGTCAGGAAAACAAAGACCTGTGGTATTGAAAATAAACAAACTCAGACCTAAATGCCAAGTGAACAGAATCTTGATATTAAGAGGGAGAAAATTTTTCAAAGATGGTCAAGATCAAAGGTAAATCTGTCAAGTACACCTTTGACATTAGGGAGACACCTTGTTTAGAGGCAGGAAACCCCAGTTACTTGGTGGCAAGACCACATTACCCCTTCTGACAAGAGGACAGAGATAGTATTCTAACTGGTGTTGACATTAAGGTGACACCTTTACCAGAGGCCAGACACCCCAGTTACTAACCAGATATGTACCATAGCTCTGTATGATCAAGACAGCTAAATAAGCCTGATTTATACTGCCATCTCATGACATGGGATTCTTTCACTTCATTGATGAAAGTCCCAGTTTCTCAATGAACAGTTAACAAGGTTGTTAAAACTTCTTTCATGAATTTTTCATTAAACTGCACTTGAAACCTTGTAAATTAGTCTTGATTCAGTTTGAGAACAATACACCAGCTCCAAAGTTTTTCAGACAAAAACACTATATACCTCATTTCGGACTTAACTAGACTAAGTAGGTATGCTGTACTGGCTAGATCAGAAGTCAGTTACAGTGTAGGAAGATGGTCTTGAATTCAGATTTTGATCTCAGTGGGACTAACAGCTGAAATTCCAACAAGAAATTAGATGAACAGTCTTAACGGATAAACATTCAAAATTTTCTTTTATCCACCTACTCAAACTGATTCTCTTATAAGGTCAGCAAAAGTCCGTTCAAAGTATGTTCAGATTTAGCCAAAAGAGCATGACTCCTATTATTAATCTAGCTCCCCCTGAGACCTTGACTCCAACTCAGACTTAACCAAGACAAACCTCAAAACACCTCAAAGAAAACAAAGTGGTATCAATCAGTACGAGTGAATCAGCAAACACCCATAATGAGGTTATTTTCAGCAACAGATAATGAGCAAAGATAAGCATAAGAGCACATGACAGATTATTTAGATATCAATTATTCAATCATGAAATTCTGTAAATACCTAATTCTCTGCGCAATGTGCTAAATTTTTCAGTATCCAGTGGCTTAGTGAAAATATCTGCAATTTGTGAGTTAGTGCCAACATGGATCAATTCAAAGGTCTTCCTAGCTACTTCATCACGAATAAAATGATGCCTGATTTCGATGTGTTTAGTTTGAGAATGAAGTACAGGATTCTTTGCAATGTTTATTGCACTAGTATTGTCACAAAAGATGGAAGTGCAACCTAGCTCAACTGAGTAATCCAGAAGCTGGTGTTTTATCCATATAACCTGTGTGCCACAGCTCCCTGCTGCCACATACTCAGCTTCAGCAGTAGAAAGAGCCACAGAGTGTTGTTTCTTGGATCCCCAAGAGACTAGACATCCTCCTAAAAATTTACAGTGACCACTAGTACTTTTCCTGTCCAATTTACATCCTGCATAATTTGCATCTGTATATGCAATGAGATCTAAACTACAAGATGCAGGATACCAAAGACCTAAATCATGGGTAGCAGATAAGTATCTAAAGATTCTTTTTACAACTGCCAAATGCAATTCAGTAGGCCTAGACTGGTATCTGGCACACATCCCTACACTAAATTGAATGTCAAGCCTGGATGCTGTTAAGTAGAGGAGTGAACCGATCATACCTCTATATAATTTAGCATCCACCTCTTTACCTTTTTCGTCTGAATCCAGTGAGGAGTTGGTGCCCATGGGTGTTGAGATGGTCTTGAGGTTGGTCATCCCAAACCTCTTCAGCATCTCCAGGGTATACTTGGTTTGATTTATGAAACAATCATCCTCCATCTATTTGACCTGCAGCCCAAGAAAATACTTTAGTTCGCCAACTAAACTCATTTCAAATTCATGAGACATAGATTCAGAAAATTCTTTACACAATTTTGAATTGTTAGATCCGAAGATGATATCATCAACATATACCTGGACCACTATTAAATCTTTTCGAGATTTTTGGTGAAGAGGGTTTGGTCAACCTTACCTCGAGTGTAGCCCTTGCTCAAGAGGAATTCAGAAAGTCTCTCATACCAGGCTCGGGGAGCATGCTTCAATCCATAGAGGGCTTTATTCAACCTAAAAACCATGTTAGGCTGAACAGAGAAATTAAAACCTGGAGGTTGTTCAACATATACATCTTCCTTCAATACCCCATTTAAGAATGCGCTTTTGACATCCATCTGCTGCAGCCGAATGTTCCTAGAGCATGCAAATGCAAGTAGAATTCGTATAGCTTCCATCCTAACCACTGGGGCATAGGATTCATCAAAATCCACACCAAATTCCTGACTGTAGCCTTGAGCTACAAGTCTTGCTTTGTTTCTAGAAATAGTTCCATTCTCATCAACTTTATTCTTGAAAATCCATTTAGTGCCAATGACATGAGTGTTATCAGGTCTGGGAACTAGTTCCCATACAATATTTTTCTCAAATTGATTTAATTCCTCACACATGGCGGATACCCAAGAATCATGATTTAAGGCTTCTTCCACAGATTTGGGTTCCACCTGAGATACCAATGCAGCTAAGTCATGTTCTTGGACAATTCTAAAATGAGACCTTGTCCTAGGAGGATCATGCAAATTGCCTATGACATTTTCACTAGGGTGGTCTTTGTGAAATATTATCTCACCTGAGGGTTCACCTACCTCAGCTGCTCCTTCTTGCTGTGAGTTTTCTGGTTGAGCAGCTGGCTGCATCTCTTCTTCTTCAATTCTCTCCAAGAAATCTCCCTTATTAGATGGCTCCCTATCATCATCCATCACTTTTTTAGAGAAATCATTTTCATCAAACACTACATGCGGTGTTTCTTCAACAGTTTGATCATCTTTATTGAAAACTCTGTAAGCCCTTGAGGTTTCTGAATATCCGAGAAAAATTCCAGGAGAGCTTCTAGCTTCAAATTTGTCCAAACCATTCTTACCATTATTGTGAATAAAACATTTGGAGCCAAAAACTTTAAAGTAAGAAATGTTTGGCTGCTTACCCTTGAGAAGTTCATAAGGAGTTTTCCTATGAGTAGGTCTTACCAAGGCTCGGTTTAGAATGTAGCATGCAGTATTCACAGCTTCAGCCCAAAATCTCCTTGGAAGTCCACTCTCAATCAGCATAGTCCTGGCCATTTCAATTATTGACCTGTTTCTTCTCTCAACAATTCCGTTCTGCTCTGGTGTCCTGGGAGAAGAGAATTTGTGAGTCAC
Source organism: Amorphophallus konjac (assembly GCA_022559845.1). Lineage (NCBI taxonomy): Eukaryota > Viridiplantae > Streptophyta > Magnoliopsida > Alismatales > Araceae > Amorphophallus > Amorphophallus konjac. Next base: position 334,295,552 of record CM040122.1, on the reverse strand, counting down.
TCCTTCTCTTGAGCAAAATTCAGAAAATGAAGAGTTCTCAAACTCTCCTCCATGGTCAGACTGAATTGTAATGATATTATGTTCACCTTGCAATTTAATTTTATTGAAAAGTTCTTCAAAATGAACAAAGGCATCATTTTTATTTGCTAAACAAAACAACCAAGAAAATCTAGTGAAGTCATCAACTATGACTAATCCATATCTCTTACCTGACAAACTTTGTATGCGAGTAGGACCAAAGAGATCCATGTGCAAGTGCTGCAGCGGTTTAGATGAAAGACTCTCAGTTCTCAACTTAAAAACTACACGAGTCTGTTTACCTTGTGCACAAGCATCACATAGCTTGGACCCTAACTGAAATCTTATTCGGGACAAACCTCTAACTAGGTTATGCTTAGACAGTTTATTCATTGTAGACAAACTAGCATGGCCTAGACGCCTATGCCAGTCAAAAGCAACCTGTTCAGAATTAGCAGACATACACAAGTGAGTTTCAGGATTATCATCCAGGTCTACGATGTATACATTGTTTACTCTATGACCTTTGAACATGACGTTATCAGAATTCAGCTCAAAAATAGTGCAGGAATTGTGGTCAAAGAGTACCTTGTGTCCTTTGTCGCAGAGTTGACTTATACTTATCAAGTTGTGCTGAAGTCCTTCTATAAGATACACATCTTCAATGGAGTTAGTAGAGGACTTACCAACAGTACCACTTCCAATTATTCTTCCTCTGTTATTTCCACCGAATTTGACCAGGCCCCCAAACTTCATTTTCAGTTTGCTAAATTTGGACCGGTCTCCTGTCATGTGCCTGCTACAGCCGCTGTCAAGATACCACTTGTTATGCTCGGCTGCCAGGCTAACCTGCGAAAGTTCAGACAAAGTAATGTGGGACCCAATTCAAATTGGGTCCAAAGATAGTTTTCAATTTATCCAAATCACACTTAGGAACCCACATTTGTTTTACTGTTTTTTTCAGAGATTTCATGTAGATTGATTCTTCCTTCTTGGCATTTCTTAGTGGGTGTTGAATGAGCCTATTCCTATTAAAATTATGCTGTTTCCGAGCAGAGAAATTGTTGTTTGGCCTCTTAGAGGAGACACGTGTGTGCTAAGCATAATTCATGTAACCATTTTTATTCAAATGAAAATTGTACTGAAGGTGATGCATGTTCGCATGCTTTCCTTGATAACTATCATGCTGACCTTTCTTAGCGAAACTGTTCACCCTTCTAGTGACATCAATAGGAATGGTCGTGTGAAAACCTTTGTTCCACAACTGTTGCACAGGAACAGTTCTAGTCTCAGGATTTCCTGACTTAGCTTGCTGACCAGTGGATTGAATAGATTTGCTGGTCGAAACCTTCAATGTAGAGACAGATTTGGAACTGGATGGGGTTTCCAGTTTTTCTTTGCCCTTGGCGGGGCAGAACGTGACAGTTTTAAATTCAAAGGGTTTTTTACTTGTGGGATTGTATCCTAATCTCTCCCTGTTGAAGTTTACCCTCGACCCCAGAAGGGCATCCAATTTGTTTCTCCCCTCTGTAAATTTTTCTAGTATTTTTCCTTTGTCCTCAATCTCCTTCTGAAGTTCATTACATTGGTCCTGGAGTTCCTGATTAACTTTTCAAACCGCCTCATATTTTTCTGCAATCAGTCTAAACTCCTTTTTACTCTCTTCAGTTTTACTCTTCAGCTCATTCATCCTAGCTAGATTTTCCTCTCTTTCCATTCTAAACTTCTCGATCTCACTTCTAGCCTGATCTAGCTCAATGGCCATCTCCTTGGTTTTCATGTTATCCGTAACAGCAATAGAGTGTTCCTCAGAAATAGAGTGAAACTTTCGTTTAAGCATTCTGTGCTCCTTGGTTAGAAAATTATATTTAGCTAACAGGTCGCCATAGGCGTCCTCCCAATCATCCAAAGTAAAATTCTTAAATAAGTTCGTTACCTCTTCCTCATGGTTGGCCATGAGGCAAGTCTTCTCTTCACCTTCACTGGACGAGGTGGCTTCTGGATCCTCCTCCTCGTCGCTCCATGTGCACAGCATGGCTTTCTTCTTCTTGTGCACCATCTTCTTCTGGTATCCGGGAGCCTTAGCTTGCAGCTCTAGACATTCACTTTTCATGTGACTAGGTTTCTGACAATGGTAGCATGTAACTTTCTTAACAAACCGGTTCTTCTCCAGTTCTCGTTCAGGAGACTTCCTTGCAGCATTAAATCTCTTTCTCCTGTAGAATTTCCCTTTAGTTCTCAAGAACTTTCTGAATTGCCTGGTGAGCATGGCCTGCTCGCCCTTGTCCAGGTCTGAGAATCCGTCAGAGTCTTCGCTGCTACCACCACTGCTGCTGCTGCTGCTGCTCTTCTTAGTATGTCGTGAGACTTTCAGAGCAACATTCTTTCCCTTTCTGTCATGTCCATCATTCCCTTGTCTGAAGTTCATTTCGTGGGTCATGAGAGACCCAATCAGTAGGGTTACTGACATGGTGGATAAATCTCTAGATTCCTCTATGACGGTCACCTTAGTATCCCAGATGGGAGTTAGGGACCTAAGGATCTTCCTGACAATGTCTTCTTGCTGAATCTCCTTTCCAAATCCTCTCAGACTATTAATGATCACATACAATCTAGCATACATTTCTGTGATCGACTCCTCTGGCTTCATCTTAAACAACTCATACTGAGTTGTAAGCATATTGATCTTGGTAGCTTTCACTTGAGATGTGCCCTCATAAATTAACTGCAATTCATCCCACATTTTCTTTGCAGTCTTGCACGCTGAAATCCTCAAGTACTCTTCCGGGTGGACGGCGCACTGTATGATGCTAAGAGCTGTCCAATTCAGTGCGGAGAGTTTAACCTGTTCCTCTGTCCATATGTCTTCGTTTGGTGGAAGTTGGTACGGACCATCTGTAATTACTCTCCAGAGCTTGTGGCTTTGAGCCCTGATGAAGACTTCCATCCTGTTCTTCCAAAAGAAATAGTTATTACCATCGAAGAAAGGGGGACGGGTGATTGACTGCCCTTCAGCAATGTAGCTGCGAGGACCAGCAGATCCGTTTCCCTGGCCGTTGGACCACATATTGGGAAATACCCGCTCTGATACCAAGTGATACGAGAAATATAAAGTGATCTAGAAGGGGAGGGGATGAATAGATCACTATTTTCAACCGATTAAAAATTACTGAAGAATGATTCACTGAAAACAAGCAATCTCGGAGTTGAACCCACAAAAACCGCAGTGCGGACAATAGCTCGAGTGGATAGAAGGCACACCACAAGAACCACCACAGATAATCACACGAGTACACAGAGGTTTTTAAGGTGGTTCGGTCAGATCTCCAATCTGCCTACGTCCACCCCTCACTTCAAATCGAAGTGAGGCTTCCACTAGCACCTGCTAGCAAAGCAGACTCATTCTGCGATAACGGCTGATTCACAGCTTCACCAGGGGAACATCCTCCCCTCTTCCTCCAGACCCGGAGGGAACCCTAAGGACGTCAAGTCCCTAGAAACAGGAAACAATTTCCTCTTCCTCCAACCGGAGGGAACACTAGTGATTTGCAGTCACTAGAACCAGAGACCAAGGTCTCTCTTCCTCTGAATCCCAGAGGGAACACCTCTTCTACGAGAGGGAACAATACTGCAACCTCTGTTGCAAGTAATCCAGAGAGAACACGTCTCTCTCTTCCCCTGAACACCAGGAGGTAACACAGAGAACTTTCAATCAAGAAAGAAAAATAGATAAAAACGAAAACAAGAAAGAAGGAATCCAAAACTCTGAAAACTGGAAACAATGTAGCTCAAACTGAGCAGCAGACTTCGGATTTGATCCGTAAGTCAATACCCATCTTCTGATCACTCTTCTGCTCTCTCTTTTCTCTCAACTGGAACACTCTAGTTTCTCAAGGAGGCTCTTTCTCTTCTGCTCTCACTCAAATTTCTTTCCTGTAACCTCGGAGCTCCTCCTCTTTCGTAGATGATGAGGCAGTGCTTTTATAAGCGATCAGGAGGGTGCATGCAAGGCGTGTGCTTCCCGCACTCGATCCAGAACCTTCTTGCCACGTGCCCTTATAGCATTGGTTCTTTTAGTATCGGATCACGTGTAGCCCAGACACCGGTGAATGTTCTTCCTTGGACCACCTTCTTCTTCTCCTGTAAAGAAATTAAACCATTAAAACTCAGGGCCACAAAAACTAAAACTGCATGAGGTATGTGATAGCAATACGAGATGCACTATACTGAGAACGACACGAGATACACAATAATAAAGCTGACACTACAAAGAGAATGACACGAAGTACCACTGTAACAAAACAAACACTACAAAGAGAACGACACGAAGTCAGATGAGAACAACACGAGGTAAAAAGGAAATGGCACGGAATAAAAACGGTAGTAAGACACGTGATCAGAGGAAACCTGGATGAAGATAGAAAGAAGCAACACGAGAACATAAACACAAGAATAACACGAAGACACGAATACAAAAGCAACACGAAGACACGAATACAAAAACAACACGACATAACAAACAGCAAAGAGAACGGTACGTGGTGAAACGACACTTTACTAAAAAGACTTGAATACACACGAAAACAACTCGAGTACTAAGTTGCTCGAACGTACGAACGACTCGAAGACGAGGACGACACGAAAACAACATGGACTGAGACCAACTCGAAGACGAAAACGACACGAAAACAACATGGACTGAAACTGACACGAAGTGTGGTCACAAAAACAAGAAGGACACTTGCAACGTACAGCCTTCATATGATGAGGCGATGTGAAGACTTTGCGTTCAACTGGATTTATAGACTTGGAACGGCTTCAAGGCAACGCAATCGAATGTATGGACTTTCACAAGGTATAGACTTGCCAAAGAACTGGACGATGTATAGACTTGAACAAGGCAAAGTCTGTACATACTTGAGGGTTCACAACATATATACTTTGGCAAGACAATGGCTGTACATACATGAAGTGAAGACCAATGTATAGACTTGGAAGCTTAAACCAATGTATGGACTTAGCTTCGAACATGCTACAGTGCATTGTATGGACTTTGAAGACTGATGCATGACGCTAAGACAATGTGTAGACTTTGGCTTGGAACGAAGGAAAAGATGAGGCTATATAGACTTGAAACGAACATAAGACTCGAACACATAGGGGTGACACAAGTGGAGCGACACGAGGTGGTACAGAAAGCAGCACGAGGTGCTGCAGTGTTCAGCACGCGATGGAACAAATAACGACACGACGACAACCAACAAACATAGTTGGAACAACACGATGTACAAAAAGACAACACGAAGTGAAGTGAACACAACCAACACGAAGTATGAAAGGAACAGTACGGACATGCAGGGTATTATCTCATAGCAGTTTTTCCTGTTAATCATGGAAAGTTCGAATGCATAACATTACTCATGATGTCTGATTAAAAATGACAATATTTAACATAGTGATGCTCATCATTAAAACACTAGGGAAGTCACAAAAATCCAACAGTCTAGACCTTACGTCTATTCTGATGAAACCTATAGAACTTCTTTGCATAGATATAAACTCAATATCGATGATAAAATCATTCACTGGTCGACTGGCACATTGCCCCGACCGGCTTTGAAACCTACCCGGGATGGACCATTCGTCTGTTTCGGATGATACTCTAAACCTTTTCATTCACTTTTCTGCAAACAATGTCACTTGTGGCACATATGGCCGAAAAAGACATCCGCTACTACCAACAAAATTCGGTCTAAGCACCCTCCGGATACCGTCACGCGGTGGAGCGAGTTCCCCATCCTTTCTCTGAAGGGGTGGACGCTCTCCTGCTAAATACGGGCTATCCGCATGAGGATTGCTAAAACTGCTACCGAATCATCATGAAGTAATGGTGATGCAATAAGTGAAGAACAGCCACACATGAGACCAGCATAAAGATTCCTCTTCACTATATAAAGAAGAAAAAGAGTACAAGAAGAGCCCTTGAGGGGGAATTGTATTACAAAAAGAGGAGAAAAAAAAGAAGAGATGTTCACTGGCGCCGGAAGATGTCTTCGAAAGCCAGAAGACCCACATACGGAGCAGCCCCCAACTCATGTAGACGAGCCTCCTCCTCCTGTAGCCAAGCGGACTCGTCCTGAAGAGACACCACCTGCCCCTCCAACAGAGCTACTTCCTCTGCGAACTATGGCCGAGAGGTTGTTATCTGCGGAAGTTCAGCTCGGAGATCAGCCAGTTCAGCTTCTAGAATGTTTATCCGGTTGCATATAAACTGCTCCCCTTGTGTCAGAGACTGCAGTTGGCCTCGGCGCTCCTGAAGGATAGAGCTCATCTTCCCCAGCTCAGATTTGCACTCTACTTTCTGCAACTTCAAAGCTGCCAGTCTGTCAGACATAACACGCACTAGGAAATCTCGGCGGTGTACAAATTTTAGCAACAACAGAACACGCTGGGCCCATGTTTCTAAAGGACAGCCCATCGCCTGCAGACCAGTAGTGAAGCGTTCAGCTATCTCTTTTAGCTGCGGATAAGTCAGTCCAGGCTGGGACTCCACCAGTTGGCGCAACCTGTCCAGATTTTACCAAACAAAGCTCTCGGATGAAGCAAAGCCAAGGGAAGGGAATGGGGTTACTTCGAAAGTCACCTCACTGTCAATATCTACCCATAATGCAACATCTGGCTGGAAGGAAGAAGATGGGAGATCTGCTGAAGAGGCCGATTGGACCTTCTCTATAATTTCTTGCGGAGCTGAGGGTTCTTCCACCGCCACCTCCTCAAGGGCTGCTATTTGAATGCTCGGATAGGAAGGGCTCGTGAGTGCTGGAGCTGTTTCTTCATGGGTCTCCGGTGTAATGGTTGCATCTTCAATGTTCTCTTCCTGGGGCACCCCCTCCTCCGACTCTGAAACCATGGGGATTGATTCTGGGCCAGCTATGGATAACAGTCCAGTCTCTGCAGCGTTTGCCTCCTGCTCGGCCATCTCTTCTGCAACGGCTACTTCCTTCAGTGATGAGGCCGTAGGGGCTATGACTCGAAGGGGTAGGGGTTCAATCTCCATAATCGCTGTTGTAGGGATCGCTGATTCAGGCGCAATGGTCATCACTGCGGCCGGTACAAAAGTAGAACCCCTAGCTGGGTCCGCCTCAGCTCTAAAATCTAAAACTCTGATAAGAGCCGAGAACTCCCCCCTTTGCCAAAAGGCATGCCGAGAAGCCAGCACCGAGAAGCCTCCGCGCCGAGAACCCTTCCAACCCCTCCGCGCCGAGAACCTATTAATTCCGCGTCGGGAAGCTGTGGTGCACCGAGAACCATCTGAAGCTATTAATGAAGCAGAAAATTGTTAGAAAATATGGAAAAACAAAGAAAAAGAATATACTGAAGCCATTACAGTAAAGCTATCAGGCTGAAGATCAAAGAAAACCAGTATTGAAAGGCTGAGAAAGATACTCTCAGATGCTAAATGATGCACCTGCGGACACCGTGCCGCTTATTCTGCGCTTACGCCATCCACAGGCGGGGGGCATTTGTTGACAGATGAAATATGAGCTGAGACAAGGATGAGAACAGAACCAGTAATGAAGACCCTTGTAATCCCTGCAAAGTCAGAATTGAAGAAGAGCCGTCACTACCAATACCTCACCCGGCTGAAGCCTTCTCCGGCCAAGCTGATGTCCGGCACTACCGTCGTTCAGACGGTGGTGTTGATTAAAACCATGTCAACCCCCATACAGTCACGTGACTGATGAAGAATATCTTCGGGATATTCTGGTGACTATAGAATGGGATCCACGCTACTTATCCCCCACTATGGATACAAAGGATCAAATGAATGCCAAGGTAGATGCAGTGACTGTGACAGCTCATGCCACTAACAAAAGGGAGCCCGAATGACTAAAGCCCCTAAATGAGCCAAAATCCTTGGCGCCGAGTGACCATAAGAGAAGCCCAGTTATCTCACTATAGTGCGTCGGGAAGACCTCTCCGCATAAAGGCGCGCCGAGGTTGCTCAATCCGAGAAGGGGGGAGGGCTGAGCCTATAAAAACCCTTCTTCCTCCACTTACGAAATAGAGAGAGAGGTAACAACAACAGAAGAGAAGTGGCAATAGAAGAAGAAGCAGAGAAGAGAGAAAAAAAAAGAGAGAAGAGAGGCCAGACAAGAGATCGTGGGAAGAGAAGAGAGTGTCCCTAGGAGGAAGCTCATAGGTGGGCAAAGGGGGAGGGAGAGGAGTCAATGCTCATCCCTCCCCCATTTTTTTTCTTCTTCTCTATATGTATCCCTATTTATGTTTAAGGCATTCGAGTCCTTCTGTTATCGGGGAGATATTATAGTTTCTGTGCTTTTCTTTCTTTCTTCCCGCTTTTCTTGTAAATGATGTAAACGATGAAATGAGATGATGAGATATAGTGCTATGGTGGCTCGATTGAATGTGAAATAATGAAGTCTTCCTTTCTCTGTTTCTCTCGAATGAATGTTGTTCAATGTCTCGAATGGTCATTTTGATACTTCGGGTTTCTACGCTCTGATTGTTCTTCCTGGAGGGACGATGAAGGAAGAGCCCCAATCCTCACTCCCATGGATTATTGGACTATGCCTCATCTCCCCTTCAGTGATACCGATACCATGAAGCCCTCCTATCTCTCGTTTGGTCTTCTCTTCCCAAGCCATCAAGGTCACCACAGGAATCAGAGACAGCTATCTCTTGATTTCCTGGACGACCGGCGACATAAAGAGAAAACCTATTTCCAGAGGGTTCCAAACGGTCGATGACCTCAATCCCTCAATACACCCTACCTCCCTGTGATTCCTTGGTGTTACTCCAGCAAAGCCCCTGGCTCAGCCTCCCATTTGTGCCCTTAATCCTACCCCAATCAGAATCTGGACTCCAAAATCCTTAGAACAGAGCTCCGTAGAAACCCTGAAAAGCCTAGAAGGCTTCCCGGTGCCGCTACTTTCCCGGCGTGGAACCTTCCCGGCGCGGTGAATAGTTCCCGGCGTGGCACTTTGCGCGCCGAGAACATGGTGCGCGCCGAGAGGCCACCACCTTCTAGCTTGCCGAGAAGCCCACTCCAGCTGTGCCGATAACCCACTTGCGTCCATGCCGAGAAGCCCACTCCAGCTGTGCCGATAACCCACTTGCGTCCATGCCGAGAAGCCCTTCTACGCTCATATTGACCTTCCCGGCGTGAAACCTTCCCGGCGCGGTGAATAGCTCCCGGCGCGATGGTTTGCGCGCCGAGAACCTGTTGCGCCGAGAACCCCCTTTTCCATCAATTGACCGGCCGAGAACCTTTACATGCCCTAACCGACTGCGCCGAGAACCCCCTTTTCATATGAAAACTGTGCCGAGAAGGTTCCACCAGAGCTCTGTGCCAGGGATTTCCATCTACACCTCAGTCTAACTCCCGGCCACCCCACTACACCCGTCTGAGGGATATCCAGAGGTCATCATGCACACCCTGGGAAATAAATTAACGGGGAATGACCTCCTCTACATTACCCAGTCCCGATCTTTCACGGATTCCATCCTACCGCTGCATGGATGGTTTTCTATTCCCACTTGGCATAGTCCAAGATAATGGGGATATGCTGCCGGATTTGCTCCGCACCTGATATACCCTCGCTTTATCCGGTCTACTCAATGTCTTGCAGATAAATTAGCATGCTCTCATTTGGGCTTTTGCCGTCGGTCTCCTCTTACTTTGGCGTTTAATCAAGGGTTGTCCTTCTTAGGGAGGACGTAATTAACGTCATAACCTTTATGGTATGACGGACTTTTGGTCCAGACATGATCACTCACAATCGACTGATTAGAAGTCAGATCGAGCGCACAATAAAATCGTCACATATGTGACTGACACGCCAATAAATAAACAACAGAAATAAAAGAATAAAAATCAAACGAAAAGCGCGTCCACAGGTGTGGAGGAGGCCTCTTGCTATAATATAATTATCCAGGGGTCAAGGGGTGTTTCTTGGTGCTAACCGTGGCCTGAAAACGTAATAGAAGAATAGTCATGAGATGATTAAATAATTAATTACATGTTAAGTATTAATGTGTAAAAGCTAAGAAGACGTTCTTATGCTTAAGGAGCCTAAAACTAGACTGACACTGGGCCTAGAGAGTCACACACATTAGAGTTATAGATGGTGGGAGTATTTATGCAATTTTAAATTTATGAGGGTTTTGTGAAATATCAATAAGTTTATAAATAATTATATAAAGGGAACTTTGAGTCAAGCATCCAAAGTTTTCTTAGTGAGGGCCGTCCTCCTTTCTCTCATATCTCTTGTCTCTCTTGTCTCTAGTGTAGAGACTATGTCAGAGTGATGCTGAGAAGATCGTTCGTAGAGACCTGGGTGGAGAGAACTACGTTATTCGTGCTCGTGTACATGGATACCACTAGAGATCGGACACTAGCACAGTTCATTACCACCACGCGGGATCACTTTATGCTTTGATACGATTCACATATCGCAGAGGTAAAATTGAATCTTATTCTAGATAGTTTTTAGGAATCACACCAAGGTCGAGGCGAAGGCCGAGGCGACGACGGCTCGGGTCGTGGAGCTGGAGGAGATGGTAGCTGCGGCTGGCGAGGAGGCCATGGAGCGTTTCGGGAGTCCTCGGAGTACGATGCTGAGCTAAATGCAGTTGCTGTCAAAGTTTACGGCCTGACGGAGGACCTCGAGCGGCCTGTCCCTTGCTTGGATAGCGAGCTAGCGTGGCTACAGTGTGGAGTCGAAGAAGAGGACATCGGCGAGGCGAGGCGCATCAACAACAATGGAGGATGGAGGCGTAGGGGAGAGGAGGTACGGCTGGGGTGTCTCACCCCAAATCCTAGGGCATCTCACCCTGGAGGATGCCTGTCTCAGGCACAGGTCCAAGGAGGAGGGAGGGGCGCAGCCTTCTAAGAAGATTTCCACCAAAAAAATTCTCTCTTCCCAAAAGTGATTTCAAGAGTATTTATAGAAAAGAAACAAAAACCCTAACCCTAATCTGACTTGGACTCTACTTGACATAATTATCTCCCCCTTGATATAATTATCCATGGCAATTCCAAGTAGGAGGAGGAAAGGGAAGGGAAGGGGCGCCCAAGCCTTTGGGCCCAACCAAGGGCGGCCCATCCAAGAGGAGGAGGGTGGCTAGCCCAAGGCTGCTCCCAGTGGGCTCCATGCACACCAAAGTGCCCCAATTCCCTAGATTTAGACTCCACTACGACTCATGACCCATATGGTCCTTAAATGGCCTACAAAAGACTTCATAAACTCAACAAACCAAGTTCAAACTCAAAACTAAGACTCCAACCTATCACCTAGCCACAATGACGCTGGTGTAGAGTGGCGTGTCCTCCATCGTCGAACCTGAGCTTTCATGTCCCGATCACCTCACCGAATAAGGTTCTCGATTGCATCCTTTAGCTGGATGCAGCCGGCCGTGTCGTGGCCGTGGTGCGGTGGAAGCGATAGTATCTCCTCTTGCTCCTGATCCTCGGGTCATACTTAATCTTCGGAGGCTAATGAAGATAGGGCTCCTCCCGAATCTCCATAAGGATTTGCTTGGGTGAAGATGTCCGGGGCATGTAATGTCGATACTGGCCCCTGTCTCTGGTCTCTGGGCGGTCGCGGCGTTCTCGATCACGCTGCTCTCATTTATTCCGCCCTTCCCCTAGGGAGTCGATGGGTCACTTCCGGTCGGGTTGGCCAGTCTCGGCCGTGCGGCCCAGTGCCACGGTGTTCTCCTCATAGCTGGCGTGCTTCTGAGCCAGGGTGAGGAGATCCATCAAGGTTGTCTGGACTTCCACCCCGAACGAGCGTCGGAGGATAGAGTCCCGAGTTCCCTGTGTCAGGGCAGTGGTGACGATGCTGACGTCCAGACGAGGGATGCAGAGGGCTTCTGCTTAGAAACATGACACATAGTCTCATATGGTCTCCTCGCGCCCTTGCCTGATGGCGAGCAGGCTTACCACCAATTTGGCTTCCTTCCGACAGCCCATGAAGTTCTCCTTGAACTACTTTTTCAGCTATTGGAAGGAGGTAATGGTGCTGGTGGGTAGAGACTCGAACCTGGTCGGGACATTCTCCCGGAGGGTGGTAATGAACACCAAGCACTTCACGGCGTCCGAAGCTCGGTGAAACACTGATTCGACTCGAAGCTATGCATGTAGTCGGTCAGGTCAGTGGTGCCGTCGTAGGGGGTGAATGACGGTAGTTGGAATTTAGGAGGAATGGGAGCCTCCATGATCTCCTCGGAGAAGGCGGGCATGGAAGTCGGTGTCGTCGTCGATCAGCCCCCGAGTCCTCGCGATGTGTAGAACGTCATCCAGGTACCGGACTTTGCCTTCTAGCTCACGTTCTACTTCTTCGTAGCGTCACAGCCGTTGAGCCATCTCCGGGTTGGAATGGAGCGGGTTGCGAGGCCATGGTGAGGCCGAGTTGAGCGGACGTTGGGATCGCGTAGAAGATGCATAGGAGGGCTCTCGTACTCTGCGAGACTCTGCCAGGGTCGGTGCCCCTCCATTCTGGGGCATCTCTACCAGAGCGCGATATAGATCGATTGAGGAGGCCTTGGAAGAGCTCTATCAGGGCCTGGAGCTGACGACACACCTCCGCCAACTCATCCGCAGCAGCGCCACATTGTGGCCGTGTGGACGAGGATGCCTCCTAAGACCCCCGCCGAGAACTTGGGGTCTAGTGGCATCCTCGGCCACGGTTGCTTGTGTTGCAGTAGCTTTCATGGGGTGCTATGACTTTTTGTGTCATTCCCACAGACGGCACCAAAAAGTGTAGAGATGGAAAAATGGTCTCCCGGACCTCGTACCACACTCTTAAGATTTATTTAGTCGGGGAAGGACGTCCGGCCACCCGTGGAAGCCTGCAAATAATAGGAAGATGGCGTTAGAAGGAGCTCTGGGCATTATCCCATGAGATAACCTTCTGATGCTTAAGTAAGGACCGTGGCGAGGTGAGGAACAACATGAGATGATGAAAATGAGAGAGCGTGAGAGTAGAATAATCAAGCCTGGGGCCGAAGTGGAATCTCTGGAGGTGCTCACTATGTCCGACGAGTACTAGGAGAGTGCTCGCCGTGCCTGGAACGTTCTTAGAGGCCGGCCCTCTCTGGTATCTCTCCCTCCTCCTCTACGTGTGCCTGCCTTCTTGTGTGTATATGTCTCTCTCTATGTGAGCGCGTGTGTTCATCCCCTTGTCATCTGATCGGATGTCTATTTATACAGGTTGTCTTGGCTGTGGAGGTCCATCCCTTAGCAGGGAAAGGCACGAGTCGTGGAGTAACGCCTCCGCGATTGTGGGGAGTTTGTTGTTGTATGCCCATTTATCCGGGCAGTGCGGCCTTGGGGCGAGTCTCATGGCGCTCTAGGAGCGAGATCGTCCCCACTGGAGTAGAGGCCGACAATGGCGAGAGTAACGCTCGGGAGTAACGTTCGGTCGCCTGAGAATCGTCCAGTGCCCGAGATGCTTGTGCTGATGTTCCTTATGGGTTGACGAATCCCCTACACATCTCCATTGGGCTGCCTGGTGTGGGTCGCTAGCTATTAGACTTCCTACTTTGCACCCAGTAGGTCCTAGGCCGATGCAGGCTTGGCATTAGTGAGCCGCATTGGGCTGGGTAGGTTTTACCCTCCTTAAATGTGTTATTGATGATCCCGTCATAGATCCTTATAGTAGTATAAAAGATAGGTTGATCCCTCGTGATTCCCACATGTTTTTGATTTTTTTTTGTAATTTTTACAGTATTTTTCTTGATTTTTCACATTCGACCCAATGGGATGGTGATCGATCCCCATGGTGATGGCTGGATCGAAGCCAGGTGGAAGCAGGGCACATCGTCGGCCCGTCCAAGGGCACCGGTGGATCCCTTGCAGGTCGGCGACGCCGCCAACGGCCCGCCCTTTGCTCGCTTCGGATAGGTGTCGTTGGACCCGGGATAGAAGCCGCAACCCCTTTGGGGCTCACCTGGTGACTGCTGCGATGGTCACGGGCAGACAGCCGAGCGGCCAGGCCATCGGCCTTCATGCTGCAAGGTCGGCAGCACCGCTGCAAGAAAGGAGAACCCCCGCATCTATGCCCCCCACCTGCGCGCAAGATCATTGGACTTTTCAAGGCTGATAGGGGCGACGCCAGGTGGTGGCGGCATCACCGGCCGACTGCCAGCCCTTCAACGGTGACGGCCGGAGCCACTAGGTGGCCAGTCGGCACCATGGGGGTCGCCCTTTGGCCGCAGCGTCGACGGGTGATTCGCGACCAAGAGGGGCGGCTAGGTGTTGCAGGCGAGGAAGACGTTGGCGCATTGCGCCGCGGTCTACTCTCAAGAGAGGATCTGACACTGTGGTCCAGACATTCGTGTAGCGTGCGTATTGGCACAATGAATCATTGATGTTAAAATTTAAAATTTAAATCCAATTTTCTACTTTTTCAGCCCGTGATGTCACATTTTGCAACAAAAACAATTGAAAATTTACCTATTTTGATAATTTCTATTTTGCTTGTGATGTTTAATTTAAGAAATTTATTTTAAAATAGAAATGTTCAATTACTGTAATGATAAAACCATGAAGTTATGCAAAAAAATTACACAGTAAAGATACCACCTTTGTTGTTAGATTTAATGTGATTAAATTAATTTTTTAAAATAATTAAAATATTATTTTTGATTTAAATTCATAGATAAAAATTATTTTATATTGAGAAAATAAAATATTATTTGAGAATGTCATGGGTGCGTGATAAGTACATGTTTTCATATGTTTATTCATGTTACACATATTATTTTTAAAGTTTAATATAATTAACTGTGTAATTTTTATAGTCAATCTCAGACATCTCACATTAAATTTAAATTTTCATGTAATTAATTAAAATTTGAGGCATCAAGTTGTAACACCCGAATCTGTTCGAAACCTAAAAATAACTAAGCACTTTACTTCTGGAACCCATACAGATTCCAGATTCTCTAAATCAAACCCCAATGCCTTGAACTGTATAAAAAATACGGGTTTAACAGATGTTTATGTAAATTAAATAGACATCTTCTTTATTAATACGTAACTCCTCGTAGGAATGTCAGAATAGGTCAATATTAGACTCGTTGAAAAGAGAACGGAAAGATCTACAAATTTCATGTTGAACACTTTTTCAAATTTTGACGTTTGAGAGGCCAAAAATAAGATAGAATGAGCTAGTTCTTAGAAATTATGTTATTAGGAGTTTTTATATAAAATTTTAAAAAAATATAACAAAACAAAATTTCAAAATATCTTCCCCCCCCCCCCACGTGGCTTCACCTCCCCCATTCACACCTCCCCCACTACCCTCCTCCCCCTCTTACCACCTCCCCCTCCCTCTTATCTCCTCCTCCCCTCCCCCTATATAAAGCCCCCTCTCCCCCTCTCTTTCCCACATATTCACCCTCCTCTCCCCCTCCAACTCTTTCTCTTCTCTCACTCCCCTCCCCACACTCTCTCTCTCTCTCTCTCTCTCTCTCTCTCTCACACACACACACACACACACATCTCTCTCTTTTCTATTTTCATTTATTTCTTCTTTTCTACTCTCTCCACTCTCTCCCTCTACTTTCTCCCTCTACTCTCTTTACTCTCTCTCTATTTTCTCTCTCTACGCTCTCTCTATTTTCTCGCTCTACTTTCTCTCTCTACACTCTCTTTACTTTCTCTCTATAATCTCTTTATTTTCTCTCTTTCTATCTACTTTCTCTCTCTCTCCTCTCTACTTTCTCTCTCTAAATATCTCTATCTAGTTTTTCTCTTTAAATATCTCTCTCTACTTCTTTCTCTATTCTCTCTCTACTTTCTCTCTCTATTTTCTCTCTCTACTTTCTCTCTCTAATTTTTCTCTCTAGTTTTTCTCTTTAAATATCTCTCTCTACTTCTCTCTCTGCTCCCTCTTTACTTTCTCTCTCTACTTTCTTTCTCTACTCTCTCCCTACTTTCTCTCTCTAATTTCTCTCTCTAGTTTCTCTCTCTAGTTTCTCTCTCATCTCTCTTCCCACTCTCATTCTCTTATTAATAAACGGAGAAGATAATACATCAGAATAATATAAATATTTGACAAAAGTTTGGACGGAAGATTTGAAGCTTACTTTGGACAATTTCACCCTTATTTGCGTATCTTGGACGGAACAATTATCTATTCCTACGCAAAGACTTTTACGGGAGCTCGGGTGAAAAACTAAAGTCAATTCGGAAGTCCATTCTAAAGGTAGGCATGATAAACCGAGTGCATGTTATTTGTTATTTACATTTATTTGATTTGATTTTATTTGAAATGTGATTTAAGTCATTGATTTATTTAACGTAATGATCTATGTTTAGAACCAGTTATTTATTTAGTTACCATTCTGTAAAAATATTATTTTCCTCTATAATCTCTCTCTAATTTCTCTCTAATCTCTTTCTACTTTCTCCCACTACTTTCTCTCTCTACTCTCTCTCTACTCTAATCTCTTCGAATGTTATATAATAGTAATTTATTTAGTTAATAAATTTGACCCACTACCCTTTGATTAAAATCTAATTCCTGATATTAAAATACGATCCAGTTATTTTGTAAGGTTCAATGACAAGTTTTAAGTATTGAGACGACTATGTAAAAAGCATCATAATAAGAATAAAAATTTGATTAAGTATATGGACTGTGTCACTTTAAGGAGGTGTGGGGCGACAAACCGTAGTTAGCTTCCGCTACGGAATTAGGCCCATTTCCGAGGACAATCGGACTTCTGAAAAATCCGGAATCCAGAATAAGAAAATTATCTGGGGAATGGTGGAGTATTAACTCCCGATCCTGCGTGGTTGATCAAGGCCGACAGGCTCCAGCGTTTAGACCATTTATCTTTATGTCGACGTACGGATGCCTAGGTATGTGTTTGCTACTGCTTTTAGTGACGGGATGCCTGTCCAATATATGCTGCCAAATAATATGAAGATAAGATTTGATATATGACTTTGATATGATCTGAAAATAAGTTCATCTGTATAAGTTCTGATTTAGCTAAGATATGTATTATGCCACTTATATGTAAGTCAGATAAGATTTGTTATACGCATTCGCTTATAAATATGAAAATTATGTTGCTCTATTATATTTCATATTTCCTTCGCATTCATAGTATATGTACAATCCAGTGAAATTGTGCTTAGCTTTATGTATCATGGATTTGCACAGTTTAGTATATGATAAGCATGTGATTGGTTTTAATGTCTACTGAGTCTTTGGACTCACTTTCGTTGCCTAACCATTTCAGGAAATTGACCAGTGTGCGTCTTGACTCCGACGGGCGGTAGGTCGGAGGATGATCCCGGGTTTAGTTTGGATTCCGCCGCGCAGAATAAATAGATTTAGTTTTCCTTTGAATAATGAATATAAATATGACTTTTGGATAGAGATATGTAGTACTCTGTATACGATGTAAATTATGAGTGTTTTATATTATGGAAATGGTATGGTTATGTTTCTTTTGGAATATGTGATGGTTTGGCCTTTAGCGTCTTACAAATATTTGGCTCACAACACTTTCGTACATCCGCTGTGACGTCTCCGGACACGATGCTGGATCGCGGGAAGGGGGCGCCACAGAGAGTGGTATCAGAACAAAGTTGTGAGGCTTGAAATTATTTGCAGCCATCTGAATTTATATACCATACCAGAAGATCGTAGGAATTTATTTTAGAATTTGATGTCAAACCTAGAATCATACTAATTCGGATTAGTTCTCCCTCGTAGGAGATGGCATGGAGTGATAGGGTTGAGGTTAATACTTCTCCCGAGGAGTCTGCGCCCTCAAATGGGATATCACAAGGAGTTGTCGGGGGAATAATTCATGGCGAGCTTGCTCCCGGTGGACAAGGCGCGTTACCTATTCAGGGTGTGTCATATTTAGGAGGGTTCACACAAGCTTTTCAAGGGTTAGTGCATACTATGCAGTTACAGGCCCAAACTCAGGCAATGATGCAAGCCCAATTACAAACCCGTGTGCAAGAACAACCGAATAGGGCAGCAGGCACTACCCTGATGGAGAAATTCAGACATATGAGTCCTCCTTCTTTTAAGGGGGAGAGTCACCCGGAGATTGTGGAAAATTGGGTGAGAGAAATTGAGAAGATTTTCATGGCCATTAGATGTGCAGAGCAGGATAAGGTGATATTAGCTACATTTATGTTAAAGGACCGTGCGGACGAGTGGTGGAGGTCTGCACTTAGAATCACTTTTAGAGGTAGAGAGATTGAGATTAGCTGGAATGAACTTCTTGATGTCTTCCATGCAAAATTTCTCCCTCAACATGTGAAGGACAAGAAAGAAGTTGAATTTTTAAATCTGACTCAAGGAGGTATGTCAGTTGCCGATTATGAAGTAAAATTTACTGAATTGGAAAAGTATGCCCCTCATATTTATTCAGATGAGCTTAGAAGGGTGAAGAAATTTGTTAGAGGTTTGAGAAGTAACATTAGAAGTAGGGTTGCAATCCTTGAACCTCAAACTATGACAGCAGCTTTGAGGACTGCTTTTATTGCAGAAACTGAATATGAGGAATTCTTAGTAGAAAGAGAAAGGGATAATGTAAAAATGGGTAATCTTGGTTCAATTGTGAGGAAAGATAAGAAGCCGAATATGACTTTTCCAGAAAGAGTTCAACCAGTTAAGAGAGATAATATGCCAGCTTGTCAACAATGCGGGATGCAGCATAGAGGTAATGAATGTTGGCGGGCTGCAGGTAAATATTTTTCATGTGGTCAGACAGGGCATATGATAAGGGATTGTCCCAAAAGGCCAAGACAAGATCAGCAACCACAACAGCAGCGGAGAGTTCAAGCCAGAGTTTATGCACTAACAAGGGAAGACACCCGAGATGCCAATGCAGTAGCTGAAGGTATTCTTCTTATCGATGATATGCATGTAAAAATTTTATTTGATCCGGGTGCTACACATTCCTTTATTTCTCTGAGATTTGTTGAATTATTGAAAGATAAACAAATTGTGAACACTGATGAGATGTCCATTAACACACCAACTGGGGAGATAGCTAGAACGAATACTGTTATTCCTAGCATTGATGTGGTGATTCAGGGGAGGATTATGCCAGCATGTGTGTATCTGTTGGAAATGACTGATTTTGATGTCATCTTAGGAATGGATTGGTTAGATACAAATTTTGCCCTTCTAGATTGTCATGGAAAGAAAGTAATTTTTCAAAAACTTGGGGAGCAGATATTTCACTATCAATGTCCAAGGCACCGTTCTAGTAAAACACTAGTTTCAGCACTTAAAGCTTTGAAATTGCTTAGAAGTGGATGTCAAGGTTATTTGGCTAGTGTAGTGGCTATTCCTTCTAATGAAAATAAGAAAACCACATCAGATATTGATGTTGTCAGGAAATTTCCAGATGTGTTTCCTGATGAACTTCCGGGTTTGCCACCACACCGAGAGGTGGAGTTCACTATTGAACTCTCACCGGGTACTTTACCAATTTTCATCCCTCCCTACAGAATGACACCAGCTGAATTGGCAGAATTAAAGAAACAATTACAAGAACTGCTAGGTAAGGGGTTTATTCGACCAAGTGTATCCCCTTGGGGTGCACATGTTCTGTTTGTTAGAAAGAAAGATGGGTCACTTAGATTATGCATTGACTATAGGAAATTGAATCAAGTGACCATTAAGAATAAGTACCCTTTACCAAGAATTGACGATTTATTTGATCAGCTGCGAGCTGCGACAGTATTTTCAAAGATTGATCTCAGATCTGGATACCACCAATTAAGGATAAGGGAAGAAGATATTTCAAAAATTACTTTCAGAACACGATATGGGCATTATGAATTTGTAGTTATACCATTTGGGGTAACCAATGCACCAGTATCATTTATGGATTTGATAAATATAGCTTGCAACTATATTTGGATAAATTTGTAGTGGTGTTCATTAATGATGTGTGGATCTGTTCTTCTACAATTAAAACTCAACAAGAACATTTGAGGATTGTGTTAGGGACATTAAGAAGTCATCAACTATATGCAAATTTAGTTTTGGCTAGATAAGGTGCAATTTCTAGGACATATCATTTGTGGAGATAGAGTATCCATTGATCCAAACTAAGGTTGAAGCAGTTTGCATTGGGAGAGGTCGAAAAATGTGAGTAAGAATAGGAGCTTTTTGGGCCTTGCAGGTTAATGTCATAGGTTTATTGAAGATCTTCTTCTATTACAGCTCATATGACCAAATTAACAAGGAAATGAGTTTCTTTTGAATGATTAGATGAACGTGAAATGAGTTTTCAGGAATTAAAAATAAGGTTAACTATAGCCCCAGTGCTTACTTTACCTTGTGGGTCAGGAGGATTTGTGATATATACAGATGCTTCTAGAAAAGGACTAGGATGTGTCCTGATGCAGAATGGCAAAGTAGTAGCATATGCATCCAGACAATTAAAGGATCATGAGGTGAATTATCCAACACATGATTTGGAATTGACAACAGTGGTATATGCCCTGAAAATTTGACGACATTAGTTGCATGGTGAGCAGTTTAAAGTACCACCAGAGGTTAAAATATATTTTTTCTCAGAAAGAATTAAATTTAAGACAAAGAATGTGGATTGAAATTTTGAAAAATGTAAGATTTACAGCAAAATTTTGGAGGAGTTTACAGAACGCACTGGGTACACAATTGAAATTTAGCTCAGCTTTTCACCCTCAAACAGATGGACAATCAGAGAGAACCATTCAAACATTAGAAGATATGTTGAGGGCATGTAGTTTAGACTGGAAAGGCAGTTGGGATGAACATTTACAGTTAATTGTGTTTTCATATAACAACAGCCATCATGCAAGCATAGGAATGGCACCATATGAAGCATTATATGGTAGACCGTGTAGGTCACCTGTTTGTTGAGACGAGGTTGGTGAGCGGAGATTGATTGGGCCACAGATTGTACAGGATTGTATAGAAAAGGTTGAGTTGATTAGAAAAAGATTACTTACAGCTCAGAGTAGGCAGAAAAACTATGCTGATCAAAGAAGGAGAGATATACAATTTGTTATCGGAGATCACGTATTTCTGAAAGTTTCGCCTACTAGGGGAGTAATGAGATTTGGCAAGAAAGGTAAACTCAGTCCAAGATATGTTGGACCATTTAAAATCTTAAGAAGGATTGGTGAAGTGGCATATCAGCTGGCTTTACCACCATCATTGTCAGGAGTTCATAATGTATTCCATGTGTCCATGTTAAGAAAATATATGCCAGACTCATCGCACATTATAGAGCATGAGCAGTTGAAAATTCAGCCAGATCTTACATATGAGGAGAAGCCAGTTCGCATTCTCGATCGGAAAGAACAAGTGCTGAGAACGAAGACAATTCCATTGGTGAATGTATTGTGAAAAAGTACATCAACAGAAGAAGTTACTTGGGAGATGGAAGATGAAATGCGGAAGAGATATTCACAGTTATTCGGTACGTATTGAGTAAATCTTTAAATTTCGAGGATGAAATTTATTTAAGGGGGAGAAATTTGTAACACCCGAATCTGTTCGAAACCTAAAAATAACTAAGCACTTTACTTCTGGAACCCATACAGATTCCAGATTCTCTAAATCAAACCCCAATGCCTTGAACTGTATAGAAAATACGGGTTTAACGGATGTTTATGCAAATTAAATAGACATCTTCTTTTATTAATACGTAACTTCTCGTAGGAATGTCAGAATAGGTCAATATTAGACTCGTTGGAAAGAGAACTGAAAGATCTACAAGTTTCATGTTGAACACTTTTTCAAATTTTGACGTTTGAAAGACCAAAAATAAGATAGAATGAGCTAGTTCTTAGAAATTATGTTATTATGAGTTTTTATATAAAATTTTAAAAAAAAATATAACAAAACAAAATTTCAAAATATCTTCCCCTCCCCCCCCCCACATGGCTTCACCTACCTCAATCCCACCTCCCCCATTCACACCTCCCCCTCCCTCTTATCTCCTCCTCCCCTCCCCCTATATAAAGCCCCCTCTCCCCCTCTCTTTCCCACATATCCACCCCCCTCTCCCCCTCCAACTCTTTCTCTTCTCTCACTCCCCTCCCCACTCTCTCTCTCTCTCTCTTTTCTATTTTCATTTATTTCTTCTTTTCTACTCTCTCCATCTACTTTCTCCCTCTACTCTCTTTACTCTCTCTCTATTTTCTCTCTCTACGCTCTCTCTATTTTTCTCTCTCTATTTTCTCGCTCTATTTTCTCTCTCTACACTCTCTTTACTTTCTCTCTTTAATCTCTTTATTTTCTCTCTTTCTATCTACTTTCTCTCTCTTCTCTCTACTATCTACTTTCTCTCTCTAAATTTCTCTCTCTACTTTCTCTCTCTAATTTTTCTCTCTACTTTATCTCTTTACTTTCTCTCTCTATTTTCTCTCTCTACTTTCTCTCTCTAATTTCTCTCTCTAGTTTTTCTCTTTAAATATCTCTCTCTACTTCTCTCTCTGCTCCCTCTTTACTTTCTCTCTCTACTTTCTTTCTCTACTCTCTCCCTACTTTCTCTCTCTAGTTTCTCTCTCTAGTTTCTCTCTCATCTCTCTTCCCACTCTCATTCTCTTATTAATAAACGGAGAAGATAATACATCAGAATAATATAAATATTTGACAAAAATTTGGACGGAGGATTTAAAGCTTACATTGGATAATTTCACCCTTATTTGCGTATCTTGGACGGAACAATTATCTATTCCTACGCAAGGACTTTTACGGGAGCTCGGGTGAAATACTAAAGTCAATTCGGAAGTCCATTCTAAAGGTAGGCATGATAAACCGAGTGCATGTTATTTGTTATTTACATTTATTTGATTTGATTTTATTTGAAATGTGATTTAAGTCATTGATTTATTTAACTTAATGATCTATATTTAGAATCAGTTATTTATTTAGTTACCATTCTGTAAAAATATTATTTTCCTCTCTAATCTCTCTCTAATCTCTTTCAACTTTCTCCCTCTACTTTCTCTCTCTACTCTCTCTCTACTCTAATCTCTTCGAATGTTATATAATAGTAATTTATTTAGTTAATAAATTTGACCCACTACCCTTTGATTAAAATCTAATTCCTGATATTAAAATATGATCCAGTTATTTTGTAAGGTTCAATGACAAGTTTTAAGTATTGAGACGATTATGTAATAAGCATCATAATAAGAATAAAAATTTGATTAAGCATATGGACTGTGTCACTTTAAGGAGGTGTGGGGCGACAAACCGTAGTTAGCTTCCGCTACGGGATTAGGCCCATTTCTGAGGACAATCGGACTTCTGAAAAATCCGGAACCCAGAATAAGAAAATTATCTGGGGAATGGTGGAGTATTAACTCCCGATCCTGCGTGGTTGATCAAGGCCGGCAGGCTCCAGCGTTTAGACCATTTATCTTTATGTCGACGTACGGATGCCTAGGTATGTGTTTGCTACTGCTTTTAGTGACAGGATGCCTGTCCAATATATGCTGCGAAATAATATGAAGCTAAGATTTGATATATGACTTTGATATGATCTGAAAATAAGTTCATCTGTATAAGCTCTGATTTAGCTAAGATATGTATTATGCCACTTATATGTAAGTCAGATAAGATTTGTTATACGCATTCGCTTATAAATATGAAAATTATGCTGCTCAATTATATTTCATATTTCCTTCGCCTTCATAGTATATGTACAATCCAGTGAAATTGTG
Organism: Amorphophallus konjac; assembly: GCA_022559845.1. NCBI lineage: Eukaryota > Viridiplantae > Streptophyta > Magnoliopsida > Alismatales > Araceae > Amorphophallus > Amorphophallus konjac. The sequence continues at coordinate 334,271,794 of CM040122.1, read as the reverse complement.
CTTAGCTTTATGTATCATGGATTTGCACAGTTAAGTATATGATAAGCATGTGATTGGTTTTAATGCCTACTGAGTCTTTGGACTCACTTTCGTTGCCTAACCATTTCAGGAAATTGACCAGTGTGCGTCTTGACTCCGACGGGCGGTAGGTCAGAGGATGATCCCGAGTTTAGTTTGGATTCCACCGCGCAGAATAAATAGATTTAGTTTTCCTTTGAATAATGAATGTAAATATGACTTTTGGATAGAGATATGTAGTACTCTGTATACGATGTAAATTATGAGTGTTTTATCTTATGGAAATGGTATGGTTATGCTTCTTTTGGAATATGTGATGGTTTGACCTTTAGCGCCTTGCAAATATTTGGCCCACAACACTTCCGTACATTCGCTGTGACGTCCCCGGACACGATACGGGATCACAAGAAGGGGGCGCCACATAAGTAATATGTGAGAGTACTTGATATATATTTAAAATGAATATTGCATGATTGTATGACTTTGGATTTATATTTAATAATAAATTTATTTGTGAAGAGATTCGATGGTTATTGTGTTTTATTCTCTTGAGCTTTTGCAGGTGAGCTTTTGTGTGCATGGAAGGGTGGACGCATGGCAAGGCTAACGATGGCGTCCAAGGTTCCAATTGATGGGCAGAGGCATGCAGGGTTTGCATGGTTTCACGCCCTCCCGTGCTCATTGTTTGCATGGTGTATTGTTTATTTGCATGAGACGGTGGACTCGCGTGGAAGGCTTGAACGCTCGCGAAGAAGACGGTGCGTTAATTCATGGAGGAGATGGGAAGCGGCTGCATGCATCTAAGGCCGGCAACATGGCCGGCGGGTTGATTGAACGCATGCGCTCCCGTTTGGGAAACGGCTGTAGATGCGAGGCGATCGATGCCCACGTGTTGCCGTGCTATTTGGTATGTATATGAGGGGCTGCAGGTTGGCTCGTACGTGGAAGCGACGTGGGCAGACACGATTGCAAGGATCAGGGCGGTAGTTGTTGCGCCTGTTTTCGTGTTGGCAGACGGGGTATTGGGAAGGTTTGCATGGTAGTACGTGGGCTTGTGTGGAAAGGCTCTGCGGGGTTGACGAGGTTTATTTGGGTGGAAGTAAGGAGTCGTGCGTGATTGTCTCTCGTAGGCGACGAGTCATGGCAAGGTTCCCTGGTACAAGCGTGGAGACGATGGAAACGCGGTGGCGGCTGTGTTGGACTCTTGGCGCTGCTATAAAAGGGTCACGAGAGAGCGTTACAGAGAGAACTCCCTCTCAGTTTTTTACTTTTTTATAGTTTTTCAGAGGAGTAGTTTTAGTTCTCCTTCTCCTCATCTCTTCCTCCTTCTGTCTCCACGGTCTTCTAAGTCTCCGTCCTCCCTTCCTCTTTATCACCTTTTTCTTCTTCTTCCTCCTTCCCTCCATCGTTCTTCGATTTCTTCATTCTTCTTCCTACCAACTCCATCGCCATCTATTATTCTCTCTCTATGTCTATTTCTATTTCTCCTCTCTAAATCTTTCTTCCAAGATGTTGTTGGAACAATCGAGATATCCATCAGACCGATATTAAGAAATTGGGCCTTTAAAATTGAGTTCTTTGATTTTCAACTTAACTTAGCGTGTAAATGAAAGATTTGAATGCCGAGTCCAAATCAAAAATCCGATTTAGATTCCGCTCTCACGAGTCACTTGTACAATTCCAATCGTGTTGAAACAATCATGATGTCCATCGGATGGATATGTAAGATATTTGACCTTTGAACTTGAGTTTAATTTTCAATTGAAGTTAATTTCTAAATCGGAGATACGGGCGTCAAGTCCAAACTGGGAATCTGATTTAGATTCTGTCAGCTCCCATGGGTCACTCAAATATTTTCGATTCTCTTGGAATAATCGGGACCTCCATCTGACTGATATTTAAGATATTGGGCTCATGAACCTAAATTCTTTAGTTTTCAATTGAAGTTAATTTTTTAATGAAAGATTTGAGCGCCAAGCCCAAATCGAAAATCCGATTTGAATTCCGTTAGCTCCCACGAGTCACTCATACATTTTCGATCGTGTTGGAACAATCGGGACGTCCACCCGACTGATATGAAAGATATTGGGCCTCCAAAACTGAGTTCTTTGATTTTCAACTTAACTTAATTTGTAAATGAAAGATTTGAGCGTCAAGTCCAAACTGAGAATCTGATTTAGATTCTATCAACTCGCATTGGTCACTCATATAATTTCAGTCATGCTGAAATAATCAAGACGTCCATCGGACCGATATTTAAGATATTGGGCTCCCGAACCCGAGTTCTTTAGTTTTCAACTAAAGTTAATTTCTAAATGGGAGATATGAGCGTCAAACCCAAATCGAGAATCCGATTTAGATTCCGTCAGCTCCCACAGATCACTCAAACATTTCTGGTCGTGTTGGAACAATCGAGACCTCCATCGGATCGATATTTAAGATATTGAGCCCCCGAACCCTAGTTCTTTAGTTTTCAATTGAAGTTAAATTTTCAATGAAAAATTTAAGCGCCAAGCCTAAACTGAAAATCCGATTTGAATTCTGTCAGCTCCCACGTGTCACTCATACATTTTTGGTTGTGTTGGAACAATTAGGACATCCATCGGATCGATATTTAAGATATTGCCCCCCCAAACCCGAATTCTTTGATTTTCATCTTAACTTAATTTGTAAATGAAAGATTTGAGCGTCGAGCCCAAACCAGGAATTCGATTTGGATTCCGTCAGCTCTCACAGGTCACTCATACAATTCCAGTCGTGTTGGAGCAATCGGGACATTCATCAGACTAATATTAAAGATATTGGGCCCCCGAACCCGAGTTCTTTAGTTTTCAACTGAAGTTAATTTCTAAATGGGAGATATGGGTGTCAAGTCCAAACCGAGAATCCGATTAGGATTTCGTCAACTCCCACAAGTCACTCATAGATTTTCAGTCGTGTTGGAACAATTGGAACCTCCATCGGACCAATATTTAAGATATTGGGACCCTGAACCCGAATTCTTTAGTTTTCAATTGAAGTCAATTTCTCAATGAAAGATTTGCGTGCCAAATCCAAATTAGAAATCCGATTTGAATTCCGTCAACTCTCACGGGTCACTCATATATTTCCGGTTGTGTTAGAATAATCGGAACGTCCATCAGACCGATATTTATGATATTGGGTCCCCGAACTCGAGTTCTTTGGTTTTCAACTTAAGTTAATTTATAAATGAAAGATTTGAGCGCCGAGCCCAAACCGGAAATCTAATGTGGATTCCGTTAGCACCCACTAGTCACTCATACATTTTCGATCATGTTGGAATAATTGGGACCCCCATCGAATCGATATTTAAGATATTAAGCTCCCAAACCCGAGTTCTTTGATGTTCAACTTTAGTTAATTTCTAAACAAGTTCTTTGATTTTCAACTTAAGTTAATTTCTAAACAATTTCTTTGGTTTTCTTTTCAATTGGTGGGTGGAGGGCATCGTTGATGGTGGAGGGCAGCAGCGCCCTAAACTTGCGCTGATACCATGTTGAGAGAGGAAAAGAAAATGGATTAATTCATTCACCCTCCTAGTTTAAGGTCTTAAGCTAATTACATGGTATAGTCACCATAGGGTCACTCTAAGCTAACCCTCATCACATTATAACACTTTAACATAACTCAAGGGTTTTGTTTCCTTTTCTACCAACCTCCTATGAAATCTCAACTACTCATTTACAAGGAATCAACTTATTTGGACAAACCTACTGTCAGAATAGTCAATTATCAGCTCTTGAATAGAAACTCTTACAATGACATTGATATTTAAGATATTGGGCCCTCGAACTCACTTTCTTTGATTTTCTACTTAACTTAATTTATAAATACGTAACATATACAAGTAATCGATAATTCTATACTTTTGAATTATGGATAAGAGTATTATTTATAAATTGTAAGAAATGTTGTACTCACATGAGAAGGATATGTTGAGGTCGACGATGAAGGATGGTGAGGAGGCACCCAAAATGATCTGAAGTACGAAGACATGACTCTCATCATAGTACTCTCCACTGTCTCGAACATCTACATGTGTAGTGACTGCCCCAGTTGCGTCTGCACTGTCTCTGTGATCTGTGTCTGTAGTCTATCTGTGATCGGCGTCTGTAGTGTCTCTGTGATCTCCGTCTGCAGTGACAGCATCACCTGCACCTACACCATCTCCATGATATCCGATCGCAGTCTCTGCACCAGTTGCTCCACCATGCATTTGAGGTGGGCCTCGGAGTCTGCTGACGTAGTGGCACTAAACATGTTGTTGGTCGGGACTGAGCACGAACATGGGAAGATGGGATCACCAGGCTAGTATCCAAGCTCTCCCCAAAGCCATACACCCAACCTTTCTTCGGTGGGCCGGTTGCCTCTATCCACGCCTCGCGGTCTATGTCCGATTGTGCGTTGATGTCCTCCCCGTACTTCTCCGTCAGCTTGCTCACGTATTCCTCTTGCAAATTGAAAAAAAACAATCAAGCATATTTCAAATGAAATAAATCTAAATTGTAAATAAACTTACCGCCACCTCCTTCAATTTCATGGAGACATATTGTTCTGTCCCCTTCTTCTTATGTGTTCTGTCGAACACCTCCCGGTACTTTGGTACACGGTCGGGATTCTCTTCCTGTTTTACAAATTACGTAAAAGAAATACTTTAGAAATTAGGATCAAATGTAAAGTAACAAAATCAGCAATATTACTTACCAATATCTTTTTTGGGTCACGAAGCTAACGGACTCGCTTGTTTGTACATTGCCCTCTGGTACTTTTGCATGATTTTCTCTTCCGACCTATGACCTCCGTCTCCACTCATCGATGTTCCATTTGTCACACAAACTTCTCCAAGCCTCCTCCCTCATCCAAGAGGGCAATGCTCCTTCCAAACAACCGGATCATTTGAGCCCTCGATTGCTTTTTTCGCCTAGACCCAGACTTTATTCAAAGTATCGCTCATTCTTTTTTTGGCAACGTGCTCCCATACACGTCGCGCTACAGCCTCGTCAGCAGATGGCTAAAGCGATACTTCGCCTGCAAAAAATATGGTTATATATTAAATTTACATCATTATATTCAAATGAAAAGTTGAACATTGCATACCATGAGCCGGTTGAACATTGTGTCCCGCACGTCGACTGGCATATCCTTCCATTGAAGGACCCTATTAGGAACAAATCGTTTAACTAGATCGGAAATAAACCGGGCCACATGCTCCGAAGTAGGACCAAATGCCTTCCTACATTTACAAATCATATACATAGTGGTAGTTACAATTATGATGGATAGATAACGAATGCAAACCCTTGGAAGATATTTACTCCCTCTGAGCATGATCAATATAGATCACCTCACGGTCTTCATTGGCGCACGCACTACTAGCCTCTCCTACATGGACAGATGGTGTAGGTGCGTCATCGTCCCCTAGAACCAAAGTACAAGTGAAAATGAAAACTATATAGTATTTGTATTTTGCATATTTACAAAACTATTGAATTACAATCAGACTGAATGAATAAATACCCGAATGGCTAGACGCGGGCGGTGGTAGAAGTGGTGGTAGTCCTGAAGAGCCTCTCCCACCTAAATGACGTAAGCATACATATTCTCATGAAACATATACAGAAAGAAACTATAATATATAGACATACCTGCCCCGAAGTCATCGCCGGTACATGGGAGCCTCTAGATCCCCTAACAACACCTCCTATAAAATTTAAATGACATAAGCACATATATTGTCAAAAACAAGTATAGCAAGAAACTTTAAATCGTCATACTTGCTCTCGGAGTGGTCGCCGGTATAGGGGAGCCTCCATATCCCCTCCCACTACCCCGCTGTAAAATTTAAATAATGATATAAGCACACATATTATCAAAGAACCTACATAGCAGAAAACTTTAATAGACATACCTGCTCCCGGAGTGGTTGACGGTACGGGGGAGCCTCCGGATCCCCTCCTACTCCCCCTGTAAAATTTAAATAATGACATAAGCACACATATTATCAAAGAACCTATATAGTAGAAAACCTTAAGGGCCACTTTGGTAACGGGTTAAACTGGGTTAGGGTGGGTTAACTGGGGTCGGGTGAGTTACTCCTTGTTTGATAGTTTTTTTCTTAACCTGGGTCGGATATGGTTAAAGTGGATTAACTCATTCCTAGGAAATAGGTGGAATGAGTTAATCCACCCGGGTTAGGGTTAGGGGTGGGGTGGGCTAACCCGGGTAAGCCACCCACCCCTAACCTAACCCGTTATCAAAGTGGCCCTAATAGACATACCTGCTCTCGGATTGATCGATGGTACAGGGGAGCCTCCAGATCCCCTCCCACTGCCCCATGTAAAATTTAAATAATGACATAAGCACAAATATTATCAAAGAACTTATATAGCATAAAATTTTAATAGACATACCTGCTCCCGGAGTGGTTGACGGTACAGGGGAGACTCCAGATCCCCTCCCACTACCCCCTGTAAAATTTAAATAATTACATAAGCACACATATTATCAAAGAACCTATATAGCAAAAAACTTTAATAGACATACCTGCTTCCTGAGTGGTCGTCGATACAGGGGAGCCTCCGATCCCCTACCACTGCCCCCTATAAAATTTAAATAATGACATGAGCACACATATTATCAAAAATCTATATAGTAGGAAAGTTTAACAAACATACCTATTTCGGATATCATTGGTTGTATGGAGGGGCCTTCAGAGCCCCTCCCACTTCCCCTCCCTCTAGAGCTCCCCCCTCCTCGAACCATCTCTCCTTTGACAACACTAGGAATCATATATGTTAGTAATTAGAATATATTGAAGGAAAAGTAACAACATTCATTATCAAAGGGGAATCATCCACGTAGAAATTCTTACAATATTTTCAACAAAATTTCAAACAATATTCATTTCATCTTCAGACGATGAGGATATGTTTAACTCAGCGTCATCTTCCTCTTCGCCTTCATCTTCATCATTGTCAGGCTCTTCCTCCTCAGTAGATGACTCCTCTGAATCAACGGAATCTATTAACCCTCGACCGATTTTCTCTAACTCATGTAGATCAACCTCTTCCACTTCATTCTTCTGACATAAGTCAAGTGGCACCTCAGTTTCACTGGAGACTAAATGTGTAGATGCCAACTCAAGAGCCTCAGCTTGTTCTGATTGAAAAAAAACCATCATTCACAGCCTCCCATAAATGTTCAGTCTAATCCAACTCATAGTCAGGAAAAAGTTTTACTTTAACCCTGTAAACTGTCCACCAATCATTCTTTTCTTTATTCCACGATGATGGATAGGCTATATAATACACTTGCTAGGTTTGTTCGGCCAAAATGAACGACTCGTAGGTATTCAGTTTAGACTTATATTTGACATCAACAATCCCACATGTTGTGTCATTTCGTACAAAATTAGGATCAAACTAATGACGCTTAAATAGAAAAATATGGTTGTCTTCTCCCAGTTACTCCAATTCTAATATCTCTTCAAGAATACCATAATAGTCGATATCTGTATCAATGTACGTACTTCTTCTGACACACACGCCACCCTTCATCATGGTCTTATTTTGTCCATATTCTCTAGTGTGAAATTTATATCCATTCACAATAAACCCATTATATGAGCGAGCGACATTAAAGGGGTCATAGGACAACTCTCGAATAGCACGTTCAACAACAAAACCTTGTTGAACCTGTATATGAGTTTCACATGCTTGTCTGAATTAAATAGGCATAACGAAGTTAGTTAAATGGATATGACCCGTGAGACTTACTGGATTCTTAGCCATCTGGCAAAATACTTCTCTCGACACTTGACTACATCTACACCAGTGAGTTATAGATGTTGTTGGCTTAACTCTATGTTAAATCGTCTGCAACCGCATTGAACACTACCTTCAGACACAATAATAAGGGCAAAGAACTGTTGGTACATGTATGTAAATCCTAGACTTACCCTAAATAAGGTTCAATCTTTGGACAATTCAAAATAACATATATCTTTGCCGCCTCCAATTCTCTGTCTTCAAGCATGCGAGTCGAGCGACGCCCGAATGCACGGCTTGGATATTTGAATATGGATAGCCGCTTTGACACAACAAGCTCTCCTCCATCATCAGTATGAGGCAGTCGAGTATGTAATGCCCTGAATTTTGGATTCCCACCTAATAGGCGTCGGATCTATTTTTCATGAATATTTTAAGAGCCACGAATTTTTGAGATATTATTTAAAGAATTTTAGAAGAAATTAAGGAATTTTAATTAAAGTTTTAGAGTTTATTTGGTTGAATTATTGAGAGATTGGGCATTTTTACAATATTGCTTCTTTGAGGGGTTTTGGGCAACCCCAAACCTTTTTTTTAAAACCCACGCACACACCCCTCTCCCCCTCACTTTCACACTCTCACTCTCTCCTGTTCCCTCTCCCGTCCATCCCTCTCTCCATCTGGCTACAGACGGCGAGCGGTGAGGAGGCGTGGCGAGGCTTCGGTGGCGGCGTGTGGTGGTTCGCGAGGCGTGGACAAGGAGGATCGTGCGGGTGGGTTATGGTTTCTGAAGCTCCATCTATTTTCAGCGTGAAACGGCGACGATCGATGTGATCTAGGGTGATAAAGCGGCGTCTCAGGTAGGGGGACGGACCCTTCCACCTTCCAGTGAGTTTTTCCCACCGATCCGTGTAAATTCAGGCGAGAATGAGAGGGTTTCGTTCTTGTTTGGGAAAATTCCATGTTTTCGGGGTGAGCGGCGATTTCGTCGATTCTGATGTCGATTCTTGGTTTATTTGATGAGAATGGGTGTGATAGGGGTTGGGGAGCGATTCTCCATGGTTCCCGCTCGCAATGGGGTGATTTTGGTGTGGAACGGGGCCTTGGAGGGGTCACCTTGTTCTGCCGTCACCGAAATCGGTCTCAAAGTTGTCTATTTTAAGAGATAGATTTTTGACTAGAAATATAGGTCAGAAATCGGTCGGTAATTGCCGACTGATTTTTGACATAATTTTTTCGTAAGAAAGTAATAGTATTTCTGACGTATTTCCGACGGAAATATTTTCATCGAAAAATTCCGTCGGTATTTTTGATTTTTCTTGTAGTGGCGGGTCGGTCGACCAATTCCCGACAGTGCGCAGATAAAAGGCTCAGACAAGGTTTCGGTCGACCGCCACTGGGGTCGATCGACCGACCCTGGGTGGCCCTGGGAGGGTTGGGCGGACTGGTCGACTGACTCCCCTGGCCGGTCGACCGGAGGCCGCTGTTGATTGACCAACCATCCAGTCCCATCGACCAACCCTCCCCTAGTTCGGCCTATTCGGCCCGAAAATTTGGTTTTTCATCCTGGGAAGTCAAATTAATGTATTTATGAATAAAATAAACAAGGAATTAGCTATGTAAGCGCCATGAGGGCCATCTCTTGGTGGGACGCCCGATGATTCGTCTAAAACATGTGGGTACACCCTACGGCGGGGAAATGTGATTGGTATACGGATTTTCTGAGATAACAACCTCGGTGGCCTTGTGTCTTGCGGGTTAATCTCGTGTTCCGTGCGACGAGCGTGTGTCCGCAATCGGTGACACGTTGGCGGTTTCACAACGGGTCCTTACTTAGAGTGATCTTTTCCCACTAGTCGTAGCCTTCCTGGGCAGGCGTGTGCCGACCCACCTGGGAGTGGTGGAGAGTTAGACCCGAGAGTGAGACGATTTTAGGCTGGTTTCCATAGGGCCTCCCACTATGGCGGCTCGAGTCCGGGCTGGGAGGAAAATCAGCTAGAGGGCCTAACATGGCGCAATCAGTTAGTGTATGCATACGTGATCGGGGACTTCGGACGCGTGCTGATGAGCATGACCCTGACTAGACCCTTGTCTTGTGTTCTGTGTACGGTGTCTCAGTGTCTGCCTAGGGCGTGTAGGAAGACACTTGAGGCTATGGACTAAGTCATTAGTGGACGCATCTGGCCTTGCTTCTAGTGGATAGTGCTCTTGTCACTCGAGTGTAGCGACCCTAGTTTCTTACAGTTGTGACTTAGTGTTCGGGTGACAGAGGGTATTCCGCTGTACGGCTACGACTTGTGGTTTGTTACAAATAGATTTAGTACTCGTGTAATGAAGTTACGTCCTTTAATTATTAGATGATGTTCTTTTGCTATGGTTATTGTTCCGAATTTTTATTTATTGCACCGTGTATTTGCCATCGTAAGGTGGGGATCTGTCGGACCCTTACTGAGCCGATGAGACGAGGCCCACCCCCTTTTTTTTCAAGTGAGGTGCGGCTTACACATTGTGCTTCGGAGGCCTCGCTTGGAGCCGGTGGTTAGTCGTAGCACAAATTTGCCATAAGCGGAGTATGCCCCGTGGTCTTGTGCCCTTCTAGTTACTGCACTTATGTATGGACATATAGATTCTGGACTATGTATTTATTGAATTATTTAATTATTAAATTGTATAACAAACTATTTCCTGCATTAATCATGTTAATTATTATTGAGTTGCAATGATTTATATTCTTATACACTGCCACTCCATCCCTTTTACCCTTCTGAGCCCCCAGCTCGTGGGTGGTGGGCCAAGATCCAAGAATATCAGGGTCTTTCTCAGTATTCGGATCTTGGGTCGTTACAGATGGTATCAGAGCGTGGTTGTGGGGGTGTATAGGAATCTAATTTGATTGTAGCAGTCCAGAATGTCCATAATATGTACTAATATTGGCAACTGGTATAGGACACCGCATGTTTTGTTGATCATATTGTTTCCTTTTCTTGTGTGTTAGAAGATCATGGCGCCTAGGAGGAGGACCTGCTCCCAGCAAGGCTAGTCATTTGATGACCAAGAGGGTCAGAGTAGAGCATCGACTGCAACTGGAGTGGCAGCAGTAGGAGCTCAAGGACGTGAGGAGTTCGTCGAAGGCATGAATCAGTTTTATCTCTGGAAGTATGGTAGGGAGGGCGGAGAGGGTTCTTCATCTCAAGAAGGCTGTGGGCGGGCTTTGAAGGAGTATCTATAGTTCCATCTACCTCAATTCAAGGGATAGTCGGACCCGAATGCAGCAAGAGCTTGAATTGATGCTATGGAAAGGGTGTTCCGCTCCATAGAATGTGCGGAACATGAGAAGGTGTTGCTAGCTAGTTATCAACTGTAGGGCCCAGCTTTGTCATGGTGGACTACAGAGTGGGAGTCAGCATTTCAGTCCCGCCCTCTTCGGAAGATTTCAAGGAAGGAATTTCTTGAAGTATTTGAGCATGTTTTCAGCCCTGAGCATGTCAGATCCAATAAGATGTACCACTTTATGGAGCTGACCCAAAAAGATATGTTCGTGATGCAGTATCGCTCCAGGTTCATTGAGTTGGGTCGTTATGTGTCCCACATTATGGCTGATGAGAGGATGAAGACTCGGCAGTTCATTAGAGGCTTGAGGGTTGAGCTCATGCACGTGGTGGTTGCCACCCGTATGACTGATATGGAGGCAGCTTACCAAGCAACGGCAGATTTGGAGGATGAATTGGCAAGGACTCAGGAGCAGGCCAAGATGAGGCAGGCACAGACAAGCTGTAGTCAGCAGAGTTCTATTTAGTAGCAGAGTACTTTTCAGTAGGGCTCGGGTAGGTCAGGGCCATCCCCTTCAGTGACTTTGGCTACGTATCCCACATCATTTGGCTTGAAGATTAAGAGGATGTTTCGGAACGCATGATTTGGTAGGAGACGTCATGATCGGCAGGATCATAGGCAGAGTTCAGTGGGCAGTCTGCAGCAGTCAGTGCCATTTCAACGCCAAGGTTCAGTGAGTGGACAACGGCGGTCATGTCCACGGTGTGGTGGCCTCACCTCGGTAGACCATGTCAGATACCTGTGACGTGCTTCTGGTGTGATCAGGTGGGACATATGGCTCGTGATTGCCCTTAGAGGCCGCAACACCCCATCAATTTCAGCAGCAGCAGTTCCACCCCCAGCAACAACCACAACAGTATTTTCAGCAGCAGATGTAGATTCCACCCTTGCTACGGTCAACTAGTGTGGGGAGGCAAAGATCTCGAGGGCGCGTGATGCATATGACACGTGCAGAGGCAGAGGTGTCCCAGTTGGTGGAAGGTACATTCATGATTCTAGGGTGCGTGGCCCGAGTTTTATTTTATTCAGACACTTCTCATTCTTTCATATCTGAGGATTTCATTGCTTGTGTCGAGGAGTCTACTATAGAGATGTCTTGTGACCTGGCAATGGAGTTGCCAACATGTGACTTTATGATCACTCCTTATTGTTTAGAGAGGGTGCCTGTCTGGATTGAAGGGCAGAATATGCCGGCCAGACTCTGTGCATTGCAGTTGAAATATTTTGATGTGATTTTGGGTATGGATTGGCTTGAGGCCCATGGTGCCGTAGTGGATTGTGGTTCAAAGAGGGTGTATTTTCAGCAGCCTCGGAGACCCTTGTTTTATTTCCAAGGTATTCGGTCTTCTTCTGTCACGCCCCGAGATATGCAGCGGAGTTAAGTCGAGAACGTGAACAGCCAGTAAATAAAGCCTCAAGCTATCAAGATGACCAGAGCCCTAAACATTCACACATAAGAAGAGTGAACACTAGATAATGTACTCAAAATTCTAACTTTATTGAATCAAATACTCAAAGTTTACCAAACTCTTGACTTGACTCTTTTCATCACTAGACTCAAGAAAAAGAAAATTACATAGGCATGCATTTTCATCTATTACAACAGGACCCATGACTATCTATGGCTTCTCTCATTCTTCATTCGCTCTCGGATCCGTCATTCGAGTAATCTGAATCCGATCCACTAGAGTTTCATGAAAAAGATTGGAAAGTAGGGAATGAGTGCACTCGCCCAGTAGGTATCTTTGTATCAACATGAAGGCATAATTTAAGTAATTAATATTTTTACTCTAGAAGGTAAGATAAAGGAAATACGATAAAAATATGCGACATAAAACTAAAGTAACAACAAGTATCAAGATAAGTGCAGAGATATGAGACAATGTGAGAACATGATCAAGCAAGATTATAATATGGCCTTTCATTAACGAGAATGTAACGAGAATATACTTTTTATAACCTTGAAAGGCTATGTTCTAGAAAGTCGTGTAAGTATAAATTCATGATGAGCCTCGTGGATTTCACCCGTTTATAAAAAAAGTACTCGCAGCGCAATGTGATGCTAGTGTTCGTCATACCCCATGGTTTACAGTATGTTTCCGGCCATCCACCGAGGGGGCTAGCGTGGAGCCTTTAGACACCGTCTGTGCCCTCCCTTGCATCTTCAAGTTATAAATCAAGCTACTTCTACGGGAATTATAAAGTTTGGCCAATAATAACAAGTTCAACAATAAGTTCACGATAACAACAATCAAGGTAAGAACACACCAAATAAGAACATGTGAGTTTAAGGATGAATTAATGACAAGGTCATGCTACGGGAGGAATTCTGCAGCATAACGATACATTCATTAATTTTCATAATTCATTAATGACTTTATTGAGCAAGGTTTTGGGTTCCAGATAATCAGTAGACCATGTAGGAACAGAATAGACACAACCCTTGGGTCAAACCCTAGGTTTCACATCATTTAGACAGAACGTAGTCGTTCCAAGACCATTTTCTTGAAGTGGCAGTCAAGTCCAGACCGCTATCAGACAGAGTCGATGCCAGAAAGAAAAGAGGTCGATGCAGTGGAACTGCAGTCATAACGCGGTCACACCAGGACCGCTATCAAGAAGTAGCGGTCGCCTGAAGGCCGCGATCAAGTCCGAGTGTAGAAAAACATGGAAAACTCAAGTGCTTTCTAGTCCATTAGATTTTTAGGGTACAATCAGCTCAGCGTCTTAGTGGGAATCCCAAGCTCGCGGAGACTTATAGAGGCCTTGAAACATGATGACCTAGTCCGACAGAAGGAATATCCGACGGAGAGGATCTCAAGTCCAAGAGGTATTCCTATCAAGTGCAAGTGAACTAATAGCAACGTACTAGGGTACGGGCTATATGTGAACTTAATAAAACATAAAGAGATGAGAAGGGAGCGCATGCAACACCAAAGCATGATACATTTAAGTCATGGAAAATTCCTTTTAATTACAAAACTATAAAGTTTGGCATGAAAATAACATACATGAAATTAAGCTTAAGAACATGCCAACATATAGTATGAAATATGCCATGATTAGGAAGTATAATAACTGGGCTAAGGCATGCTTAACACTATTAATATAAAAGAAGTATACGGGGTTTAATGCAGTTACAAAAACCAGAAAGCGGTCATGAGGGGACCGCTACTTGAAGGTAGCAGTTGGTTGGGGATGCTATCTAAAGATAGCAGTCTCTGTGGGACCGCCGTCTATCTGTATCAGACAGAAGCTAAAACCAATGGACAAGGTCTATTCTAGGGTAATTAATGCATGAAACTATAAGGAAATAGAAAGATAAGATAGGATAACATGTGTAGAACGAAGAGAAAGCATGGGAAAGGCATGAATCAAGCTAAAAATCTTATCTTTTGATTAGAGGTGCAGGGATAATATGCAGTGAAGAACATGCATGCGTAATCATGGAAAAACGTCAAATACTCTGTGTAGGATGCATGAAATCTAGAGATAGTAGAGGGCTTTTATTCTTAACACGTTGTTTAAGCCAACATGATATAACCTAGCTCTGATTTGATCCCTAGACTTCGAATTTATCACTGGAAGTACGTTCCCGTTCCTGCGCGTCCTACGTGGAATTAGCAACTTCCAGATCTCTAACTCCTTAGATGCTTGTTCTCCTATCATGAAATTTGACAGAGGATTAGAAGATACTAAAGGGAACAAAAACGTTTAAAGAACTAACATGCAATACCAACACCTTACCTTTGAACCACGCGAGCCAAAGTTAGGGTTCGCGCAGATCAAATATGGGCTCTATTTATAGGGAATGACCTAGGGCTGAGGTTTTAGGTCGAATTAGGAGTCCTATAGGGCATCAATCCTATCCCCTGAGAGTCCTAGACGAGTTCCCATGCCAGGTCACTGTAGATGCCTAATTTCAGACATCCCGCGGACCCTTTGTCCAACCACCATAGAAGTGACACTTCTTATTGGTTGATTGTGAGTGTGGATTCTCATCCTTGTTTAGGTAGGCTCCACCCTGTCCCTTCGCGGATCCAACTTCGCGGTAAGTTGGCGGAGGGTTGCAGGGGGGCAGCGCCCCCCTGCCCGTAAGGTCGGGGTTTCAGGGGCGTTAGCCCCCGAGGTGAATTTTTTGGGGTATTATATATGATTCTCGGCGTTATCCATTGATTCCCCAAGAAGGCCAAAGTCTTGGCCGCCCAACACCGTGGGCGGCCAAATAGATGGCCGCCTTGCTCTCTCCCTAGAAGGCCACCTTCTTGGCCACCTAGGTCCCTAGGTGGCCATCGACCTGGCCGCCCACACCTCAAGAAGGCCAGATAGTTGGCTGCCTACCCCATTCCAAGAAGGCCACTAACTTGGCCGCCCAGCTCCCAAGAAGGCCATCGACCTGGCCGCCTTTTGGCAACCGTCCGTCAACTCCACGATCCGCCCACTCCGGGCATGTCCTCGGCAACTGCTCCCACTCGTGAGGTTGAGGCACACGTACTCTCACACGTCCTCATCTCCGAATGGGAGGGAAATGAATTCTAATTTTATCTTCGAATGCCTCTACATGGAGAGTCCCATGAGATACAAAAATCCCATTCAAACTACCTCACGGGGGGGGGGGGTTGGCAGATTTGGTTGAACATTTCGAGTGGAGGAGGTTCTATCAGTTCGGTGAGCCAGAGAGAGCTGTGAGAATGAGAGCAAACCTCCCGACCTTCCCCAAGCAATAGAATCCGAAGTCTATGAGCTCCGCTGTGGGAGAGCCTTGGTCCCAGAGGGCGGCCATCGACATGGCTTCCCACCACTCTTGAAGACCACATAGCTGGCCGCCCTCCATTCTCCATTGGTCGACGGGCAAACCCCGTCCTTTCTTCCCTATTCCTCATCTTGCTACGTTTTACTTCATATTGCTGCATTTCATGCATGCTAGATTTGCCTAGATCCTTTCTTTAAAGAGGTTTTCCAATCCAAAACATAGGGAAGGCGGATGGTCGAAAGTCTCGGCCATCCCCCTTTCCGCCCCCCTTCCCGGTATGATTGACCCCCAATTGCATGTTTTCTTTTCTTTTGAGGAAATACTACACTGTCACAGTCTAATGGGGTTTCTTTTGCTGTTTGCTAGTTAACTTGTAGGTACTTCATCATTGACTCGCAGAGCTCCTCGCTCTTGTCCGGCCGAGAGCGAGGACAGAAGAACCCACCATCTCCACACTCCTAAGGCATCCACGATCATCACTCCTGTGAGGCCCAGGTATAGGTCTCTGGCGATCACTATTTCTTTGTTTATAATTTGTGCACTGTAGGTATTAGCAGCACCAATTCGGAGAGAGGTACATGGGTAGGCTCCACCCTGTCCCTTCGCGGATCCTAGTAGGTATAGGGGTCGTGTCCACGGCCGCGTGCTTACTTCCCATCCTCTTGAACCTTGCTACTGGCCTACTAAGGAGGTGGACTGCCCTTCTTGCTACATCCAGCAGTCCACCGAGTGCCCAGACGATACCGTCATCCCCTTTGTAGGAACTCTTATACATAATTGATGACCGGAAATCCAAAAAAAATTGAAAATCTCAAACCCAAAAAAACCAAAAAAATCACGAATCAAAGAAGACCAACAGTTTGGCAACTACCATGTATTTCACTCTCCATCCCATCATGCATGGTTAAGGTAAGGTTGCATTAAAACCTCGGTGGGTTAAGACTTTGATCTATCGGAACCGAGGAGAATTCCATCTTGCTAGTCTAATGCTCCAAGGGGCAGGCAATATGCACACACTCACATGCTTTCAAAATATGGCAACGGCCTAAAAT
This sequence comes from Amorphophallus konjac, assembly GCA_022559845.1. Lineage (NCBI taxonomy): Eukaryota > Viridiplantae > Streptophyta > Magnoliopsida > Alismatales > Araceae > Amorphophallus > Amorphophallus konjac. Next base: position 334,254,854 of record CM040122.1, on the reverse strand, counting down.
AGGTGACTATCCCGAAGATTTCTTGAAGACTATAAAATCCTCCTTTTCCTCTCTTCTCGACTAATCAAGACAGTCGGCGCTCTTAAGGCCTTGAGCTCAGCAGCTGAAACACAATACCCTCAAGTGAGAGTAGGACTCACCGTCCCTTTCAAAAATGAGACCAGAGCACGTGAAGAGGGCAGTGTCCCCGCAGGCAAATGGAAAAGAAAAATTCAAAAGTCAAAAGGGGACCAAAAATCCTAAAATTTCAAAATCCCAAAGTCAAAAGAAAGGAAGAAAGAAAAATTCCAAAAGGGAACAAATGAAAAAGTCTGGTCGTGACCGTGCCTGGTCAAGATAAAGAAAGCCCTACAAATCAAGTCCTAATTCAAGGGGCAGCACAACAAGCATGACGCTCTGAGGGTGGTCCGAAATCACCGAAAGGGTGGAGTGAACTAAGCTCGCTCATAGCTCATCGTTTTAACGGCTTTGCCGATCCTCTTGTGAAGTTTATCCCCTATGTTCTTTTTCCTTTTGAGGACTCAAAATCTGATGGAAACTCCGAAGGATATAACTCTGTTGACGGCTTGTAGCTATTTTTTGAAAACACACTATATGGTTGTCTACCCGGAAAGAACAAAAGCCTTTGCTGCAAGAAATCTCCATGCTTCTGGTATGTCAATGTTCTCATCACCTTTAGTGTTTTCTTTCATCAACCTCGGGCTTAGGTCAATGCATGCTCGTCACCTATGGGTGCGACGACGTCTGATTCCGGGTCAGCGTCGCGCGGTTGGCCATTAGGGTTCCAAGGTGTTCCATCATATATCATCAATGGCTATGAGGAAATAGACCCGAATCATGCAAATCATTTACCTTGAACACTTTTTGGGTGTATCTTTGCGGCCGGAAGTAACTGGGAGCCTAATCTTGGCATGATGACATTGTCATCAGGATAACTCATAACTTGCGAGACTATCATTCGAGGAGTTTAGAGGCCCAAATCAATCTAGATGTACGCTCAGGATACCTGTGAGGTTGTAGAAAGAGCCTATCCTTCCTTCATTGTTGTGATGTCTCAAGGGCAGTTGCTAGACGTTGGCCAAAAAAATCTGAATATGTCAAAAATCCATAAAAAATCAAAATATTTAATTCAAAAAAAATCAAAATATGACAAAATCCCCAAAAATCTAAATATTCAGCAAAAATTTGAAAAAATGGAGGGGCATCTCCCCGATACATACATCCCACTTTACACCACCACATCACCTCATTTTCTTCATCACTATTCCACAACAGCGAACCTCAAAGGCTACTCCCCTTTCTTCATTCCGTCCCACCGAGGGGATTTATACTTGCACTCCTACCAACACCCAAACTAGGGGCAAATTGCACTCCCATCTGCCCATCCAAGCTAGTCAAATCCTTGGCTACCTTGGCGGGAGGTAGAGCACTCCTCGTTCCTTTGCTTTCCACGAATCTTAATGGCAATTGAACTCCGCCAGCTCGGCATTACAACTTGAGTCCTAAGCAAATGAAATCTTCATATCACTTGATTTTCAATAGATGCCTGGTTGCATTACCAATACCATTTTCCTTACACTTTCTACTCCATATCCCCCTGATTGGACAAAAGTCCTACTTATGTCAGTGGGTCCAACACGGACTTCGGGTATGGAACTTGAATTATCCTTTTGTTAGTCTTCTCCCAACCAGACACCTCTCTAGAGATAATTGATGTGCTAGGCGAAGTTTGCATAGGCTTCCCCATCATCGACAATGATCACCTCCAGGGACGTGCTTACTCCCTGGTGAACATCCCCGCGGAATTCAATTCTATCCATTAGGCCCACTGTAAAGCTGAAAGGACGATGTTTGCTTTCCTAACTTACTGGCTTTGGTGAATGCTTCCTCTTTAAATGCTTTTTTATTTGTGAACTTCACTAATGTGTGTTTATGCAGCTGTAGGTCATATAGCATTGGGATTCACTCCATTGCCCTCTCCTTCTACTATTATCTATATACTATATTATATAGAGCCCGGAGGCTAATAACTTCGGGCACATAAACTCCGAGTTCCTCTTTAATAAAAATAATGAGGGGTTTATGTTCCCTATGTCATTTGATGGCCGTTTGGTTTCATGATTGACCTCGGGATGACGGACTCGTCGGACTCTCGACCAACGTCTTTCTCGGAACCAGACAATAATGCCTTTGGATATGCATTAGGTAGATTTTCACTTTAAACCTAACATGCATCATGTAGGTCATTTTTAGTCCCACCATCGATTAAAACAAAACAAAAAAATACACTTAGAAAAGCAAAGCATGGCATTCATGCAGCAAGAAGGAAACAAAGGTCGAGAGAAGGGTCTACCATTGACCTGCCTTGGACGCTATCCCTCTCTTTTGTCAATCATCCAAGTTCTTCAGCTCCGTCACTCTTTGTTGACTATCTTATTCCACTCTGATTCAACCAGCTGAGAATGTGTTTTATGTGTGACCGTTTTTGAGTATTCCAAAATTCCATGAGTCATTGATTCTCATCTCCTAATTTTCCTTATCCTTTTTTTAGGTCTTGTATCCCCTTGAGCTTGGATTGTGTTCATCCCCTCAAGTCCCGCGGCGTCATGCTAGGGGGTCCCATGCGACCGCAGATACAAGCCCTCTTAGTTTAATTGTCCTTCCTCCCTTTGCCAATGGCTTATCTTATAGCTTAATGCTCATGCGACCCTGCGTGAAGCTCATTTTCCGCTTAAGAATCTCGTTGAGCGTGCTATCCTTATTAGGCTTGTTTCTTTACCGAAACACTCATTTATCAGTCCGCCAGGCTCCCTTGTAAAATAGGCATTCCGGAGGGGCATTTGTGGATGCCTAATTTCAGACATCCTGCGGACCCTTTGCCTAGCCACCATAGAAGTGACACTTCTTATTGGTTGATTGTGAGTGTGGAGTCTCATCCTTGTTTAGGTAAGCTCCACCCTGTCCCTTCGCAGATCCAACTTCGCGGTAAGTTGGCAGGGGGTTGCAGGGGGCAGCGCCCCCCTGCCCGTAAGGTCAGAGTTTCGGGGGCGTGAGCCCTTGAGGCAAATTTTTTGGGGTATTATATATGATTCTCGGCGTTATCCATTGATTCCCCAAGAAGGCCAAAGTCTTGGCCGCCCAACACCTTGGGCGGCCAGATAGATGGCCGCCTAGCTCTCTCCCTAGAAGGCCATCTTCTTGGCCGCTCAGGTCCCTAGGTGGCCATCGACCTGGCCGCCCACACCTCAAGAAGGTCAGATAGTTGGCCGCCTACCCCATTCCAAGAAGGCCACTAACCTGGCCGCCCAGCTCCCAAGAAGGCCATCGACCTGGCCGCCTTCTGGCAACCGTCCATCAACTCCACGATCCGCCCACTCCGGGCATGTCCTCGGCAACTGCTCCCACTCGTGAGGTTGAGGCGCACGTACTCTCACACATCCTCATCTCCGAATGGGAGGGAAATGAATTCAAATTCCATCTTCGAATGCCTCTACAGGGAGAGTCCCATGAGATACAAAAACCCCGTTCGAACTACCTCACGGGGGGGGGGGGGGGTTGGCAGATTTGGTTGAACATTTCGAGGAGAGGAGGTTTTGTCAGTTCAGTTAGCAGAGAGAGCTGTGAGTATGAGAGCAAACCTCCCGACCTTCCCCAAGCAACAGAATATGAAGTCTAGGAGCTCCGCCATGGGAGAGCCTTGGTCCCAGGGGGCAGCCATCAACATGGCCACCCATCACTCTTGAAGACCACATAGTTGGCCGCCCTCCATTCTCCATTGGTCGACGGGCAAACCCTATCCTTTCTTCCCTATTCTTCATCTTGCTACATTTTACTTCATATTGTTGCATTTCATGCATGCTAGATTTTCCTAGATCCTTTTTTTAAAAAGAGGTTTTCCAATCCAAAACATAGGGAAGGAGGATGGTCGAAAGTCTCGATCATCCCCCTTTCCGCCCCCCTTCCGGGTACGATTGACCCCCAATTGCATGTTTTCTTTTCTTTTGAGCATATACTACACTGTCACAGTCTAATGGGTTGTCTTTTGCTGTTTGATAGTTACCTTGTAGGTACTTCGTCATTGACTCGCAGAGCTCCTCGCTCTTGGCCGACCGAGAGCGAGGACAGAAGAACCCACCATCTCCCCACTCCTAAGGCATCCACGATCATCACTCCTGTGAGGCCCAGGTATAGGTCTTTGATGATCACTATTTCTTTGTTTATAATTTGTGCACTGTAGTTATTAGCCGCACCAGTTCGGAGAGAGGTACACGCACATACACCTGTACGCCGCGTATCACCGCGACCTCTCCTTCACCTTCCGACGCCTACTACCTTCTGGCGATGACGGTAGGACACTGATTGCTCACTGTAAAACTTTAGATTGAAGATTACTGCATTCATTTTCCAGCAAATAGCCTTTTCCCATCCTTATTTTTAAATTTTAGTTGCTCCTGTGCCTGTTCTACGCTTGGTGGACCTGTTGGACCAAAACAGGAGGCGGCTAGGTTTCTGGTCTCCCAAGTCCCAGGGCGGCCAAAGACCTGGCCTCCCACGAACCTGGAAGGCCAAGTATATGGCCACCCAGGTCCCCAAGGTGGCCATATACTTGGCCGCCTAATCCCCTTGAGCGGCCATCGATTTGGCCGTCTCCTGTTCGCGTTTCTGCTTCTGTTTCAATCCTGTTTTCATAGTTTAGATCTTGTGTTATGTACTTTTGCTTCTATGTGTTCTAATATTGCATGTTTGAGTTCGGGGTGGGCTTAGGAATAGTCGGCATCACACACATTAAGAACACCCTCCCTTTGATTCGGACTCTTCACCCGGGGATTCCCACTCGGGTGTAACTAGTCCTTTTCAATTGGGAACCTCCGTGAGTCCCCGCGAACTGTGGATTCCCACACTGTCGCTGGGCGGGTTGTATCTTGAAGTCCTATTAGATTTCCTAAAGGGGTTTGAGTGAGATTTATCTTAGGATTATCTCGGAGTTTGGCCTTTAATTCCCTAGGAAATTTCATTCTCATCTAAGAGGGAACAAATTCAAATTGGACTAATCTCTGGATTAACCTAAGCTAAAAATTTATGGCGCATTGTTTGAATACATGTTTGCTGTTAGATACAATTAATTCAATCCTAATTGGTCTTTAAATTCCACTTGAATCTTCAAAATTAATTAGGTTGAGTTACAATGGCGATGGCTCAATGTTATTCTAACATGCATGTTGTTGATGAGGATGATTTTGGATCTTATAGCACACAAACCCAACTTGATTTTGAAATAGATACACCCAATGCCTTCATTGGGATTGATCAAAATTCAACAATTCATGTGGGTCAAACTTCAAGTAGTGAAGAATCATCCTCCGAAAGTCAAGAATCCATCAATCTCAAAACCCCATCAATTTCCCCAAAAGAGGACCAAGAGCTAGCCAGGGTGTTATCTCAATATTCCCCTAACTATTTGGTTGCTCTAGCTTCTCAAAGAAGATCACATCTCAATGCTCAATCCATCCCAAGGAGATCTCCAATTCCAATGTCAAATTCATTCAATAGGACTCCCTCCTATGTTCCTACTCAACCTAACCATCCTCTTCACTCTCAAGGGGTTGCATCCTCTCCAATTTCTCATGCAATGCCTAATGTCAATGCACCCCTTCGCCAATCCAATCTCATATCCCAACAAGAGGTGAAAAGGTATGTTTGGCAAGTGGTTACCGAACGTCTTTCGAAAGCCCAACCTCATTACTTTGCTAGCTATTGCAAACTTCCGAATACTTATTTTCCCCTGGGTTTCAAAGCCCCCAAATAAGGAAGTATGATGGTTCCACTAATCCACATGAACATCTTTCTTGCTTCCTAATGGATTCTCATCAATGGCTTTACGATTGGGTCCTCCTAGTTACTCTCTTTCAAAAATCTCTAGAAGGAGAGGCCTTTAGGTGGTTCTCTTCACTCCCAGCCATTGATCTCATTAACTTTGACATTGTGTCTGAGCATTTTATCGCTCATTTCGGCCACATGGCTAGTGTAGCTCCCACTCTCACAGACCTTATCATGGAAAAGATGAAGCCCGACGAGGACTTCATTCAATTTGCTAATCGGTGGAGAGCTATGGCTTCTAGGTCTGGGATTGCCATCCCGGAATCCCAAGCAATCACTATTCTAGTCAATAATGCAACTCCTCAGCTCCGTGCTATCTTGATGCTTAGCGAATTTCACACATTCGCTCAACTCTACAAATGAGCTCATGTTGTTCAAACTCAACTCAAACATTCCTCATTTCCATTCCCATATCTAGATGATTATTATGTCCCGACCTCTGAAGGGGCAAGCTTCCATGATCACATCAATCTCTTCAACCAGCCTTCTAATCTCATCAATCGTGTGGTTGCCACTGCATGCCGCGGGGCGCCCATGAGTGGGATGGAGAACATCCCCAACTCCTTTCCTTTTCATCAATCACCTCATGTTCCATCCTACACTCAGGAAAGGTTAGGCATGGTTAGGGGCAATCGAGAGTCTAAGTTAATGGAAAGAGGTCAATAATGGCAATATGATGAGGAGGAAGTGGTGAATGAACAACCCATAATGAGTTCAGACACAAGAAACATGATTGGCCATGGACAAGGGGCAAGACCTTTGGTCTTGATCTGACACAAGGGTGAACCACCCCAACAAAGCCAGGACATCCCTCCTTCCACTCCAACTCCACCTCAAGGGGTAAGACCCTTAGTTCTCATTCTACCTAAGGGCACATCATCTACTCGACAATCAAATCGAGGTGTCTCTCCTCCGCTCATGGCTGAGGTTCACCCAACTTCATCCATTTTTCACCGAGACACCGCGCGGGAAGAGCTACTCTCATCTCTTGATTTAACCAAACCAGCTCCTACCCCAACCATGCTACCAACTCCATTTGAACCAACCCATGTTGTTGACGAGCCTTTTGCGACCCCTACCCCAATTGATCTACCTCCAATTCAACTTTCCCAACATGAATCCATTTCTTTTGATGAATCAGATGCTGGATTTGCTCTCCCAAATCATGATGTCATTGCAATTATCCAATCAAGCTCTCCACAAATCCCTAACCCTAAGATTGCTCCTCCTCTGGAAATTTTGGCCGACATCTCCACGGTGTTGGACCCGGCTACGATCATGTCATCACAAGGTGAGGAGCCCACCATCTCCACTCTAGATGCCCACCAATCTACTCCATCCTTTGAATCCTTAGAGTCACCTGAACCTAAGGAGAAACCCCAAGATGTAGGATGGCACATAATGTCTAAGATGGGTTATACCTCTGGCGCAGGGTTAGGAAAGGAAGAACAAGGAATTAAAGAGCCGATTGAGAAAAATGGAACACTCGAGAGATTTGGATTAGGGTGTTAACCGACTAAGGTTAGCAAAAATAAATCAACAAGGTGGAATTTGCATGATCATTTTGTGAAGGAATCTTGTCCAATGGAAGAGAGGATTGCCAATGTAGAAATATCCCATTGAAGAGGAATATGCGGATCCGAAGGAAAAACCTGATGGTGTAGACTTAGAGGATTTGGGTTTATCTAAACTATTCTCCGAAGAATCATTGTCCCACCCGATAACCCTAGAAGAAATCCATGTAGCAAAAGGAGAACCGACTCTGTTAGTCCTCCTCTCTTTTCTTCTCCTCTTATTCGCGTCATTCAAAAGTGATTCCATATCCAGGGCTGATCGATCTCAAAAGGAAAAGCCTGAAGCTGTCATTGAGAAGCCCACTCTAGGGGCAAAACCTTCAAATCGTGATTCCCCAGCTCAGGACCCTTCACCCTCCATCCCCAATCACACTACTCCAATCAACAGCCTTGCCAGGGGCACTTGCCTTGGACATAACAGGTCAAGTTTAGAAGAGTCCAAACCTTTGGCTACACCACACAAGAAAGCCAGGGGCACCCAAATTCCCTACCAACTCTGGTCAGGTCTAGCAGAAAGTTACAACTTGTTAACTCAAGTCTTAATGTTTTGTATAATGAATTCAATAAAATTATTACAAGATGAAGAATGATCTAACCCATCTCCTTTGGCCAAACATATTCAAGTCAAAAATCCAACTGATCCTAGTAGGTATAGGGGTTGTGTCCACGGTCGCGTGCTTACTTCCCATCCTCTGGAACCTTGCTTCCGGCCTACTAAGGAGGTGGACTGCTCTTCTTGCTCCATCAAGCAGTCCACCGAGTGCCCAGATGATACCATCATCCCCTCTATAAGAACTCTTGTACATAATTGATAACCCAAAATCCAAAAAAAAAGGAAAATCTCAAACCCGAAAAAACCAAAAAAATCACGAATCAAAGAAAACCAACAGTCTGGCAGCTGCCATGTATTTCACTCTCCATCCCATCATGCATGGTTAAGGTAAGGTTGCATTAAAGTCTTGGTGGGTTAAGACTTTGATCTACCGGAACTGAGGAGAATTCCGTCTAGCTAGTCTAATGCTCCAAGGAGCAGGCAATATGCAAACACTCACATGCTATCAAAATATGGCAACGGCTTAAAACGGGTGACTATCCCGAAGATTTCTTGAAGACTCTAAAATCCTCATTTTCCTCTCTTCTTGACTAATCAAGACAGTCGGCGCTCTTAAGGCATTGAGCTCAGCAGCTGAAACATAATACCCTCAAGTGAGAGTAGGACTCACCTTCTCTTTCAAAAATGAGACCAGAGCACGTGAAGAGGGCAGTGTCCCCGTAGGCAAATGGAAAAGAAAAATTCAAAAGACAAAAGGGGACCAAAAACCCTAAAATTTCAAAATCCCAAAGTCAAAAGAAAGGAAGAAAGAAAAATTCCAAAAGGGAACAAATGAAAAAGCTTGGTCGTGACCGTGCCTGGTCAAGATAAAGAAAGCCCTACAAATCAAGTCCAAATTCAAGGGGCAGCACAACAAGCATGACGCTCTGAGGGTGGTCCGAAATCACCGAAAGGGTGGAGTGAACTAAGCTCGCTCATAGCTCATCATTTTAACGGCTTTGCCGATCCTCTTGTGAAGTTTATCCCCTATGTTCTTTTTCCTTTTGAGGACTCAAAATCTGATGGAAACTCCGAAGGATATAACTCTGTTGATGGCTTGTAGCCATTTTTTGAAAACACACTATATGGTTCTCTACCCGGAAAGAACAAAAGCCTTTGCTGCAAGAAATCTCCATGCTTCTGGTATGTCAATGTTCTCATCACCTTTAGTGTTTTCTTTCATCAACCTCGGGCTTAGGTCAATGCATGCGCGTCACCTATGGGTGCGACGGTGTCTGATTCCGGGTCAGCGTCGCGTGGTTGGCCATTAGGGTTCCAAGGTGTTCCATCATAGATCATCAATGGCTATGAGGAAATAGACCCGAATCATGCAAATCATTTACCTTGAACACTTTTTGGGTGTATCTTTGCGGTCGGAAGTAACTGGGAGCCTAATCTTGGCATGATGACATTGTCATCAGGATAACTCATAACCGGCGAGACTATCATTCGAGGAGTTTAGAGGCCCAAATCAATCTAGATGTATGCTCAGGATACCTGGGAGGTTGTAGAAAGAGCCTATCCTTCCTTCATTGTTGTGATGTCTCAAGGGCAGTTGCTAGACGTTGGCCAAAAAAATCTGAATATGTCAAACATCCATAAAAAATCAAAATATTTAATTCCAAAAAAATCAAAATATGACAAAATCCCCAAAAATCTAAATATTCAGCAAAAATTTGAGAAAAATGGAGGGGCATCTCCCCGATACATACATCCCACTTTACACCACCACATCACCTCATTTTCTTCATCACTATTCCACAACATCGAACCTCAAAGGCTACTCCCCTTTCTTCATTCTGTCCCACCGAGGGGATTTATACTTGCACTCCTACCAACACCCAAACTAGGGGCAAATTGCACTCCCATCTGCCCATCCAAGCTAGTCAAATCCTTGGCTAACTTGTCGGGAGGTTGAGCCCTCCTCGTTCCTTTGCTTTCCACGAATCTTAATGGCAATTGAACTCCTCTAGCTCGACACTTCAACTTGAGTCCTAAGCAAATGAAATCTTCATATCACTTGATTTTCAATAGATGCCTGGTTGCATTACCAATACCCTTTTCCTTACACTTTCTACTCCATATCCCCCTGATTGGACAAACGTCCTACTTATGTCAGCGGGTCAAACATGGACTTCGGCTATGGAACTTGAATTATCCTTTTGTTAGTCTTCTCCCAACCAGACACCTCACTAGAGATATTGGATGTGCTAGGTGAAGTTTGCATAGGCTTCCCCATCATCGAGAATGATCACCTCCAGGGGCGTGCTTACTCCCTGGTGAACATCCCCGCGGAATTCAATTTTGTCCATTAGGCCCACTGTAAAGCCGAAAGGACGATGTTTGCTTTCCTAACTTACTGGCTTTGGTGAATGCTTCCTCTTTAAATACTTATTTATTTGTGAACTTCACTAATGTGTGTTTATGTAGCTGCAGGTCATATAGCGTTAGGATTCGCTCCATTGCCCTCTCCTACTACTATTATTTATATACTATATTATATAGAGCCCGGAGGCTAATAACTTTGGGCACATAAACTCTGAGTTCCTCTTTAATAAAAATAATGAGGGATTTATGTTCCCTAAGTTATTTGATGGCCGTTTGGTATTATGATTGACCTCGGGATGACGTACTCGTCGGACTCTCGACCAATGTCTTTCCCGGAACAAGACAATAATACCTCTGGATATGCATTAGGTAGATTTTCACTTTAAACCCAGCATGCATCATGTAGGTCCTTTTTAGTCCCACCATCGATTAAAACAAAACAAAAAAATGCACTTAGAGAAGCAAAGCATGGCATTCATGCAGCAAGAAGGAAACAAAGGTCGAGAGAAGGGACTACTATTGACCTGCCCTGGACTGTATCCCTCTCTTTTGTCAATCATCCAAGTTCTTCAGCTCCATCACTCTTTGTTGACTATCTTATTCCACTCTGATTCAACCAGCTGAGAATGTGTTTTATATGTTATCATTTTTGAGTATTCCAAAATTTGACGAGTCATTGATTCTCATATCCTGATTTTCCATATCCTTTTTTTAGCTCTTGTATCTCCTTGAGCCTGGATTGTGTTCATCCCCTCAAGTCCCGCAGCGCCATGCTATGGGGTCCCATGCGACCGCAGATACAAGCCCTCTTAGTTTAATTGTCCTTCCTCCCTTTGCCAATGGCTTATCTTATAGCTTAATGCTCATGCGATCCTACGTGAAGCTCATTTTCCGCTTAAGAATCTCCTTGAGCATGCTGTCCTTATTAGGCTTGTTTCTTTACCGAAATACTCATTTATGAGTCCACCGGGCTCCCTTGCAAAACGGCCGTTTCAGAGGGGCATTTGTAGATGCCTAATTTCAGACATCCCGCGGACCCTTTGTCTAGCCACCATAGAAGTGACACTTCTTATTGGTTGATTGTGAGTGTGGAGTCTCATCCTTATTTAGATAGGCTTCACCCTATCCCTTTGCGGATACAACTTCACGGTAAGTTGGCGGGAGGTTGCAGGGGGGCAACGCCCCACTACCCGTAAGGTCGCGGTTTTGGGGGCATGAGCCCCCGAGTCAATTTTTTTGGGGTATTATATATGATTCTCGACGTTATCCATTGATTCCCCAAGAAGGCCAAAGTCTTGGCCGCCCAACACCTTGGGCGTCCAGATAGATGGCCGCCTAGCTCTCTCCCTGGAAGGCCACCTTCTTGGCCGCAAAGGTCCCCAGGTGGCCATCGACCTGGCCGCCCACACCTTAAGAAGGCCAGATAGTTGGCCGCCTACCCCATTCCAAGAAGGCCACTAACCTGGCCTCCCAGCTCCCAAGAAGGCCATCGACCTGGCCGCCTTCTGGCAACCGTCCATCAACTCCTCGATCCACGCACTCTGGGCATGTCCTCGGCAACTACTCCCACTCGTGAGGTTGAGGCGCACGTACTCTCACACGTCCTCATCTCTGAATGAAAGGAAAATGAATTCAAATTCCATCTTCGAATGCCTCTACAGGGAGAGTCCCATGAGATACAAAAACCCCGTTCGAACTACCTCACGGGGGGTTTTTTTTTTGGCAGATTTGGTTGAGCATTTTGAGGGGAGGAGGTTCTATCAGTTCAGTGAGCTAGAGAGAGCTGTGAGAACGAGAGCAAACCTCCCAACCTTCCCCAAGCAACAGAATTTGAAGTCTAGGAGCTCCGCCGTGAGAGAGCCTTGGTCCCAAGGGGCGGCCATTGACATGGCCGCCCACCACTCTTGAAGACCACATAGCTGGCTGCCCTCCATTCTCCATTGGTCGATGGGAAAACCTGTCCTTTCTTCCCAATTCTTCATCTTGCTACGTTTTACTTCATATTGCTGCATTTCATGCATGCTAGATTTGCCTAGATCCTTTTTTTAAAAAGAGGTTTTCCAATCCAAAACGTTGGGAAGGCGGATGGTCGAAAGTCTCGGCCATCCTCCTTTCCGCCCCCCTTCCCGGTACGATTGACCCCCAATTGCATGTTTTCTTTTCTTTTGAGCATATACTACACTGTCACAGTGTAATGGGTTTTCTTTTGCTGTTTGTTGGTTAACTTGCAGGTACTTTGTCATCGACTTGCAGAGCTCCTCGCTCTTGGCCGGCCGAGAGCGAGGACAGAAGAACCCATCATCACCCCACTCCTAAGGCATCCACGATCATCACTCCTGTGAGGCCCAGGTATAGGTCTCTGGTGATCACTATTTCTTTGTTTAAAATTTGTGCATTGTAAGTATTAGCAGCTATGGGTCCCACAGTGTAGTGGCACGGATCTGGAGGGGGGTGAATAGATCCCTCTCTAAAAATTATAGCCAATTAAAAAGACTTGAAGGCTTCTCAATCAAACCTCACCGAACATGCAAGTGACAAGATCACACACGGTGAGATGGCAATTTGAACTAGCATTATATGTTGACAAATTTAGCATCAATGTGCAAGATAATCAATAACTCATCCTGTGAATGGTGGTAGAAGATAAGGAACAAGCATACAACCAATCACACATGCACAAGGATTTTTTAGGTGGTTCGGGACCACGACGGGTACCCTACGTCCACCCCTCACCACCTCGGTGAGGCTTCACTAAAACGGTACATGAGGTAGCACACGGGGACGAGCCCCAATACACCACACGCTGCACGACGACAGCAAAACACATACACGAGCATGAGGCTCAACATGCTGCAGAGCAGCACAGACACGAGGGCGAACCCTCAACACGGTGCTCAGCACCACACACACACACCATGATGGGGACGCACCCCAACAATGATTACACACTCGGAGACCCCGCTCCGAACACACACATAATATTCTTCGGTTTAAAATATGAACTCAAATATACATTTGTAAGCTCAATGGACATAAACAAGCATGAATAACTCTAAACTTTGATGAATATAGAGTTGAGGAAAAACCTGAGCATCAAAGATGAAGCTTGGTTCCTTGATGGCTTCCGGGGATGGACAGATTAGAGAAGATACCTTCACGAAGCTCCTTTGGTTCAGATTAGAAGAAAGGACACAGATGCTTCAATCCCCTTTTCTTTGGTGACTTCATGGCGCATCAAGTCCATGGGTGATGAAGAGATGGTTCAGCTGTCGTTCTTCAACCCAATGGCTTCTGGAAGGTGGAGGACGAACATCTTCAACCTTGAATCGATCTCAGCATAATGTGGGAAGAAGCGTCAACACGTTCCAGCCGCTCTTCCTGCAAAACCCTAATCGTATATGCATTAGATGCTCCTTCCTTCTTGAATGGAAACCCTATCTCATATGATATATATAACACCAGGGAAATGAGGGCCACGTGGAGGATAATATCCCCCAAGGACCAATCACGATTGGGCACAAAAAGAGGGGATCGAGCTAGGGCTCCGGCCGCTGCGCGAACCGGCATATTTTCCGGTCGCCGGAAAGTGTCGACCCCTAAGGTCGACACTCGCATATAGGCAAAGCAGAACAAAGGCCGAAACAGCACCCAGCGAAGAAAGTGTCGACCCATGGGGTCGACACTTTCTGCCTGTGACAAAGAAACAAGCCACGGTAGAAAGACCTGGAATAAGTGTCGACCCTGTGGGTCGACACTTATGTCCTGGATTCTGAAAAACAAGCCCAACTTCGAAGACATAAGAGGGCGGCTGAAAACAGCATCCCCTGGACAAAGTGTCGACCCATGGGGTCGACACTTTTCCTGACATAACAAGCTATGAGAAAACACACGATGGGGTAACTCTGAAATCATGAGACATCAAGGATAACTACATGATGGGAGGAATTAAGTGACTCTACCCCTATTATCACCGATAAACCAAGTAGAAATAGATATGGAGTTTCCTTGGGGTCTGTTCATCCAAACAACACACGAATTCTCCTTCAACCAACCAAACAAAATAACTTACCATTTTGTTGGTCCATATGCATGTAAAGATCCACTTGGAAGATATCCAATGTGGTCTATATGTTCATTCCATTCTATACACCTGTCACATTACATATTGGAAGTTAGTCTTCCACATCATTCAAGTTCTAGAAATTGTAATCTGTCTTTCATGATTCACTCAATTTCACACTTGAGAACCTACACAACCGTTAAGTGAATTAAATGAATCAACCATAGTCTAAATCGACCAAAAGTACAGTAAGGTGATTCCATGAATTGGTTTGAATCACTCCCTGTGCAACATGCAAGGCAATGTCAATCTAATTCAGCACATAATTCATGAATTTAAAAGGCATCTCATTCAACAATTGCAAAGGTATGGAAATGAACTCCATTCAGTCATGAAGAGATTAAAGCATATCATTCCTCATCCACAAATCATATATTACATTTAATTACATGGAACCAAATCACATGATATTTAGTTCATCATCAAAATTCCTTAATACATGGTAGTGCACGGGGTTCAACAATCTCCCCCTTTTTGATGATGACAAATACTATGTGCAATTAGACAAAATAGTGTTGACGGATAAAAAGAGTTTCAAGGAAATTCCATTTCAACCCTAGCATTCTAGACATAAAAGCATGCTTAACAAACCAATAACTCTCATCCTCAAAGTGCAGTTCTCTCTCTTTGAACACAATCAAGGATATGATCCATTTTAACCATGAATTAAGATATCAATAACCATCCATCAACGGGATATATGCATTCCACAAAATAGCCACAAGTTCATAAAATATGACATTCACAAGATAACTCATTACTTCAGCATTGTCCATCAGCCATCCACAAATACTGTCCATATTTGGACAACCATGTCCACATGCCATAAACAAACACCATAATAACAAGACACAAACTATCCTCATGACAAGGCATGCAACCAAACACAAGAACAAAATATCCAAAATATCCACCATAACAGACAACCAAACACAAGAACAAAATATCCACCATAACAGATAGCACAATTCATCTCCCCCTTTGTCATCAACAAAAAGGAGTGGGAAGGGAGAAGAGGTCAATCAGTTTGGTCATGAGAAGCAGGGTACAGGAGATCTAGGCCTCAAAGAGAGTCAGGAGGCGTGCGAGGACGTCGGAGAAAATCAGAGAGATCGTCAAAGTTGGAGTTTTGAATGCCAATAGATGTATGTAGAGAGTCAATAGAGTCAGCCATGGCAGCGAACTTCTGAAGATAAGTGTCATGATGAAGCTTGAGCTCTTTGACTTCTCGTGTAAGGGCATCCACTGATTCTTTGACATTGCAAACTTCATCAGGTAATTCGTCAAATTTAGTGGTCATTGATGTATCTGCTAAAGATGTAGCCTGTGACACTCTGGTTCTGGCAGTTATGCTGATGGGTTCTTCATGATCTTCACCTTCACTTTAGTCAGATCCTGCTACCGGGGCCTTGCCTTTCTTTGACGGAAGTGTGCGAACGAGAACACCATTTTTCAATTCATAACCCATGTTGCTGCAAATGGATTGGATAGTATAGATGTCATCATCCCTAATTGGGTGACTGACCTACTGGCTCAACACAATATGCAGATATTGGAAGATCGGTGTTAAAGCAGCTCCATACGGCAAATTCCGGTTCTTGGACTTCCTGCAGCTTGTTATATACTCCATCATTACTTCTGGAAAGTTGACTGGCTCTCCACTCATAATTTGAACAAATAGAAATTTGTGCATGTCAGTGACCTGCTCTCGTGACCCTGATCTTGGCAGTAGAATTGTTGTCATCATGTGATGTAGAATCTTCTGAAGAGGTGGAAATTCATTTGCATTCAACTTCGGTACACAACCTTGTGTTGCTACCTTATCAGTCATGAGTTCATATGCAAGCTCTTCAGAATAAATAGCTTCCTCATAAATCATTCCACCATCCCAAGGTAAATTTAGGGCCTTTCCAATCAGTTGAGCAGTTAAAGGAACAGAACGCCCATTTATCTCAGTGTGCAGTTCATCATTTTTCACCACCACATTTCCGTAGAATTGATGAACTAAGGAATGGTAGACACGTCGATGGTCTGACATGAAAGAAATTAAATTTGGCTGCTTCCTAAGGAGTTCGACTAACCTTGGCAGATTCTTTTCTATGCTCCTGAAATCAACCGCATGAGGATGCATCACTTTTCTTTCAGCCAACATCTTCGTCTCAGAGGCTCTTTTCCTTCTTTCAACCTGGGCTTCCTTATCTTTACGCCTTAGCTCTATTTGGATGCGGGCTTCCTCTCATTCCAACACAGATCTTTTCTTCGGTGCCATTGGTGTACAGTTCGGATAACACACAAGACAAGCAAAAAGGGGACTTTGATGTAGTTTGAGACCTCTGAATGACTGGTCTTCACCCCACGAACAGCACCTTCTCCAAGAGAATGGGCTTCCAAGAAGAACCTTGCAACTGCTTCCGGAGGAGAAGAAGGGGGCAACGCCGCCGCTCACCGGAGGAAGCCTTCTGGAAGGGGTGACGTTGAAGGAGCTGCGGAGGGCACCACGATAGCTTAAAGTGGAAGAAGGAGGTGGTGTGGACGGAGAGGAACGAGGGGTGGAGGAAGAGTGTCGACTGTGGGGTTGGAGGTCGCGGACGGTCGCCCGTGGGAGGTCGCAGAAGAGGGTTAGGGCTAGAGAAGTGGGTGGTGAATGGGTTTTAGAGGTGGAGAATAGGTTTTAGGTTCGATGGGGTTTGACCAAATGAGGGAGTCAAGCCATTGGTTCGAGCCATATAGGAGAATGGCGTGAGAAGTGAACCCTGCGATCCGGTTCACAAACCGGGTTCCGAGGTAAAAGTTTCGACCTTGTGGGTCGACACATTTTGGAAACTATTCTGTCTCGCAAGAAAAAGGACACCCGGTAAGAGTGTCGACCTTAGGGGTCGACAATTTCTCTGCACTTTGAAAATCAAGTGAAATAGAATGAATTGATGCCCAAATGAACCAAACTTGATATCCACGAAATGATAAACACAAAGTGGGCAATATGTGGGTAGTTCTATTGAGAAAAGTTGATCTTGGACAAGGGAAATCAAATAGCCACACTTGGATGATCAATTCAATTAAGCATTCAAGCATTCATTTCTATTATCCATCACAAATCATTGAGATTGAAATGTTGCAAGGAATCATACCAGATTTGAGTTAAATACACGTCATTCCCATGAATAGCATTGAAGCCAAGTTGCTTACCTTATCTCCTTCATTCTGAGCACTTCAAAGAACTTAAGATTAAAACATGTTAGAGTCACCAAATGCAACCTTTTGACTCTGTACATTAGAATTCAAGGTCAGTGCACTATGAAACAAAGTCCGAGTAATGGAGACAATGTCAGAGCAGTAACTCAACGCACAGAACAGTTCAATCAGAATTTGTATTCCTTTCAGCCATCACAATCTAGTTAGTCACATGAGAGTGATTCTAATCAACTCAGTTCACCAATCAAACGGACATGGGTTTCTCTTCAGCACAATCCATTTTAGAGGAAATTCAGAAAATGTGAGTGGAATAGCAGATTCAAAGTGAGTTATGTACTTCAATTGTGGGGGTTCAACAATTGAGTTCTTATTATGCATTTTAAGCATGCGGGCAGACAAGCAAGCATAAATAGTTATAAGATCAAGCATGAAGGTCTCTTAGGGACAGGTATAATAAGAATGCAATTGATTTGAGCAATTATGTCCATGAACCATATTAACATGGTTGTGCTTACAAGTAGACGTACTACTTAACCATTGATGATCAACTAATTCAGGAAGTACATTCAAACAATCAAGCTCAGATTCAACATGAGTACAATGAATAATGACTTTCAAAGCAATATGGATAGTCATATGTTCTAAGTAACACTAACAAGAATCTCTCCCTACATTTCAATACAAAATGCTCGGCTTTTGGTAGCTTCGCATAGTCCCATACAATTTTGTATTTAAATAACAGCAACATGACTAACCTTTTGACACGAGACATGCCCTTTGTCTCAGGGGCAATTTCCGGTTACTCGGTATCGTCATTTATGATTATGTGGATAAGACACTTTTCGATGTGAGTTTCCTCCTTTATTTCAGGGGGGATTCCCGATGTACTCGATGTCAAATCACACTTATTCAATTTTTGGAGAGACTGACAGCTTTTTCCTCACGAGTCACTTGACTTTAATGTAGGGGTTTAAGAATCCTTAAAAGTGTTTAGTGGAATAATAGAGATCCTTATTGAATGAAGTCAGTTGTATCAAGGTTCCATATGAAGTGAGTGATTGAACAAATAGTAGACATGAATTAGCCTTTTCAAGGTTTTGTCTCCCCCTAAGTGTATGCACGGTTGAAAAACCAAAATGACCTTGTTAAGATGTGTCATGAGGCATTCATGCCTGAATCAATACAAGTTTATTTAACAAGGTTGTTCGGTCGTAGAAGAGTTCAAAAATAAACGGATGTATATGATATACATTCAAGCATGTCAAAATGATGTATTCAAGCAATTTGATTGCCGGT